>CM052797.1:10140288-10233044 GCA_028533885.1 Nasua narica
GAGCCTGGTGGTGGGTATCGAGAGGAGCACGTACTGCATGGAGCACTGGGTGTGGTGCATGAACAATCAATCTTGTAACACTGAAAAATTAAAATAAATTTGGGGAGGAAAAAAAAATAAAGTGAATTCCCACTGAGGGGGGAGATAGTGGGTGGCTGTGTGGGTTTCCAGCAGACATCTTGTATGCAAAATCTTTTCATGCACCGGTTGCTAGAAGTCGAGGTGTAAATATTAAGCAAGTGACATAGGATTGGGAATGCAAAGGTCATTGCTTGTGGTTAGGGCAAGACAAGTTGAAGATTAGAAATGGTCACCCAGAGGAAGTAATGCCCAATCGATGCCTAGTAATAATCAGGAAGGATGAGCTGAACAAGTACACTAGGCTGATGTCCCTTTGAAAGAGCACCTGTGATAGATACCCAGGTGGAATAACGAACAATATGGCCAGAAAGATGCTTTAATTTTACCAGGACTGACCTTCCTTTGGAAAGGCATGGGAATATGTTATCCAAACAGACAAAATAATACTATTTAAGTTGCCAAGACCCTAGAAGAATAAACCACGCACCCCACCCATCCCAGCTAGATGGTGAAAATTATTGCAGTGGTGAAAATTATATTCTGAACACATCTTGTTTTGTTGTCGCTTCCCTGGCCAACTTGGAAATAATACAGGATGCCAAAGTTAATTTACAGGAGGTGAAGTCAGAAAGCAAGGTGGTATAGACTAGCATGAAGTCTACAGGATCTGAATTCAAACAGAATGTCTATGAATTTTGCCGAGGTCCTGGTTTAAGACATGGAGGAAAGCCAAGACGCAGTGTTTTTATAGCTGAAAATAAAGATACAAGTGGCAATGTTTTTTGCTGACTAGCAAGGATAAAAGAGCAATAGGGAACATTTAGTAAATATTTACTCTTGCCAGGCACCACCTTGAACACTTTGGTAACAATGCTTGCAATTATTATGTTACAGATGAAGAAATAGATCCAGATAGGTCAGGGTAACCTCCTGAGGTCACACAGCTAGAGAACACTGGGGCAGCAATCAAACCCACACAGCCTTCGCCAAAGCCTCGGATCCTTCCCCAAGTACATTGGGTGGAGGGATGAACAAGATGCAGAACAGCGATGAGGAAGCATTTGACCTTCCCCAATGATTACATGTCAATGACGCAGGTCAAGTGCTTAGCTGAGCCGGCACATGGTAGGCACACACAAAAAAAGAGGTGGGGGAAAGCCAGTTCCATCCCTCCTTTCTCGCCCAGTAAGAATCAACAATAATCCTGAAAACTTCAGAAGGTCCTTCCCAATCTTGGAAGCGGCCTCCCGCAGTCGAACAAGAGGAAACTCGAAAATCTCCCCATTAAACAAAAAAACGTTTTGCTTTATAAAGGTAAATTCGATTTTAGCTTTGAAGTATGAAAGATCAGTGGAAGCCAAGGAGCAGAGGATCTCAGACAGCAACACACGGAGCGGGGAGCGGGGCGGGTGCGGTGAGGTTGCGAGAGGCCGGGGTGCGGGAGTCTGATCCAGCTGCATGGACGACTGCGTCTCCGAGAAACAGACGTGGGAATCCGCCAGTGGCTGCACATCTGGAAAACGAAGCCCCGGGATGAATTATACGCGGATTATCTTGCACTTGCACAGGAATTTCTGTTTATTCACAGTTGAGGAACATAAAGAAGAAAACCTGTTTCACACCTGGCGTTTAATTTAGAAGGGATTGCTTCTCGAGCTGAAGGGAAAGCCATCTGAACTCCGCTGTCTGGTAATGCTTTAGGGCTCCAGCAGCCAAGCAAGGCAGGCCAGGAGCCCTGGAGCATTTTGCAGTGCGCCCCCACAAGGGTCTGTGTCGGGTGGGGGTTGGGAAGGGGAGGAGAGGGGGCAGTGTGTGGGCACAAAGCCACTCCTAGGTGCAGAGACACCAGACACAGCCCGAGGGGGCAGGACCCAAAGCACATCTCGCCCAATCGCTAAGCTTCTCTCTTTTCCCAGATAGCTTCATAAATGTCACCCGGAATTCAGGCACCCCTCTGAGCTACACGTCCCAGGGAACTCCCCCAGGGCGCTTTTAATTTCCTTGGGAATTCACCTCACCCTTTGGGTTTGCTGAGTGTGAAAAGTCCATGGAGAAACCAATCCATTCTATGAGCCCCAAAGCAATGGTCTATTGTGTATGGTCACAGAGGTATCTCATTGAGCACTGCTTGGGGATTTTTAAATTGAGTTTTTCCTGCTACAGAAGCTGCCTTTTCTCCAGTGGAGTCCCCACTCTTTGTAAGCAAAATGGAAATGTCCCTTGGCCTTTGTAGCACGCGGACGTTCACATTTAGAGACACTCCTTAATCAAACCGGGCGGTTGTTGGCTACTCCCATGGTCTCTGGGAGGGACAGGACACAGGACGATTTTATATCATCTGGGAGTTTGCAGAGCAAGCCGTGTGGAAATTATATTATTGATTAGGGAACTGGTTCCACCTTGCAAAAGATTTATTGTAATACTGGTTTCAAGTCAATGTCTTATCATATCTACAGGGAGTGTCCAGAACAATGTCCAAACATTCTCTTTTTGTTTGTTAATGGGACACACACAAGTTCTGGTTCATACTTGCTTTTCTTTGTGTGACCCGCCTTCTAGGAGTCTAACAATAGCTAATACATTTAGTAAATATTCCTGTCTATGATATTCTTCCAAACTCACTCACTCTCTTATTGGTACTTGCTACCTTATACTTGTAGCATAATCAGGGACTGCAACAGTAGTTAGTTTATTACTTATAATAGACTTAAAGAGCAACGAATGGTATCATTTTTATTAATAGGACACTGTTCTTTTTAAAAAAAATCACTCTTCCGTGGTTAGAGACTGGGGAGGGCAGGAGAAATTAAGAGAAGATGGCATTTTCAAATCTCGGCTTCTCCTGTATGGCTCTCTGGCAAGACCTAGCAGAAAAACCTCTTCTGCTAAATGTTGTGGGTTTAGAGAAATTTACAGTTGAGGATGCAAAGCTGTCCACGAGGTGTACAGAAAAAAACATGCCTATAAGTCTTCTGGCTCTCGGTCTATATCTCGCCCACAATAACGTGTGGTTCAGAAAATTAAACCTGAAAGGGTGTTGGGCACACATTTGGTTATTGTCCCCCTTCTACACATGAGGAAATGGAGACCAATGGTACAAATCTTCCCCAAAGAAGAAAGGATATTTATATAAACTTGTTATTTTCACATTTCCTTCCTCTGACCTCTAGGTCAGAAAGAATGAATATTAAAAGGAACTCATCACTAGTGTCCAAACCCAAATGAAAGAAAATGATTAAAATAAGACTTTTGTCTTGACAGAATCCTTAAAGACCATCTGGTGGTGATTTGGGGCAGTGGGTCAGATAGGAGTTCCAATCCACCATTACTTGACCTTGGAATCATGGGGCATGAGCTGATCAGCTATGACCAGAGACTGAGCTTGGCTCTTTCATAGATTCCATCAAGTAGTAATCTCTCAGCATCCTTATGAAATAGGGATTATAATCCCATTTTTTTTTCAAATGAGGAAGCAGAAGGTTAGTGGGTTTTTGGTTTGTTTTTACTTTACAAGACTCTCTCAAAGACAAATCAGCCAATTAGTAATAAAGATGGGCCATAGTGCACCTGGGTGACACAGTCGGTTGAGTGTCTGACTCTTAGTTTTAGCTCTGGTCATGATCTCAGAGTCGGGAGCCCCACGTGGGGCTCTGTGCTCAGGAGGGAGTCTGCTTGTGGATTTTCTCTCTCCATCTGCCCCTCCCCACAGTCATTCTCTCTCTCTCTCAAATAAATAAATAAATAAATCTTTTTAAAAAACAGATGGACGAAGACTGCTGAAATGGGACTAAAGTCAAGTCTAAAACCCAAGAGAATAAATTACTAAACACTTTCTTTGTGCTGGGTCCAGGTCTCTGCTAGTTCAGTACTTATTCTGTATTTTCTCAAATATCCCTAAGAGTAGCTAGTTTTGTGAAAAAGAACAGCATTGAGATGAAATGAGGATCGTTGCTAGAATTTGCCAGGTCCTAAGCTCATGAGCAGGTGACCTGAAAAAGTGGTCACTTGTCTTGCTGCAGAATAGACTTGCTCACTCCTAAATAATGGTTCTCCATGTTCTTAGACAAATAGAAATCTCCAAATAGGGGCGCCTGGGTGGCTCAGAGGTTAAAGCCTCTGCCTTCGGCTCAGGTCATGATCTCAGGGTCCTGGGATCGAGCCCCGCATCAGGCTTTCTGCTCAGCAGGGAGCCTGCTTCCTCCTCTCTCTCTGCCTGCCTCTCTGTCTACTTGTGATCTCTCTCTCTCTCTGTGTCAAATAAATAAAAAATCTTTAAAAAAAAAAGAAATCTCCAAATATAAAATACTCATAGCATGAAAAAAATGACTTGGAATATTCCAGACATTGTTAGGCTGTCAAAAATATTCATCATCAGGGGCGCCTGGGTGGCTCAGCGGGTTAAAGCCTCTGCCTTCGGCTCAGGTCATGATCTCAGGGTCCTGGGATCAAGCCCCGCATCAGGCACTCTGCTCATTGGGAGCCTGCTTTCCCCTCTCTCTCTGCCTACTTGTGATCTCTCTCTGTCTGGCAAATAAATGAATAAAATCTTTAAAAAAATATTCATCATCATAATACACAGTTTGGTTAAAGATGGCTTTATGACAAGAGACATTTCTTTATCAATCACCGCCTGCCTGTTTTGCCAGAGATGTTTCCCATCATATTTTCTACTTGCATTTGACCATGTGATACTTCCTGTTGGTCTCTGCTTACTTACTTGAATCTGCTTATTCTTGTCTTGGCATGGAATTTCTTCCATCTCCAACTTCTCTACCAAGGCAAACCCTCCTTTCTTGTGAACTTCCACTAAACTTGTGAACTTCTTTTTTCTCCCAAAAGTTCTCCTTAATTATATGATAAAAAATGAGGAAGAGAAAGGCAACATCGATTAATCTTCGACTCTGTACCAGGCACTTTGGTAAGAATATGGCATGTCTTATCTCGTCAAATTCTCTCCCAACACTAAGTGGTATATACAAGAAGCACAGAGGGAAGAAGAAGGAGTGTCTTAGCAAGTTCAGAACCCAAATTATTCAAATCACAAAGGTTCTAGATAAGAAAATATTCAAATGACAAAAGGGACAGAATTAAAGTACTCTAATTACAAAGGTTCCGAGTTGATAACATAAAGACATATTATTTTTTATGGGTGATGAGGCATCTGGTTTCAACATATTTCCTCATTCTCCTTGTTCCATGTTGCGTTGCCAATGGACGACCATCTGGCCAGCTAGATGCTCAGACACGATCAAGAATCAAGCTGAGCTGTATATATCTTGGGGATGAATTTATCTTCTTTGGGAATATAAAACTTACCTGATATTATATTCACATTCCCTAACTCAAGGCCATTCATTCTTACAAAATCCAAGGAAATAATATCATTTTGGCAAGTAGGTCATTCCACGGTGAACAAGGAGATGCTTTGAAAGCATTAGGGAGCTATTAAAGATTATTGTGTGATGGGGCAAGAGGAGGTGGTTTGGGAAATGTTGGATGCAAAAGGCACGGTTCTGACTTCTCTCACAGAGTGGGTTTTGAAGAACGGGCAGGGCAGGATAGATTGGTAGGTTCACTTGTTAAGCTTAGAAATGTACACTTCTTAGTAGGGCTGTCTGTGCTGGAGAAGATTATCTAAAGAAACCAAGACCACAGCATGAAGAAGGGGCCACTATTTCTAGGCTAATCACTTAGCCCTACCTTACCCTCCTCGGTCCTTCCCTTGAGTTCATGGCCTTGTTCTCTCTTTACTCATTTTGGAGCAGAAGGGACTCACAGCCACTGTCTAACTGGAGGTATGGGCCATGCTAGACCATTACACGACATAACACAGTGTGTGTGAAAGTTAAGTGTATCCACCTGTTTTGCTGAGTAGCCGTGGGAAATGTTTTGTACATGTGCTTTGGGAGGAGGAAAAAAAAAAAAAAAAGGAAAGACCATTTATCTTAGCTTTCTGCTTCCTATGATGACCCGGGGCTTTCATTTTAATAAGGAATTCCTCTCTTGGCAGAGAAGGAAAACAGATGGTCTATCTTTAAGTACATAATGTATGCTTCCTCCACATTATTTTTGGAGAGCATAAAGTATGATGAAGGGAAGTGAACTCACGCTGCGAGGAACAGGCACTGGGGTTGGGTGCCTGGGATAGCTTCCATATGTACCAAGGTGATGGGTTTTCCTGACTCCCCCTGCCACCCTCATCCTCGCAGGAATTGTAAGAACAACTGTTGCTCAAAGAGAAACCATATGCATCCAGTCCATGAGTGACTCGCTTGTCTAAGCTACATGGGTTTTCCAAGAACCGCGATTAAAAATTAGACGTCACTAATATCATTCTAGAAGATAATTCTGGAAAGCTCGTTAGCAGAGTTCTTGTAGAAGCTGCTTAGGAAGTAATCCTCATGTTCTTTCTCATGCTTACCCTGAACCCGAGGTTATTGTTGTTAAATAGGTTGGTTTACAAATGCCTTTCTGCAGGCAGACGTAGAAGATCAACCTTATAGCGTTATGTGACGAGGATGAAACTTCCCCAAAAGGTGATTGTGAATTTTCAAGAAGATGCCATATATGATTTCAACAAATATATATTCAGCACGTTATCAGGTAGGGTCCTCTGGCCCCCAGTCAGCAAAGCCCAGCTCAGAACTACATAAACAATTGGGGCCCGTTTGGCTCACATGGCTGGAGATCCCGAAGCTGGCCTCCTCGTCTGATCTTCACCTACAGGTTCTGGTCTAATTTCTCTATACTTCTCTTGGCCTCCTCCATGTATCCACACCAGCCTCAAGCCGAGCGCAAAGGCTGCTGCGTTTCCGGCTCATATTTGTGCATTTGGATGTTGAGAGCCTTGGAGAAAGAGTAACTTCTGGAAAACCTCTCAGACAAGTAAATGTGTCCTCACCTCCTGCCTGACTGCTAGTCTCTCCCTTTCAGACCGCGAGGAATTCCATGAAGTTTCCTTTTGTTTCGGAGACTGAGAACCAAAGTTCATACTCAACCCCTTGTCACTGGATTAAGAAGAGATTTATAACATTTTGGGGCCACTTTTCACAGAGGAAACGGTGAATCTGTCAACCACGGCAAGTCTAGCCCGATGTTCCGGCAGGCACACGAGGCCTCTGAAGTATTCTTTCCTGCCCTTTCTGTTTGGTGTTCCCAGGTCTCACTTTTAGAAGGCTGTGGCAGAGAGGAATTAGGGCAGCGAGTTCCATGGATCAAAAAACATCCAGTCTTCAGGGCTGCGCCCAGGTTCATTATATGTGTGTGTGTGTTTTGGTGCACAACTCTGGTAAATTCTTAGGACGTCACAACACTACCTGGGGTATCATGCAGAATGTGTTCCTTTGATTAATTTAGAGGATATCAGAAGGCTATCTTTTTGAGATGGAGGTATGACTGACTTACGGAGAAGTACATACATATGAAGCACATGGTTTGTTCTATTTTTGTGTGCTTGTCTCGGCTGAGGCCAAATTGACCTACAGTGACAGGTACTGATCTTAAGTACAACTGGATAGGTTTTGATAAATTAATCGTGTGTGTCAATAAGACTGCAAACACACACACAATATTTTAGAATTCTCTCAACCCGGAAAGTGCTTCAATTCATCCCCAATGCCACAGAGGTCGCCACTTCGGTGAATTCTATCCAGACAAAGTTTTGTCTGTTCCTAAATTTCATAAAAGCGGAACGAGATCCTCTACACTTTTTTATGTTTGACTGCTTTCACTCAGAAAGATGATTCTGAGGTTTCTTAATATCGTCGCATGCCTCCGTACTTCATTTTTTATTGCTGAATAATACGCCATTGTATGATTATACTATGGTGTGTTTATACATTCTCCTTCCAAAGGGTATCTGGCTGGTTTTAGTTTTTGGCCAGGGCACATAGGACTGTTGCTCCCCTTAGGAAAATTGCCATGTGTCTCTCTTGCCTAAGAAAGGCTTCTCCTTGGGATTCCTTACAACTTCCTTTGCTTTTCGTCTTTGATGGTCCTGTGGGAGACTGTGGTTATTTTTCTCATCCTAGTTTCTGTTACTCCCATGGAAATAAAAGCCCTTTGCTTTCTTTACATCTTAACCATAAATGAAATTTCTCTTTAAGCACTGGTGTTTGTCCTTGGAAGGGGTGTGTGTGTGTACATCCTTACATCTGTGTGCATAGTTGTGTGTGTGTGTGTATTGTTTCCAGGAATTAGCAAGAGGAACGAATGCATGTGCGTACGTAATCGTGCATAGAGTTGTGCCTTTTTTCCAGAAGTTAAAAGGAGGAAGCTGAAGGAGTTCCTGAAGACAACACGAAGGCAATGTATGTCCTTATTACAGTAGTGGAGAAAACGTAACCCTAGACCATGAACATTTTCCTGGAAGGTGCTGCTGGACTTGGAGTGCTAATGCATTTCTCATGGCCAACCCTCCGCACATTTTATTAAAACAAGCTAAATAATTCGCAATTGGGGAAATATATTTTAGGGAATTTTAGAGCCTCAGATTCCCTGACTGGAAGGGTAAATCCCAGAAAAAGTCTTTCTTTGGCTAAGGCCTGAGTCTTTGTTTAAAAGGGTAAGAAATCTTACAGTTGAAATTTGAAAAGCATGGTTCTCTGCCAGAGGGTGAGTCAGGATAGAATTCAACATGGAGATGCAGTGCTCATGTTGGAGGGGTATGGATATAAACTGGTTCTAATAACATGCTTAAGTATCATCCCCTCTTGATATTTCTAGTTATTCTCAGTCTTATGATAATTTATGTAAGTTGTGTACAGCTTTGGGTTAGTGGCCCTTGGGGAAAGGATCCAAGGAACAAGGACCCAAGTGCTTTTCAGGGAAGGATAAGAGGTGGTTTATGGGAAGATGGATATGAAAGTATAGAGAAGCCGAGTGTGAAGCCAGACCAGCCAAGAAGAGTAGGAAGAAGAAATAAGATACCCTCATCCCCAGGAGTGTGACAGGGAAAGGGCCCTTGGCGAACGGAAACGCTGATGGGTGGGTTACCTATCTGGGGGGAGTTCATTTTCAGAACTAGTTAGTGGATTCTTTTTTTTTTTTTTCTGGATGAAAAAGTTAACTCACCAGAACCACCTACGTTCTTACCTATAGTCATGGTCATACTTTTATTTAATTCCCAAGAGCAATGAAATAAATTTTGGTACATCTCTTTTAAAGTAAAAAAAAAAACAGTGTTTGAAGTAGAGAAAGGGTAAGAAAAGTAATATTCATTGTAATATGAAAGTAATAATTATTGACTAAAGGCCCTAGGTTTTTTTTTTCAATTAATTTTATTTTATTTTTTCAGTGTTCCAAGGTTGATTGTTCTTGTACCACACCCAGTGCTCCATGCAATACGTGCCCTCCTCAATATCCACCACCAGGCTCACCCAATCCCCCCCACTTCCAAAACCCTTAGTTTGTTGCTCAGAGTCCATAGTCTCTCATGGTTCATCTCCCCCTCCAATTTCCCCCAATTCACCCTTCCTTTCCTTCTCCCAATGTCCTCCATATTTTCCTTTATGCTCCACACGTAAGTGAAACCACATGATAACTGACTCTCTCTGCTTGACTTATTTCACTCAGCATAATCTCTTCTAGTCCCGTCCATGTTGATACAAAAGTTGGGTATTCATCCTTTTTGATGGAGGCATAATATTCCATTGGATATATGGACCATATCTTCTTTATCCATTCATCTGTTGAAGGGCATCTTGGCTCTTTCCACAGTTTAGTGATTGTGGCCATTGCTGCTATGAGCATTGGGGTACAGGTGGCCCTTCTTTGTACTGCATCTGCTTCTTTGGGGTAAATAGCCAGTAGTGCAATTGCAGGGTCATAGGGTAGCTCTAATATTAATTTCTTGAGGAATCTCCACACTATTTTCCAAAGTGGCTGCACCAACTTGCATTCCCACCAACAGTAAGAGGGTTCCCCTTTCTCCACATCCTCTCCAACATTTGTTGTTTGCTGTCTTGTTGATTTTGGCCATTCTAACCAGTGTAAGGTGGTATCTCAATGTTGTTTTGATTTGAGTCTTCCTGATGGCTAATGATGATGAACAGTTTTTCATGTGTCTGTTAGCCATTTGTATGTCTTCTTTGGAGAAGTTTCTGTTCATATCTTCTGCCCATTTTTTGATGTGATTATCTGTTTTTTGAGTGTTGAGTTTGAGGAGTTCTTTATAGATCTCAGATATCAGACTTTTGTCCGTAGTGTCATTTGTGAATATCTTTTCCCATTCCGTGGGTTCAGGCCCTAGGTTTAAAAAGAAAAGGAGGTTGAGGAGAGAAGAGAGATTAGCTACCCTCCCTGAGGATACTCTTTCTTTGCTTCATGCCCAGGACAGCCCCTGGAAGAGGATATTCATGAATAAATGCACCAGTGCCTTACCTGAAGTCACATAGATAATGACAGATGGAGAATTCATTCTCTGCTGCTTCTGTGAAAGGTGTATTTTTCATTTCTTATAACTGCTCTCACCTTCCTCAACCCTCACTGAATCCCAGTTGAGGTGGGTATGGGATGGGGAGTCACTGAATCCCAGTTGAGGTGGGTATGGGATGGGGAGTGGTATTAGGAGTCAGAAGCACTACCTTGATAATGGACTTGTCTCAACATCTTCAAGTTCACACAGTGTCATCCAGATAACCCATGTCCCTTCAGATTATTTCTCAGCTTTTCAAATTTTTGCCCCCTTTCCTCTTTTTACCAAAGATAACCTCAGGCCACACGGAAGGGTGGATACACTTGACCTTATGGGAGGGACGGAAAGGATGTCCTAGCTCTAGGTGGATGGGCCCACCACCATCCTCTGGACCTGCTGGTCTCTAGGGTATTGTCCTTCATCAGCCTGGTTCTTGATCCTTCTGTTCCTGGTGCTGTGAGGGTCCCATGTGGAACAGGGGCAGGGCTGCATTGCACTAAACTATATTATGTTCTGCGTTCTCTGGGTTTAATACACCCTAATGACCACAAAGGCTCCTACAGGATCTAGCTCTGATGAACCCTTACAACCAGCAATGTGGCTTCTATTACACGAAATAATCACTCACATAAGCCAAAAAGTACATAAGCCAAGACTTTTAATAGTCACTTGGAGCTGTCCCACTCTCTATCATCCACAATTCTCAGGGCTAATTAGACCCTCGGTGGTGGCCATGTGATTCCGAAGAGAAGTGCAGTGACTTCACCCAGACCCTAATGAGCTTCCACGGCCTCCAGGATTCTGGCCAGAGCAGGCATGAGAACCAAGGACCTCTCGGTCTGTCTCACCTCTGTCTCTCTTCCTTTGCACACATTTGGTGATTAGCAGGGGCAGAGTTTCTATTTATTTCTTCCAGTCTGTTCAGAAAGACTCTGAAATGCTGTTTCCTTAGGGCAGGACATGTCGTGTTCTCTCCTTCCCAGGAGTGTGATCTGCATACTCTAGACTAGTTGTTCAAGGAACAACCAGGAGTGAGGGATGTCTCAGGACTTGATAAGGCCGTTGAATGACTTCAAGATAGTATCCATGTTAAAAAATGGTCACAGAGGGTAACAAGCACAACTGTTTGTTTTTCCACTAAAGACCCATTAGTAACAATATCCTTAGGAAAAATACTTCTGAATACCCCTTGAATCAGACTTAATCTCACCTCAGTTATATTTATGGCTACAGGGGGCTGAGGTTGCTTCTTCTGTATTTGCTTTAGGCCATCATTAGATAATAAAAAACAAAAATGCCCATAAAAAGTTTAACTTTATGGAGGTCCTAGAAATAGTCCCTCGGCCTCTGGCCGATGCCTACTCAACGCCTTCATAGACATTCTGAAAACTGACATTTTTGTGTGCCTCTGCACTCAGTTGCAAACCAATTCCTTTTTTTATTTCTTTCATATGTTAGCGAGCAGCTCTATGCATGCTAACCATTCAGATGGTTGGTCCTTCCAAACGGCGACAGCATCCCCAGGGACATCTTGAGGGCAGGTTATTGATGAGAATGATTTTAGATGACTCATGCCAACTTTAGAGAGGCCTACCAGCTGCTAACAGCAGTGAGCCATTAGTTTTAAGTGTTACTTGATTTTAAATCTGAGATCCTCTCTGTGTGAAAAAACTCCCACAAACTGAGACTGCCCCGTTCCATTGGAAGTGACCTACCAGAGAGGAATCCATGCAGACAAAAACCAGAGGCATATGGATACTAAAAAGAAGGTGTCTCTACATCTCATTTTAGTTCAATTTTACCTCTTGATTTAATGGCCCTAATTTCCAAAATATTGACAGACTCAAGTACTCATGACCCTTATATGGAGGCATATGTGTGAAATCATCAAGGTTAAAAACCAAAACAAAACAAAAAAACACTATAGTCCCTCCAAATCAGAGCCAACTCCATGTGATTACCTTACTCTAATAGTTTTTCCCTGCTGTTGCTCTAAACCAGTGGTTTTCACCTTGGCTGTATACTGAAATCATCTGGGACGCTTTAAAAATATATGGACACCTGGTTCTAATCCTAGAGATTCTGATTTAATTGTTCTAGGGTGTGGCTTTTGCCACAGGAGTTTTAAAAGTTTTCCAGGTGATTATAATATGCAGTCAAGGCTGAGACTCAGTGCTGTAAGCAGTAACAGGTGCTCAAATAGTTGGGTATAGAGGAGGGAGATGCTTAGCTGCCCGTTAGCTCTACTGACCTGTTCAAAGTCAAAAAGGCATAACCTTGGTCCTAAATAGGGTCATCAACCATTTGGGTTTGCCTGAGAGTGTCCTGGTTTTAGCACTGAAAGTCCCATATTCTGTGCAAACCAGGACTAGGGTTGTCTGAGTCATAAAGCCTGCTGGGAGTCCCTGCAGAAGGGCAGGAGGGAAAGACATTGGTCCAGAGCAAAGGAGAGAATGAACTAGTGGAAACAGAACGGACAGCCCTTTGCCAGGAGGAACCTGAAGCTAACCTGGTCTGGACTGGGCAATATCAATGTCAAAGAAGTCAAAGCCCAGGGGAAAACCTTGGCCACAGGACTTGTTGGCACTGCCAGTTCTTGATGTTGGCATATGTCTTGACCTTGGATCCAATGCAGCAGCCCCAGCTCTTCTGAGACATGCCAGGGTGGAATCAGGCCCATTGCCTCCCGGGTCCACTGATCTCTACGGTCTTCAGTCTTGGTTCTCCAATCAGATTAATCTGTTTGGAGAGTCCCCGTTAGCTCAGAAACACCATTCTCTCTCACCCCTCAAGGTCTTTGCTCATACTATTCTTCCGCCTCCTCCTCCTCCCACATCATCGGGGTAGAAGAGCCTTCTTAAAAAGATTGACCTAGTACAATGTTTTCCAACCATTTTTATTCATTATTGTTCTCCCAAGGAGACTTTTAAAGACATTTTTTCCCTAATTGCCACCCCATAAAATTTTAATAGCACGAATATGCTATATGTCTGTTTATGTAATGCAATCCTTTGGAGGGTCACAAGCTATTGTAATATCTAAGAATTTTCTGCTTCTATGTCCTCAGGAATCAATTTTTGCTGCCTTAGGGATTATATAGCCCCCACCGAGAGTACATGAACTAGTATTGTTCTCCCATAGAATTTTCTACTTCGCTTTATCTTGCTCCCACTGTACCCAGTTCGGTCTTCTACCATAACATCTGTAATGTTTAATAACTCAGACTTCAAATTATTGCCTCTATTTGTAAGGGCAGAGACCAGTTCTAATGAAGTACGTGGGGGTATGCATTTTCCTTTAGCCACGGGCAAATGCCTGTCACATGTTGGGTCTTCAATAAACATTTGGATAAAGGAAGGAATATGTGGCTCAGACTTCTCTAGTCCTCACCATCCTATAATAACTGCTCTCCTCACGCACATCCCCCTAATTTGGGTCTTTTGGACATGCTCTATGTCCTTCCCAAATGATCAGGGGAGTTCTCAGGGTATCTCTAACATTTGTTGAGACTCAAGTTTTCTGATTTCTTCAACTAGTTAGGTCCTCTTGCTCATCGTTCTCAGTTACCATGTTCCCTGTGGCACATTTTTTAAAGTGCAGGATTGTCATTTGAAACTCCGTAGAGGCAGTGAGTCTCTCTCTCCAGCAAGTCCTTTTTTTGAGAAAAAGTAGTAGAATGGGTTCTCTGGTCTCAGAAATGTAAAGCAAGTCATTTTGTGCTGGGGCCTGAGCTGGCCAGTGGGGTCCCGCCCGCCGCCCCTGTCCCAATCTCCATACCCACTGATGCAGACAAGTTAGAGGTTGCACAGGGAGAAGGAGCAAATTTAAATAGCTGTGCTATGACTTTCCGATGGAGTGAGTTCAAGACCCAGATCCCTTCCTAGAAGCTCAAAGTAACTGAAATGAGGGATGTGAGGTGATGTTCACCAAGACAGAGGGCATGACTCTCCAGAAGGCATTAAGCTATCAATGAGGTGACTGCTTGAGGGTACACAAGGAGACGATGTTACAGTCTTAACCCAACCTCTGGGATCTGCTTGGGGAGCATGGCTCTGAGTCTGACTGAAAAGAACGACCACTCAGAGCCATCATAATCAAGACGCAAGGCAAATGAGATGCTGAACATGGCCTATGCTGGCCGTGTTCTATGGCCAACACAGGTGGAGGGGCCACTAAACACAGGTGGAGAGGGATTGCCACAGTTGACTCTGAGAAGCCAGAGTGGTAACGTGGTGACAATGAATGACCTCCAATTTTGGACAGGACATCCTCTTGGATGAAAGATTACATGAGCTTCTTAGGGCTGATGTAACAAATCGTTACAAATTTGGTGGCTTAAAATATTTATTCTCTTCCAGTTCTGGAGACCAGAGGTCCAAACTCAAGGTCTGAGCAGGATGACATTCCCTCTGGAGGTTCCATTCTGGAAAAACCCATTATTTGCTTCTTCTGGCTATCAGAGGCTGTAGGGCAACCGTGTGAACACGATCACACATGATCACACTGCCTCTCCTCTTTTCTGAATCTTCTCTTCCATCTGTCTCAAATATCTCTCTGCCTTCCTCTTAAAAGGACACTTGTCATCGGATTTAGGGCCCACTAGATAATCCAGGATCATCCCCTCATCTCAAGACCCTTCATTATGGCTGCAAATACCCTTTTTTGAAAGTAGATCATGCTCAGGCGTTCCAGGGATGAAGACTTGGACAAATATTTTTAGGGCCCACCATTCAACCTATCACAGGGATCAAAGCTAATCTCTAAAGAGCAAAAGAAACTGTATCAGGTAGGCAAACCTCTAACTACCCAAGCCCGTAGCTTCTGCAATATAGTGGGTAATCAGAAAGATGACAAGGACACTGGAAACTCTGTGACTCCCCTGAGATTCTTCAGCTCTCACAGGAGCCAGTAATGTGCATGTGTGTGCATTACTGTATGTGCATATGTGTGTGTTTGTGTCTGGGAAGGGAAAGGGGAGCATGGTGCATGTATTAGCCAAAGTCTCAGTAGGAAACGGTGCATTCAAAGGATGACTAGACAGAGTCCAGTGAAGGGTCTTCATAGGGTGTCAGCAAGGATAAAGTATCAGCACAGATTTTGCCTAGAGTGACAATGAATGAACCACAATTTTAAACTTCCTAGTCTCTTGTCATTTGGGGATCAAAACCATGTCTGGCAAGTATACAACAAGTGGCATCAATGAACCCTAACTTGAGATTAGGGTTGATCAAAGGATCAACAAGGGATAGTAAGGCTCGCTGGTCTAGCAAAAGCAGAAAGCTGGTGCCATACTAGGGCAGAAGGGCCAAGGGGAGGATGCTGTTCCTAGAAGGATCAAGAGCTTTAGCCAGCCCTGAGGCTAAATGACGTAATTACAGGAAGAAAGGAAGAGTAGACCACTGAGGTGATCAAAACCCTTTGCCATTTTCTTTTTCCATCCTTTCAGTCTGTAGCCACCTCCTACTGATTGCTGGTAGCTGGAATCCATAGGGCAGGGAAGGCAGAGAGCAGGGCAGAGGATGACAGAGAATGATCGTGAGGGTACAAGATCAATAACCCCAGAAGGCAAGTCTGCTGGTAGGAAATCCATTGGAGTGGATGGCTACAGACTGATTTCTCTCAACTATGAAACGTGGCGTGATATTTTTGGCAGCCATAGTTGGTAAGATCTGGGTTTAGACATTTAAAGTATTCCTAGTCAAGCTGTAGGGTCCAGAAGGATGGGGATCATGCATGTCTTGCTCACTCCTATACCCCTTTCCTGGGGCACATTTCTAAAACATAGAAGGTATAGGGGAAAAAATGGAATGAATCAAGCCTATCCACATGTATCACGCTTTGGGGAAAAATGAGACTTTTTGTGTTTGGCTCCTTTTTCTGTTTGGAAGTTTGCAAGCCCTCTTATATAAATTTACCTGAGCTACTCCTACTCTGTTGATTACCTGACATATAGAGAGATAAGCCTGAGCCCTAAGAATAGATGCAGCCCAGCCTCCAGCTGAATTACAACAGGTGATTTCATGGACTGTACTCTCTGGAAGAGTCCGTGATTAAGGCTGTTAGCTGACTGAGCTCAAGTTCAGGGCTTGGTTTCAGCCTTCAGGTGGGAGCAGGGATCTAGGGCCCTGTGTTCGAAAGGCTATTTTCCAGGTGGTGATCAGAAAGGAAACAGAAGTCTTTGTTCACATAGACACCCTTACTCATTCAACATGCCTTTCCTGAGTATCAGCCTTGTACTGGGCACCATGACAGGTGCCTGGGACATAAAATCAACTAATACGCATTCTCTGTCCTCAATTACTTACACTTGTATTGGGGTGGCAGGGAAAGTATTAATAAACATAAATATATGTGTGTATGTATATGTGTATTTCTATATGTGTATATTTCTCTCTATCTATATATCTTTGATGTATATGAATTTGAGGCAGAAGGTGCCTTGGACAGGAGAGAATGCTCATCAGTGCCTGGCTGTGGTATGAGAGGGCCAGGAAGTTTTGACAGATGGCTATGGTGGTTCCTGACATCAGTCTGCCAGGCGGAGTGCAAACTTTCTAAGACATGGATGGGGGAGGTCAGCTGGGCGCATGAAGAAGCACACTGGAGAAGGAGATGATACTGCTCTCTGGAAATTACACATCTTAGCTTGTCCAGGCTGCTGTACAAGAACCCCAGAGTCCAGGGGCTTAAACAAGTACTTATTTCTCACCAGCCCAGAGACTGAGAAATCTGAGATAAGCGTGTCAACATGGTACGGTTCCAGAGAAGGGAATTTCTGGTTTGCAGTCACCTTCTTGCTGTGTCCTCACGTGGTGGGTCACAGAGAAAGGAAGCGAGCTCTCTCCTGTCTCTTCTTATAAGGGCGCTAATGCCGTTATAAGGATTTTGCCCTCATGACGCAATTACCTCCAGATACTATCAGATTGGAAATTAGGGTTTTACCCTCATGACGCAATTACCTCCAGATACTATCAGATTGGAAATTAGGGTTTCAACATGTGTATTTTGGGGAGAAACAAACATTCCATCCATAGTCCTATAAGAAGCTCCCTATGGTCCAAAGGAGCAGATTAGGGTCCTTGAATGCCAATGCCAGGAGTGCATGTGGAGATTCACTGAAGCAAGGAGGAGATGAGGTCCTGCATGGTATTCCACAGACTCCGAAACACTCAGATTGGAAGGGCCTGGTGAGCATGGCTAATGTTGGCCTTATCTCCATGTGTGCCTCAGTAATAGTAATAGTAATAGTAGCCTAGAGTCCTTATAGTGGGCACGTAGCCCAAGGATCCCATCTCACATAGGGACACTAAGTACGAACATAGCCAATCTTTTTTATGCCTCCACTTCTCAGCGAGTGTGGAAGTGAAAATCACATATACCATTGGCAGTGTTATGAGGGTCTCTCCCGTCTTCAGCTGTCGACCCCAGTAAGTAGCAGATTCTGAGAGAAAGAGTTACAGGTCAACATGGAGGAGGCCAAAGGAACCCGTGGTCAATTCGACAGACTGAACTGCCAGGGGAAATTCTCTTTATCATGTTAAGCTCGTGGAAAAACTAAAAAGTAAAATAAGATAAAAATTGTTAAATGTATACCAAAGTCTATCCCCTTTACAAAAGGCAATCCCAAAGAACAAGAATTGGAGAGGCAACTCGGAGTCAATGATGTGTGGAAATGGAAGCCAGTGGCCTCATAGAGGGATCCAAGGAATAGGACAGGCCTGAATAGCACAAGGGTGAGTTCCATGCTGCCCAGGGTGAGGACTCCTGTCCTTGGCAAAGAAACATGCCTGCCTCCCAAGGCCCAGGGTGGAAAAAGAGGCAGACTGGCCAGGACCATAAGTAGGTGTGAATTCTGAATTCAGGCTACTAATATGGTACAGTGACCCAAGCCAAAAATATTAAAACAAAAGCTCTTGTTTTAATGAAAGGTATAGGGCCTCTGGCAGGGACACATTCAAAATTGCCTGCTAGCTATGCTAACCCAATTCAGGGTTAGTAGGCTAATACAGGATGCAGGAGTTGAAGATCAATGCTATCAACTTAGAAGCACAGAACCTGCAACAGGATGAGGAAAGTCATGATGTTTTTAGACAATGAAATATGATCTCTGAAAGAAGGAAATTCAATGTAAAAGAGTAGCATGCCAAAAAAAAAAGAAAAGACCAAATAAATTGTTAAATATAAGTCAGCAATTCTTGGTTATAAAAACAAGTAATAACTTTTGAGAAAGGAAAACAAAGTGGGACTACAACAATAATGAACAAAGCATGGGAAATGGGTAAGATCAGAATTAAATCTACAATTACTGACAAGAAACATACTTAAAGCAAAATAACATAGACAGTTGAAAATATCATGGTAGGAAAGTACATACCAAACAAACACTAATAAAAAAAGCTGGTATGGCAATAGTATTAGATTAATAAATTTAATTATGTTAAATATTACTTTATATTAGATAAATTACATTAATAAATATTAGAATAATAAAATAGATTGAATGTCCAGAGCATTGAAAGATATAAATAGGGATACAGTTTTTATGATAAGATTAAAGTAATGATCATTACAGAGATGCAGAAAATATGAAATTGCTTGTATCTAAAAATGTAGCTTGAAAATAGGTAGTGAAAAAATACATAGAATTAAATGGTGAAATTGACAGATCCACAATTTTCAAAAGTACATTTCAACTCACACCTCTCAGGAACTGATAGACAAAAAGTTAGTAGGGCAGCAAAAAGTTGAAAAACACTTCTAACAACTATTTGTGCGCATGTGTATAGACCTACCAATTTATAATATATATACATACATATACATGTATCTATATAACACATTTTTGTGTTTTATAGATAATATAAAACATACTTATAAATATATTAATATAAACTATACATATCTATACATAAATGCACAAACACATAATTTATATACATAAATATATTTTCTAACCAACAAATAGAAACCACATTCTGTTCAAGTCCATACGTGACTTTTAAAAAAAGTTTGACTATATAGTAGGCCATAAAGAAAGGTTTGATAAACCAAAGTGTTGATATCAAACACATGATATGCTCTGCTCACAATCCTATTAATTAGAAATAAACAATAAAATCATAGTTAAAAGACTTATAAAAAGAAACTTGAAGTAAATACATACACATACACACACACACACAAAAATCCCTCTAAAATTCTGAAAATTTGTAAGAAGATGTGAAAAAAAAAGGCCTATTTGATTTTGAGATAGGAAAAGCCTTCTTAGACAAGATAAAACAAACTTAAGCTACCAATTAAAAGATAAATAAGTTTAATAAATCAAATGAAAGATATTCCCTACAGAGAGGGAGAGACAGAGAAACAGAGACAGAGAATGAGAGAGACAAAGAGAAATAAAGAAGGAAAAAAAGAAGGAAAGAAGGAAGGAGGGAGGGATGGAAGGAAAGCAGGCAGGCAGGCAGACACTGTAATAAACCTGGAAAGATAGCTATAAACGGACAGAATATATATACAGCACATACAGCAGATTAAAGATTAGTATGCACATTAAAGAACTTTTATGCATCCATAAAAAAAGAACAAAGTGTATTTATTCATAGGGACATATATATAAAATAAAATATTTGTAAGAAATGCTTTATTATACTTACTTTTGGGAAGGGAAATAGAGACTTGGGTCTGGGGAGGACTATACTTTCACTCTCTACTGAATCACTTTTTTTTTTTTTAATGCGAAACGCTTTAAGTCAACTTGGCAAAATGTTAATATTCGTTAATTTGGGTATACAAGGCATTTTTATGTTTTTCTCTGTGGTTTTTGTGTGTGTGTGTGTGTGTGTTTTGTTAGATAATTCAAAATTTTAAAATTGGCAAGAAAGCAGAGAAAAAGTACTAACCGTGTGCATGTGTCCCCTTATTGCAGATTGCGTGCCACTATTCCCCCCTCCCTAGCAAGATTGATACATTTATCTTGAAACAAATGAAAATTCCCATTTCAATGGACTCAGCTGGTCCAAAATAAGTTAATATGCAAATAGGTGGTTGACACAAGTAATCCTCCCGCTAAAGGCAATAAATCACATTGTTTTTGCTATGAGCAATGCACAGACCTAAGAAAATCAGAACGTGGAACTGTCTCTTGAAGAAGAATAACAAATAGAAAAACAGCTGAGGACAAAGTACCAAGATATGGAAATCATGACCCCAATTTTTACAAAAGGAAACAAGCACAAGTATGATGACATGGCAGAGGAAGCCCATCCTCAGATAAAATGGTGAGGAAGGGAACGTTTGCTTTGGCATTCATGCACAGAAGACATGTTCTCTGGGGGTAACAGAGAACACACCTCAAATTGGTTCAAACAATGACAACTGGCGTTTTCACCAAACAGAAAGGTAGGTGGTTGATGGGGATTGTCTGATACCATGAAGCTCCTTATGGGTCTTTGCTCTGGCAGCCTGGGAGTTACCCACCTTGGGCTGGTAGATTCCAGTCTCTTAGGTCAGAATTGGATTAGAGACCCATTCCAGAACCAGTTACATGCAAGGAGGTGGAACCCATGGATTGCCATGACACGTAAGTGCATCAGACGACATTTCTGCTATGCCCTCCCTGGAGCTGTTTCTTCTACTCTTCCCTCGTATGTAGCTTCTTCCATTTGCTGAAGACCTCGTTTTGCTTCTTGTTATCAAAACTGAGGAGCAAATTCCCGTCATTATTCATTTGCTTATTTATTTATTTAAATGTGGTCTTGTCAGTGATATGTCTAAACGGATGGATGTCGGACTTTAGCCAACAAGATAGAATTGAGGAGTAGTAGGCAGTGAGATTTGAAGCTATCTGATTCTCCTCCCATTACCTGCCTCCTCTTACACTCTCCTATAAATAGTATCGTTGCGGAAAATTTGGCAAACACATAAGCCAATGATCCCAGCAAACCCAGAGATAAGTGCTTTACGTTTCACTGTGTTTTCTTACAATGAGGATTCCCGTTTTGGAAATGCTGCATGGTATTTGTTTGGAGAATATGTTGGACTTCTGTCAATTTTCTATATATTCCTGTAGAAATAGGGAAAGGTTTCGTTTTTCATAAGTGCTTGATTCAATTTTTCCTTTCCCCACTCAAGGAACATGTTGGTGCCTATCTGTTCAGTCAGCACTAAATTCTCCATGAGCTGCCGTCCAAACTTGGAGGGATTAGGATTCACTCCACAGTGTCTGGCTTCACTGCAACCCTGAGGACCCAAATTGGGAGAACAACGAGAGCTCACGGGCACCAACTTGCCTTGGTGACTAATGCACAACTTTCTCTCTGAAACCGAGAGACAACAAGGGGTGTGACTGGAAAAGAGCACTTTTCCTGACAAGAGCAGTGATGGAAACTCTTCTGTCAGTGAACTTCATTCTCTGTGCTAAGAGCACCCCATTGGGCCAAAGCTTAACCCTCTTTCGAAGCAGAAGATTCGGGATCTGTGAGCTGTCAGTATGATAGCCTTGTGGTGCCAGGTTGAAAAATCATCCCAGCTTTCGGCTGGTCACGGATTTATACTTTGCATACTACCGCTCCCTGATCATCATTGCCATTGCTCCCCAAGGAGGGAACGCTTGAAGCCAACAACATTACGCTTCACCTTGCAAACATCTCTATTCACAGCTATCATTCTGAATATGTGGACTAAAGTCAAAGGCAGTCAGCCTTACCTGACAGAAACTTCTTGAAAGATTGTCCCCTTCATCGCTCATTCCTTTAATTGTCCTCCATAGTATGATTAAAACTGCCTTTCTCACTTCTTTTCACTTTGGGTTATTATACCAGAAAGCTACCGTTGTAACACTGAATGGTCCTTACATAATCTCTCATGAGTGAATGGATGAAATATATAATCTTCGTAGAATTGGAGAAGTTCAGATTGATACAACTTGACTTACCTGCCTCATTTCAGTCAGATGCCGAAGGTGCTTAGGTCAGCAAAAGGATCCAAATGGGTGGAAATAGCAGTTACGTAAAGTTACATAGTTTCAGCCTTTATTTTCTCGTCCCTAAAATGGCAGTAAGAATATCTGCTAAATAGATTGTGTGACTTCAAAATAAAATAATGGTTATCAAGTACGCACCATTTTTGGAATCTGCCATGGATGACTTATGTAGTAAACATTAGCTTCCCCCATCATCTCTGTATGACACCATGATCATAGCCCTTGTACAATCATCAGAGAGAGCATGAAATTTCATAAGGCTAGCGTGATTCACAAGCTACTGGTTCATGAGGCCAAAGAGAAGGCAATCTCAAAATGCTCCTTCTTCAAAGACCTAAAAATCAGTGCCCTAGACAGTGCCCTAAAATTGCAACAGAAACACACCAGTAGCACTCAAAGAAAGGAAAGATTGGTCGCTGCTGGCTCTGTGGTCATTGAAAGAGAAGCCAAGCTTTCCAGAATACACAGTTCCCTGAGATGTCACACCAGGTAATTCCCAGCTTTACAACCCATAAAAGCACTCAAAGTGATCAGAAACATCAACAACGTCTGAACAAAATTTTCTTGCTTCTCTACTTTGGAGATATGTAGATGATGCAGCCAAAGATATCAATGGTAGTAAGTGCTTTTCCACTTCACTCAACCTTGAAGACCCTTGAGGTAGAGGCTATCTTTGGTATTGGCCATTTCGGTTTCTCCATGTTAAGAAGAAAGCACTGGCAGAAAGTCACAAATGCTTAGCACTAATTATATATGACAGTGAATAAGACAACCAAAATATAAAAGGTAACAAATAAGAAGTAATCTAGGGAGGCAGCAGGAGGTAGGGAAGAGTCTACCACCATTGGTAGAGTCTACCACAGCCCAAAAAAGTTGGCCAAGACCTATGTGTTAAACAGAAACAGGCAACTACCATCTAACATAAATGATTGAAGAGGACCCCTAGTGTCTTAAAATAATAGGCAAAATGTCCAGGATACAATAGAAAATTAGACCTCATGTACTCATCATGCAAGAGCCAAGGAAATTGCTCCTCGAAATAGAAAAAGCAATCAACAGACACCACACAGAGATAAATCAGATGCTGGAATTATTTGACAAGGATTTTAGAACAGTCCTCATAAAAATGCTGCATTAATCAACTACAAATTCTCTTAGAACAAATTTTAAGAAGAAAAATCTCATCAAAGAAACAGAGGTTATAAAAAAGAACAAAATGGAAATTATGGAACCACAAAATACAGTAACATAAAAACTTGCCAGATAAGTTCAGTAGTTGAGTGGAGAGGACAGAAGATAAAATCATTAAACTGAGAATTTTTCACTAAAGTTCACTAAATCTGAACAACAGAGAAAATAGACGGGTGGGGAAGTGGGGTGGAAAAAATGGCAAACACCACTCCCTTGTCTGTCTTCTGGTCCTCAGGCATTTTCAACGATTTTGAGATTCATTAACTTTCTTGTAGGTGTGGCTCAATGTTTAAGAGAAGAAATAGAATGACAATCAAGAAAGCATCAGCATTTCTTTGCTAAAATACTAAATCTTTTTGCCTACATCATTGGTCAGGACCTTCAAAAAGGCAAGGTCACCTTGTGGCTCCCAAGATTAGCATTCAGAATGGGTTTTTGTTGCTTAATCCCCAGACACAGGAGCCACGGAGGGTTTATTGTTTTCCCCTTGTTTTGGGGTGTGAGTATGTGTGTGTCAGGGTGTGAGCGTTCAAACACATGTTCTGGACACTAAAACACACAGATGGCCTTGGCCTTAAACATTCAGCTCTCTCTGCTCCACACCCTGACATTGAAACAAATGTCTTTTGGAATAAGATCTTATTCCCTAGATTCCTAGTTGAACAAGATTTTTTAAGCTTGTGAATTCTGCTTACTCTAAACCTTAAAAAAGATTAGAAATAATCAGATCAACCAAGTATCATTCTCAATGCCGAGTTAAGCTCTAAAACTTAAACAATTAACTTTGTAGAAGTCAGGGTCATGGACCAGCCTGTGGATACTCTAGCGTGAAATTGTGAATGGACAGTGTTTGGTTGTCAAGTGTACTTCACTGAGAGGGAGGGATGGGAAGACAAGCCATCAGCAACATGTCCATTTAGGTTAAATGGTGCTTTCAGCAATTTAAGTTATTAATTTTTACAAATATCTTCTCATTTTATCTTCACTACGATTCTGCATATAAGTGAGTAGAGAGCATAGAGGTATTAGGCAGTTTGTCTAAGGTTGGCTCGTTATTTCACTGATTCATTTGTTTATTCACTTATTCATACATTCATCATTTACTAGTCTTATTTTGTGCTGGCATATACTTGTTAGAAGAGCAAGTGAAGAAGGCTCTTTCATGAAATGTATGCACTAGGGTGGAAGGTAGGCGTAAATCAAGTGTATAATCACACCAATAGTTGAATAATAACAGACTGAGATAAATCCCATGAAGAAATGTGATATATTCTTGGATGACATAGCACATAGAAACAGGACTTAAACTCATCAGGTCTTTGAGAAGGTGATGAAGGACTCTGAGATGTGACAGGGGATGAGAGGTATTGTCGGGAGGGCTGTGGGGGGGAAGGGTATTCCAGACAGAAGGGCTAGCGCATGAAAAGGCATCATAGAGGCAGGGATTGTGGCACTTCTGAAAAATTAAAAGAAGACCAGTGTGGCTGAGGTCAGAGAGCAGCTTGGAGGGTAAAGCAAGAGGAGAATGGAGACATGGGTAGATCAGGCAGGATCACCTTCAGAATCTTGTCATGATTCTCAGAACAGTGGGAAATTGCCACAAACATCTCTCAACTGGGGAGCCTCCAACTCTTGATTTGGCCTCAGGTCATGATCTCAGGGTTGTGAGATCGAGCCCTGCATTGGGCTCTGTGCTGGACATGGAGTCTGCTTAAGATTCTCTCTCTCTCTTTCCTTCTGCCCCATCCCTACCTCCTACCCCTATAATTTAGGTGTATAAAAAATTCATTATCTATTTTATTTAAAATTTTTTATGAATATCTTTTAATTATTTTATATTTATATTTGAATCATCAATAATTAAATTTGATATAAAGTATGAGAAGGATTTAACCATATAAATATTCTAGTCACCAAGTCCACCTTGGGGGTCAGGAAGGGGTTTTCCCAGACCAATAAGCCACTCTCCAACTCTAGCTGAGCATCCTACAATTTAACTCAATTCCAACACTACCTACCTCAGTCCTGTAGGATGCCACCCACTTCTTTAGCCACCAGTCATTTGTGCTTCTGACCTGCCAGCTATAGATTGGAGTTTCCAATACCCTCTCCTTGGGTTCTGATTGATTTGCTAGAGAGGCTCACAGAACTTAGAGAAACATTTTACTTACTTACTGGTTTCTTATAAAAAAGATATAATTCAGGAACAGCCAGAAGGAAGAGATGTATAGAACAAGGTAGGGGGAAAGGGTGAGGAACTTGATGTTTTTTCCAAGGGGTGCCCCTTTCCCGAAATATCTAGGTGTTCACCAATCCAGAAGCTTTCCTAACCCCGTCCTTTTGGGGTTTGTATGGGAGCTTCATTACCAAGACGTGATTGATTAAATCATTGGTCACTGGTGATTGATGGAAGCTCCAGCCTTTCTCCCCCTCCCCAGGGATCAAGAGGTGAATCTGCAAGTTCCAACCCTCCAATCACAAGGTTGTTTCCCCTGGCAACCAGGTCCCATCCTTAAGTGACCTAGGGGGCACTCCAAAAGTCACTTCATTAACATAACAAAAACATCTTTATCACTCTCTCACTTAGGAAATTCCCAGTGTTTTAGAAGCTCTGTGGTAGAAACTGGAGAAAGACTAAATATGTATTTCTTATTAAAAATCATAATATCACACTTACTTGGCTCTAAATAGCTAGATAGTAGTCTCAGAAACATATCCCGAATGTTCTCCTCACTAATCTGAAATGGGTTCTTTATTGCTCCTTCAGTGTTCTCCAAGTGAACTGCTCAAAACTCTCCTTTTCATCCTCAGGAGGTAACAAATCAATGAGAATTGGAAAGACAAAACTATAGAATATTGAAAGAGTCAACAATCTTGAACACAGTGTCCAGAACACACAAAGCATTATAATCTTGGTGTTTAGGTGTCCTTACAAAAATGATAAAAAAGAGAGAAATGGCCTAGAAATTAATAGTTTCTAATAGCATTGACATGAAAAAGGCACACACACACACACACACACACACCTCCTTGGAAGTAAACTTTTTTTTTTTTCAGTAACTTACTTTTTATCATTTGTTTTTTTTACTTGTCTGCAACCTAAACATATCATATGGGAGACCCAATACCCTAAAAAGTTCATTAAATTCTTACTTTGAGCTCACCTGAAATAATTTCTAAATCACTGGCTTCAGCGTTTCAAAACCAAAATACTCTACCATATTAGTAATTCTTGGCCTCTTCTTTATTATATTGTGAGTCACTTAAGGTAAGTGACTTGTCCATCTCCTTTCAGTGTGGCCTCTATAGCACAGAGTTCAGTGCCAGGAAAAAACTGTACTTTGATGATTCATTCCCTTTTATTGAGTGCGTAGTGATAGGCCAAATCCTATACCAGTAGAGTGTAGAAGACAGATGTGCCATTAAGGCATAGAATAGTTTTCACAGGAAAAAAAGACAACTATGTATATGATTAAATAAAATAATAGTGTGTAATGGACAGAATGTATTTCCCCCCAAATTTATATGTTGTAATCCTAGTTCCCATGTGATGCTATTAGGAGATGGGGCCTTTGGGATGTAATTAGGTTGTGATGGTGGAACCCTTGTGAATGACATTAATGCCTTTGTAGTAAGAAGCCAGAGAGCTAACCAGCTGTCTTTCCACTATGTGAGGACAGGCAAGAAGGCAGCTATCTAAAACCAGGGAGAAGGCCCTCAACTTGAACCCAATCATGCTGCCACCTTAATCTAGGACTTCTGATTTCCAGAACTATGAGAAATAAATGCTTGTTGCTTATGCCACCCAGTCTGGGGTGATTTGTTATAGCAGATTTGTTAAAGCTAAGACAGATTATTTACATATACATTTAGAAATTACTACACATGTGAAAATTACTATATGACTAGAAGGGAAGGGAAGGAGTCCCTTCCCTTACTAAGCCTGGATGACCAGCATGAAAGCTGACAGTTGAGGTGTCTCTTGCAGAGAAGTGGGAATTTCATAGGTGGAGAGGAGAAGAGAGGTGCACAAGGTACAGAAATGCCAGAAGACTGAAATGGAGAGACATGGGAGCCTCACAGGCCTTGGTTTCTTGGGGCTGAAAGAGCTGGGGAGGAGCAGGGCAGCCCCATGTGGAGGAACTCTAGGTCCCTAGACTTCATATTTTTAGAAGAGTTTTGGGTTCAAAGTGAAATTGAGGGAAAGATACAAAGAAATATACCATACCTCCTGTGCCCACACAAGCATATCTCCTCCCCCATTATTAGCATACCCACCAGAGTGATCCATTTGTTACAGTTGATGAACCTATACTTATATATTGTCATCGCCCAAAGTCCCTGGTTTACAGTTCACTGTTGTTGTATATATTATGGATTGTCACAAATGTATGACCTGCACCACCATTTTGGTACCATACAGAATATTTTCACGGCACTAAAAATCCACTGTGCTCTGCCTATTCCTCTTTCCCCTGACCCCAAGCCCCAATAGCCATTGTCTTCCTAGTTTTGCCTTTTCTAGAATGTCAGAGTCAGAATTATACAGTCTGTAGCCTTTTCAAATAGGCTTCTGTCACTGAGGAATATGTATTTAAGTGTCCTCTATGTCCTTTCATGTGGCCTGATAATCAGGCACACATAGTTTTGGAAGTTAATTAAAAAAAACAAACAAACAACAAACTGTCCTCTTCTCAAATGTTTCCTTTACCTAAGACCCTGGAATTCTCTTGTGCCTTTGGATTAAGAGTTATCAACATTGGGTATATTTTTTTAGACGTCATATTGTGGAAGAAGAGTCAGTTCTCAGTGTACTTGGCATGCACTGAATTTATCTGATTTCCTCCTGGCCTGGGATGCTCCGAGCCTTCGAGAGCACAGGGAACTCAGATAGTGAAGTTGGAGCAGGAAACTAAAGTAAATTTATCCTCTTTCATCATTTTGATCACTTTGCCCATAGCTGAACCTGCCTGAAAAGCTCTGGATTAAACATTGAAATTAAAAAAAATTAAGGATTTTCAAAAAACATTTTCCAGCAGAGTTGTATTTTATAATTTCTGGTTTGTTTTTCCAATTTCCTTTGGAGGAAACAAAATTGAAGAAAATATTATTAAATACCAGCAGTTATATACAAAACAATATAATTACACATATGTATGTACATGTATATATATTTATATTGTTGTAAAACTCACTTTTCAATTCCATTCAGTAAATGCCTCATCTGAAGAGAGATGCATGTTTGTAAAGGGAGAGGAATCTGCCTTCTCATGAGGACCAGACACACAGTTAACTTCGAGACAAGGAAGACATAGTGTTTTCTTTTTAAATACCAAAAACATGAAATAGAGCCAGAAGACAAAGAACACATGGAATATAACAGTAAGCTATATGAGCATGTGTACTATGTTAGAGCTTAAAGGGTGGGAAGATCTTTTTCATTACATGTCAAGAAAAATTGTGGAAACACTTTGCATTGGATGAAGTAGGTATTCCTAGACATTCCATTCAGCCACACCTGCCATGTTATCTGATTCTACAGGGACCTGCATCTTTGAGCCATTTTATAAATCTAGAAGTTGTAGAAAGCTTCTGCTAATGTGAATGTGTTTCATGCCACAGAATACAATTGGCTGTTGTCCTATGACTATTGACAAGTTCTGTATCTATTTATAAACTTATTTCCGTGCTTCTGATGGCACTTACATCCACATGTATTGTGTGAACTCTCTCTTGAATGACTACATCTTAATGGTTCCCTCATTATTTCATGATGAAGAACATCTTTGATATGTATTTATATTTTATATTTGCTTGAAGTCACATTTTAGCTTCTTAAAATATTTGTTTAACACCCCAAAAGCATGCTGTTGAGCATAATTCCTTATCTGCTATGCATTCAGGCTGGAGGTCAAGGTGGGTAAAATGGGAATAGAAGGGAATAGTCTCTTAGTATCACCTCTTGTTGGCCAAATTGTCCTCCCCACTCTAAGGTAAGAAAAACAAAGTCATAAATTAAGATCTAGAACACCTGCTTCTCAAAGTGTGGTCTGCTGACGACCAGCATCTACATCTGCTGGGACTTTGTTAGAAATGCAGAATCTCAGGACTCACTCCAGACTTACTTTGCTTAATAATAGCCTCAGGTCCTTTGTACGACCACTGAAGTTTAACAAGTGCTGATCCAGAACAGGGTTACCACGTTGTTCTCAGCTTTGGTGCTTCTGCATCTTAGCACCTGCCTGAGACCGAGGTGTAGAGTCCAAGCAGACAGCAGCAATAAGGAAAGGTACTAACCAGGAAAGCTTAATTTTTCTTTGGTTAGATAAAATAAGTGGCATAGCTCTAAGCCTCCACATTTTTGTAAGAGCTGGTCTTGAATGGGCAAAGAGACAAAAGGTTATGGGATCAACAGAGGGATGGATGATAGCTGAGAGATAATGATGATGGATATTTGATAGATAGATAGATAAAAGATAGATGAATGATAGATGATAGATAGATTATTTCCTAGTAGTCCCAAACCCTTTGTTGCTGCCGGCTGTCTTCCCTCCACATTGGTTCAATCATACTCAAGACCTTTGGCCTTGCCACCCATCTTTGGACTTTTCTGCTCTTGAATTTGAGATTTCAACTTGATCTCCTTGACATTCTCTGAGGACTTTGCTGCTGCCATCTCTGTGACTTTTGTTGGTAGACTTGACTAGGCTGTCCTTGCCTGGCTTGGCCTCCACACCCGTGGGTGGGTTCTGATCTCAGCCTTTCAAGTGGAGGAGACCACCATGACCTCTAGGGCTACAGTTCAAGAGACGAGAGCACTTGTGGAAATCAGCCATGGTTCCCATAGACAAGAGCACATTATAGATTCCCTTTACCTAAACCACTGTATTTCCAAATAAAACTCTTTGACTTGTCGTGTGTAAGAATTGCATGATATTTGGAGCATCTCTGGCCTTTGCCCACTACACGCCAGTCCCCTCCTCCCTGCCATGACAACCCAAAACATCACCATGCATTGTCCAATATCCCCTCGAGAGATAGGCAAAGTCGCCCTTGGTGGAGAGTCGCTGTCTTTGTGTGCCAGGTTGCTATCACTGTACTTACAATCTTAACCTTGGAAACAATTAGGAAATTACAACATCTGGCCTGGGGGCCCACATAAAAGAGGTACTTGCCTGTCCCCATTATACCTCTATTCTGGATTCTTGGGTACATTGCAAAATAGAAACTCATCAGTGTTGTTTTTATTTTCTTGATATGCTCTAGGGAAAATGCAAAGTGATATGGTGTGCATGAAGGAGATAGAAAGATGTATTTTCAAAACACAATTAGAATGGGGAGAAATTGCATGCAATTGTGTTGCAGAATGCCCTGCTTAACATGCACTTGGCATAACGTAGCCAGCAGGTTGCAAATTATGGAATATAGATTTTCATTATCAGCTCTGCATAATGTATTTCTGCATAATCTTACCCTTAAAGATTCGAATTTGAGGGTTGGTGGGAAGTATGTAAATTGTTTGGTGCTGTAACTAAGGCTTAACATTTTTTACCTCGAGTTTTTGTTGCTGTTTCCTTAATTTAAACACATCTAGTACATTTGCATTTTTTTCAATTGCCCTTTTTTTCTGTGATGTTGCTATCATGGTCTCTGCCACAGGCTATCAACAGAGAATGGAAAATAATTTCATGGTCCTCACAAGGCTGGAGAGAGCAGAGGCAAGGGGGGTCTGGCAATCTCCAACTTGGGCACACACACAGTGATGACTGGGAAAGCCATGGAACCTGTTTTCCCATTAGCTGGAAGGAAGCAGGGGGCAACTGCTACTCATTTTCCAGTTCCTATCTGACCCTTGGACTTTGTCAAAGTCATTAATCACGTGACCATTTTAAAGTCCTTTTTTTTTTTAAAAAAAAAAAATTCAGTTCAGTATTTCTTTTGCTTTGTAGAACGTATGCCATCTGGCTCTTATTTTTGCCAGCAAACTTTCTGTGTTAGTTCATACCTTAGCTTACCACTTAGTAGCTGGAATATTTAACTTTTAATCAGGATGATGGTCAAAATATATAAAAGTGGTGCGGCACAACCAGATGGGAGCATAAGCCAGGAGCAGATACTGAAGTTGCTTGCTGCGCCAGGGGGTTTGAGGCACTGGATCATGGGGAAGCAAGGAGGGGAAAGGGCCAAGAGGAAATCAACAGTCACAGAGGAAGTGACCCAGAGTGGACCTGGAGTGGCCAGGGTGGAGGAGAAGGTCAGGTGTCATTCACCAGCGGTATGGGGGTATTTGCATGTCTTAACGGGCCAGTATTTCGCTACCTTGACAGGCATAGACCCTGTGTACCAAACCTGGTTAAGCTACACTGGCCCTAATACACAATGAAAATCAAAACAGTGTTTATTTGATAGGGTTATTGTGGTACTTCACCAAGATTTGCAAGCAAAGCACATAGCGCAGGGGCTGAGATGGCATAAATGTTCAATAACTATTAGCTAATGTGATCGTCCTGCTATTGCCTGCTTCCCCATCTCTTTATGCATTCCTGTTGCCTTTCTCCACCCGCATGTCTTGTCTGTCCTTCTGGTTCTATTTCTCCATTCTCTCATTGTTGTTTAGAATTTTCTCATGTCCCTAAGTTTGTTTCTGTCCTTTTACATTTCCCTAGTACATTTCTCTTTTCCTGTTAGTATTTTGTCATGCATTTCACCCAAATGTACGTGAAGAGTAAACATGAATAAATGAAATGGGAACACAAAGCACAAGGCGACTTTTAAAGTAACGGAGTTCTGCAAGCGAAAATGGATAGAGAGAGATACTCCATTGGCACAGTCAGTAGGATTCAGTCCTTCTGACGGGTGGGGGCAGGGGCAGATGACCCAAAGGAGGATATTTGTGCTGTTGTGTTGGGCCAAAAACTGAGCTACGGACAACTAGCATTCGCGTCCCCAGATTCTAGTCAGATCCCAACAAAGAGAAAGGCTAGGTGTGAAAACTGAGGGAAGTTATTTTTACAAGGGACTCTATGAAACTCAGGGACAAGGAGTGAAAGATTTAAGCTTGGGTGACAATGGGCAGTCCCAACCTGGAGACAAGATCCTTCCAGCAAATGCCCGCATGAGCCTTGCAGCACGGTCATGAAGAAGGGAGTACGGTGCCCCTGGTGCCTTTTCAGCACCAAAGTTAGCTTGTTTGTATGTACATACAGGTTACCTGAAGTCGTGGAGGCAGACCCAAAAGGGAAAATGTATGCTGATTTCTATTTCTAATCTCCCCTTACACCTCCGAGAAATCACAATTCCATATGTTTAAGGAGAGACCAAGGAATCTGTATTTTAAACACGCAACCTTCCCACTCCTAGATCGTTGGAAATATAGGCAGTGGCTCTAAGGAACATACATGTAGAGCCATGGGAAATGTACCCAACTAAAAAACCACTATTCTTTTCTTTCCATCCTTTTTAAAAACTTATTATTTTCCCCACTTTAATGGAGAATTAATTGACACACATCAAGAAATCACTATTCTGAGGGATCTTGGAAGTGAAAATCTTGAAAGATAGAAAAGATGTGGGGTAGAGAAGGAACCTAAAGTTGGTTGAACTCTAAATCCAGGCCAGCTGGCAATTGTTGGCAGATTTCATCTTCCAAAATTCTCTGTTTACTTGTAAAATGTGACCTTTCTTTGACTTTGACTGAGTTTGGGGGGGATGATGACATGAACATTGGTGATATCATCGAGTATAAGTAAAAAATTAAAAATGGAGCTACCATATTGATCTAGCAATTACACTCCTGGGTATGTATCTAAAGGAAGCGAAAAGGCGAACTCGAAAAGATCTGGGCACCCCCATATTCACTGACGCAAGAAAACCGTGAATTTATAATAGCCGAGACATGGAAACAACCTGAATGTTCACTAATATATGAATGGAGAAAGATAATGTAACACATACACAAACACACATGCACACACACTGGAATATTAGTCATAAAAAAGGAAATCCTGCCATTTTTGGCAGCATGGATGGACCTAGAGAGCATTATGCTAAGTGAAATCAGTCAGACAGAGAAAGACAAATAATGTATGATCTCACTTATATGTGGAATCTACAACAAACAGAAGGCCAACTCTTCGATAACAGAGAATAGACTTGTGGATACCAGAGGCAGGGAGTAGAGAAATCGAGCTTATACTGAAAAACAGTATGTGTGCTAGCTTCCCTAATGTTAAATTTCTCTGGTTAAGAAGGAAATATGAATCAAAGGGAATGTAATTCTGATTCCTTTTAGAGGATGTCCATCAAACAGCCTTTACTCGTTGCCTCTCTACTCTCAGTATTAATTTGTGAGTTGTCAATGGTCCAAGCAGGACCTGTGCTGTATCTTGCATTCTGAGAAGTTGCCATGGGTGAAGGGGGTCAAATGGTACAAATTTCCAGTTATAAAATAAATGTAGCCTTGGAGATATCATGTACAACATGGTGACTATAGTTAACAATACTGTATTGTACATTTGAAAGTTGCTAAGAGAGTAGATCTTAAAAGTTCTCATCATACTCACACACAAAAATGTGTGGGGATGGATATTATCTACACTTACTGTGCTGATCACAAATAACAAGTCATCATATTGTTCACTTGAGACTAATATAATGTTATATGTCAATTACACACACACACACACATACACAAATATGTACAGACTGCTAAGATTTTGATGTTCTCCTCTTTCCAACAGGAAGAGAAAAATGTCACTCATTATATCTGTTTCTTCAGACACAGGATAGCATGACTATAGGAAAATGAGGCAAGTTCATGGTTCACACCCATTTCTGTGGAATAGTCCAAAAAATCCTTCACTGGGCCAGAAGTACTAAGACTGAATCTAAGACTCAGCTTTGCTACTTGCTAAGCAGCATCCTGAACAAACCAGTTCTCTGCACTTAAGTGTCTTGCACACAAAATAAGGGAAGGGTCTTAGATAATATTTCATGTTGTTTCAAGATCTAGCATCTGGTACTCCTAACTCATTCCTTCATTGCCTTTAAGGACTGGTGGAAAATAAACAGTGATCAGAATGTTTAGTGACCATCTTCAGTTATAAAAAGCAAACCAATACTCTACTTCAAGAGCAGGGTGGAGGGCAAGGTGGGAAAAAAATGGGGGTTGTCCTGGGGAAGGAGGGAGGCTATCCCAGCTGCTCTTATGATGAGAAAATAATCACTTAATGGCCGAGGAATTTGCAATGCAGCTGCTGGGGGTGTAGGGACACAGCTTTTCTAAAAAAGAAAAAGAATCGGGCTCTTTCTTTTCTATATCCCATCGCCGACGAATTAGCAATGTAGTTTTAAAATAAATGATTAACCCCTGGTGAGGAATGTTCTGTTGAGTCCCTTGATGAGTAAGGGTCTGAGGGGTTGATGAAGTTTCAAAGTTTCCATTTTAGGAATGAGTCCTAAGTAGGAGAATCTGACAGAAATAAAAGTCATGGGAAATGTACACCAACCCCCCTACTTGATACTGCTATAATTCCCAGTCATTATTTTTATTCCCTGAGGTAAAATAAAATCAAAGCAAAAACAGGTCAGAATGACTCTCTTTTTTCTGGGCCACAGGGTTTCAAAGAAAAAAAAAGTTTCCATTCTTTGATGGCATCTGCTGGGCAAACAGGGTGTCTGGTATATTTTCTCATGTGATCCTTCGAGTCATTTGAGAAGGTCTCATGGTCTCCACTGTGCAGATGACAAAACCGAGTCCTGCTTTCTTTCTTGCCTGAGCTCACCCATCGTCGATGTCGGCAGTCATGTGAAGAAGTTGAATAGCGGGTAGGGACACAGATTTGGGGCCTATTTGAACCCAGAATTGCCACTGTGTGATCTGGGATAAGTCACTTAGCCCTTTGGAGCCTCAGTTTCCACTTAGCACTGTGCCTAGCGAACTGTGACTATGGCAATGACTATTATTAATTCCATCTGACTTCAAAGCCCTTGCTCTTTTACTATATATTTCTGGGCCGAAAGTCACACATGTCTGGGGGAGAATTTTAAATCAAGCAAATAAATACATCCAGCTATGAGAAATCGAGCTTATACTGAAAAACAGTATGTGTGCTAGCTTCCCTAATGTTATATTTCTCTTGCTAAGAAGGAAACATGAATCAAAAGGCATGTAATTCTGAATCCTTTCAGAGGATGTTCATCAAACAGCCTTTACTCATTGGCTCTCTACTCTGAGTATTAACTTGCGGGTTGTCAATGGTCCATACAGGACCTGTGCACTATCTTGCAGAAGTTGCCAGAGTCCTTCAATAGATTCCTGCTGGAAGGAAGTAAATCATAACCTAATCTCATCATCTCCAGATTGAGCAAGATCTGCTATATTACAAATCTGCTTAGTCAAGGAGCAGCTGTCATGGCCTGCTTTCCTCCAGCTGTCTAAATAGTGCTCAGCTCCAAAACCTCCTTCTCCCACTTCCTCTGTGAATCCTGCCCTGAGGCCTTGAGGCCACATTGACCTCTTTCTCCTTTCCAGCCTTCCAAGGTCCTCTGCATCTGTGCCACACATTTGGGAACTTGTTTTTATTATCTTGTATGGTATTTTGGTTCATTTTCAACCCACATTTGTTTCTTGGGGTTGGGGACCATAGCAGAAATCATTTGTGGCTCTGGCAGAGTTTAGCATTATAAAGAAAGAGTAACAGAAGACTGACTATACACTCAATCGTTCAAAGTTGTTGATTTTATATGAGATTAGACCAGCCATAAGGGAATTGGTAAACTAGAAAATAAATGAGGAAAAAATCACCTAGAATATTACCCAAGGACACAAACGTTCAAAATATGGAAGAGTGTGAAGACATCTAGCAGATCAAGCCTTAACAAAAAAAATAATAAATAAATAAATAATAATAATAATAATAAAAGCTGAAGTCCCTGAAGAGAAGAAAAGAAACAATGAAGAGATAATGACAGAGTTTTCCTTTATAAAACAAAAGCACTGATACATAGATTCAAGAAACTTAGTAGCATCCAAATAGGGTAACTAAATTGATTGAATTTGGTTATTGTATTTTAGTGTTAGAAGGTTAGTTTCATTCATTCACTACAGATGTTACATCATGTTTTATTATTTCTTGTTTCCTTTTGACGTTTTCAAGGTTATCTTTGTTTCTCTACACTTGTAAGAATAGGAATATTTTAAGGGTTATTTGACAACTCAACAACTAAATATTTTGATCATAAGCTTCTTTTATCAGTTGGTTCTTTTTCATGGTCCCTTTGTTATCTGGGTATCTTTGACACTGTGGGGGTCCTCTCATATAAAACTTGTTTGTAGGAATAATTTGAATAAATGCTTTACTTCGGGGAGGATTTGCATTTGCTTCTTCCAGGCTCCTAAGGGAAATACTAGCTCAATCACATCTTCAGACAAATCCAAGGTTTGAGGTTCATTGGGAGATTCGTGTGTTTTGAATCCCGGCTGCAGTCCCTCCCAAGAATTCCTTCTCCTACTCATTTTCATTCTGTGTTGTTATGTTCCTACATCACTGGGTCCTATCAGACTCTTCATCCTGTGACAGCACTGTGTGTTGTCTGTCCTCTTTCTCTCATGAGGTCACCAAAAGTAAAGTTGAGCTCTTAACTGTGCTTTTGATATTTTTATGGGAGAATGGAGTTAAAAATCATGAAAAAGTAGTGCCCATTTGCATATACTTTTCTTGGTTTCCAATTTTGCTCTCTTCTTTTTCCTTTCCTTCCCCCTTCTTCCCCTCTCCTTCCCTTCTCTTCCCTTACCTTCCCTTTTCCTCCTCTCCTCTCTTCTTCCCTTTTCTTCCTCTCTTTTTTCCTTTCTTCCTTCCTTGCTCACTCCCTCACTCCCTCCCTCCTCCATCCTCCCTCCCTCTTTCTTCCTTCTTACCTTCCTTCCTTCTTTCCTCCCTTCCTCCCTCCCTTTCCTTTCCTTTCCCTTCCTTTCTTCCTTCCTTCCTTCCTACCTTCCTTCCTTCCTTCCTTCTTTCCTTCCTTCCTTCCTTCCTTCTTTCCTTTTTCTCCTCCCTGTGTCCTGGTAATTCCTTACTATCTTGCAAGCAATCACTATTTCTTCAGATTTTACTGAGTATGTCCTATTGTTTGCAATGAGTTTTAATCAAGTAATCTGTTACTATTTTTTCTCTCAAATACTTTATGTCATAGTACATAACAATTTATAATTAACAAATACAGTGGTTTTCTTGTATTTTATCTTTATATATGCCCCCAAAGTTTATCATACCTCCAGCACCTAATATTGTGCCTGGCATGTAATAGCTTCTAAATATTCTAAATACATGTCCTTTGAATAGATTCAATTTCTTAATCTCTAGGATAAGAAAAATACTACCTACCTTGTTGGTTTATTGTAAGAATTATAATTTATAGACATTGATATAAGAAAGTAATTGTTATATATTATAGTTAAATATCAGCAGATGTTAAGAAGTAACTGTCTTGAATGTGACTGATTACATAGCCTGACTCTATCCTATTTCAAATGTCTTTGTTGCTTTCGCTTTACTGAGAACCTACACTTGCTTTGATGCTTTTCTCACATATTTGAAATCTTGAGCAACCAATATTGATTTATCTCTGCAGTGGTGGAGATGACCTTTCAAGGAAACATCATAAATATCTGCTGTCAGTTTGAATTTCTTTTGTTTTCAATGGTTCTGTTTTTAAAATTTTGTAGTATTTATGGTAATGAGTCAGTTTCCAGATGTGAATACTATGTCAAGTATTTGTTTTTCTAATATTTAATACTTGAAGTAGCCAGAATCTATTTTAAGAAAAGACCTCTCTATGTCTTATTTTTCCCACTTAGTCTTGGGAGGGTGGAGTGGGAGATTCAAGAATGGGGATATTGTCTCCCTATCTTGACCCAGCATGGTAAGGACCACCATAGTGGTGTATGCAAAGAAGTATAGGGCTAGGATGAGTGATTTATATATCTCAGCTTTCCCTTGGGCCTCACCATCCCCTGACGACCCTGCCAATTATTTGCTTTCTCTGATCATTTACAAGTGTTGGGATAATGACACTGCTTTTGGGTCCAGAAGTACACATGATTTTATTTTGCTCAGCCCAAGAAATTCATGAGCGTTCTTTGATGATGAAGAAGATGATGGCTACATGAAATATTATACTCTGAAATAGGACTAACCATTTGTGATGGCAGAATTAATGTCAGCCCCTCTGACACTAGAGTTATTAATTTTCTCTTAGATGAAATGAGTAGTTTGGACCCCATATTTTTCCTTCCTGAGCTAACATTTTTTTACTTTATAACAGGATGTAAAATGGGCCCTACCTGTCTCAGTTTTGACTGAAACTACAAAGATTAAGAATAAAATGATAGCTTCCATTCACTCCACGGGAAGATACTAAACTACTAATGCTACTTGATCTTAATGGAGCCCTGAGACCATGTTACGGGGAGAATCTTGGTTGTATAGTGCTGGCTTCCATATTGCAGAACTTTGACATCCTAGCACCATCCCCCTAGCAAACTTTCCATAGAACTCCCTGGGTAAAATATCAACCCCAAAATGTATTTTTCATATTTCCAAGTACACAGAAGAGAATACTAATTTCCCATTCAGAATGTTAATTTCTGAAGTGGTCCCATTCAGAACCGCTTTCCAGCTGATCGTCAACCTCTAGAATGGAAACAGTTGCAAATTAAAAAGTAGAGAGAGCTCCTTTGCAGAGTGTGCACCATCCACACTCCCAAAGGAAAGGAATGTATGGTGCTCCCGTCATCTAAATCAGTTGAGAGTCTGAGAGGGCCTTTGGAAGACATGCCATCTATCCCACAAGTGGGAAAACCATGACAACCTGAGTTGTCACCTGGGGCAGTGTATGGGGAAAGGAGAGAGAGAGAGAGGGAGAGAGAGAGAGAGAGTGCTCATTTGAAAAACGTGCTTGTCCCATCTGGAAGACATTCTATATAAGCACTTCTATTAAATCACTTAAAGAAATTTCAGGGAACCAAAAGTGTCCTGAATCTTCAAGAAATCATTTGGGGTGATTTCTTAATCTAAATAAATAAGCACTCTTTTACAAAAACTTATTGTGGTAAAACATACATAACAAAAAATTTACCATTTTAACCATTTTTACATGTACAATTCTGTAGTGTTAAGTACCTTTAGAGTTTTGAAACTATGAACACCTTATATCTCCAGAACATTTTGGTCTTCTAGACCTAAAACTCTGTACCCATTAAATATTAACTCCCTGTTTCCCTATCTCTCTACCCCTGGCAACCACCAATCTACTTCCTACCCATGAAATTGACTACTCAGGAAAATCCTATGAAGCAATACATTTACTCTGTAGATATTATCCTTTAAACATAGGGGTATGCTTTATATTTTAATAGGAAAGTTAGAAAATAAGGGTACTAATAGGGATGGGGTCCTTCCATATGGAAAGTTTGTTTTCTGGGGAAAGAAACCTAAGAAGATTCTGTCAACATTATCCCAAAATCTTAAAAACAGAAAGTGATAAGAAATTATGTCAAAGAAGGAGGACCAGAGCTGTTCCCAGGGCAGGTAGGGTAGTGTTTATCCCTTTAGATGATGTATTGTAATCTGAGCAATCTCCAAGTTCCTCAAGAGCTAATTATTAGGCACTTACTTTGATGTCATTACAGCCACAAATGTCACACAGTGGATGCTACAAAAGTTCTGGAACTTAAGACAGAATTGGCTTGCTTTTTGTTGTTTTTTTGAGCCATATATTCTTCATATATTCCAGTTATGAATCCCTTATTAGATACATGATTTGAAAATATTTTCTCCCATTTCATAGGTTGCCTTTCCATTCTATGTAGTGTCTATGGATGCACAATTTTCTAAAATTTTGATGAAGTCTAATTGATCTATTTTTTCTCTTTTGTTGCCTGCACTTTTGGTATTGTATTCGAGAAATCATTGCCAAATCCAATATTATGAAACTTTCCTCCTATGTTTTCTTCTGAGAGTTGTATAGTGTTAGCTCTTACACTTAGGTTTCTGATACATTTTGAGTTAATTTTTGTATGCAGTGTAAGGTAAGTATCTAAATTCATTCTTTTGTATGTGGATATCTAGTTTTCCCAACACCATTTGCTAAAGATTGCCCTTTCCTTATTGAGTGGTCTAGGGACCCTTGTCAAACGTCATTGAACCATATATGCAAGGATTTATTTCTAGACTTGTTATTCTATTCCATTGTCCTGTATGTCTGTTTTTATGCCAGTGCCACATTATTTTAATTGCCATAGATTTGTAGTTACTTTAAAACCAGGAAATGCAGGGGTGCCTGGGTGGCTCAGTGGGTTAAAGCCTCTGCCTTTGGCTCAGGTCATGATCTTAGGATCCTGGGATCGAGCCCCACATGGGGCTCTCTGCTCAGCAGGGAGCCTGCTTCCCCCTCTCTCTCTGCCTGCCTCTCTGTCTACTTGTGATCTCTCTCTCTCTGTGTCATATAAATAAATAAAATCTTTTAAAAACAAAACAAAACAAAACCAGGAAATGTGGGGCACCTGGGTGGCTCAGCGGGTTAAGCTTCTGCCTTTGACTCGGGTCGTGATCTCAGGGTCCTGGGATCGAGCCCCACATCAGGCTCTCTGCTCAGCAGGAGCCTGCTTCCCCCTCTCTCTCTGTCTGCCTCTGTGCCTACTTGTGATCTCTTTCTCTCTGTCAAATGAATAAATAAAATCTTTAAAAAAATAAAAAATAAAAAAAAATAAAATAAAACCAGGAAATGTGAGATCTTCAACTTTGTTCTCCCTTTTCAAGGTTGTTTTGGCTACTCAGGGTGCCTTGGGATTTCATATGAATTTTAGGATTGATTTTTAGTTTTCAGCAAAAAATGCTGCTGCGGTTTTGATGGAGATTTCACTGACTGTATGTAGATCACGTTGGGTAGTATTACATCTTAACAATATTAAGTTTTTAAGCCACAAATCAAAATGTCTTTTCATTTATTTGTGTTTATGCTAATTTTCTGCAATGTTTTGTAGGTGTCAGGGCAAAATTTTTTCATCTCTTTTGTTAACTTTTTTCTTAAGTATGTATTATTCCTAAGTATGTATGCTATGTATATGGAATTATTTTCTCAATTTACTTTTCATATTGTTCATTGTTGATACATAGAAATGCAACTGACTTTTACATGTCGATTTTGTATCTGTAATTTCACTGAATTTGTTTATTGGTTCTAACACATTTTTGTAGAATATTTAGAGTTTTTCTACATATAAGATCATGTCATATGCAGAGATAATTTTATTTCTTCCTTTCTAATTTGGATGCCTTTATTTATTTTTCTTACCTAATTGCTGTGGCTATAACTTCTAGTACTATGTTGAGTCAAGTAGCAAAACTGGGTAGACTTGTCTTATTCTTCATCTTAGAGAAAAAGCTTTCAGTCTTTCCTGTTTAACTATGACAATAGCGGTGGGTTTTTCATATATTACCTTTATTATCTTGAGACAGTTTTCTTGTATTCTTAATTTGTTGAGTCTTTTTTATCATGGATGAGTATTGAATATTGTCAAGCCCTTTTCCCTTTTCAAGTGAGATGATCATGCAGCTTTGTTTCTTCATTCTGTTAACAGTAATTGTTTTTCATAGTTGAATAATCTTTGTGTCACAGGAACAAATTCCACTTGGTGATTGTATATAATCCTTTTAACATGTTGCTGAATCTGATTTTCTGGTTATTTTGTTGAGGATTTTTGCATCAATATCCAAAGATTTTGGTCTGTATTTTCCTTTATTTATGAGGTATTTGTCTGATGTTGGTATCAGGGTAATGCTGACCTCATAGAATGAGTTAGGAAGTGTTCCTTCTCCAACTTTTTGGAAAATTCTGAGAAGGATTGGTGTTATCTCATCTATAAATGTTTGGTGTTATCTTCACCAATGAATCCATAGATCTTGGACTTTTCTCTGATGAGAGGATTTTGGTTACTGATTTAGTCTCCTTCCTAGTTTTAGATCTGTTCAGATTTTCCATTTCTTTATGATTTATGGGAATTTCTCCTTCCATCTAGGCTATCCAATTTATTGGTTTATAATTCTTTGTCTTACAGTTTTTTCAATTTATGGAGTATAATAGTAATGTCCCACTTTTGCTTCTAATTTTAGTTAGTTGGTTATTTTTTTATTATGTTCAGTTAGCCACTGTATAGTACATTATTAGTTTTTGATGTAATGTTCAATGATTCATTAGTTACATGTAACACTCAGTGCACATCACAACATGTGCCCTACTTAATACTCATCACCTGTTACCGCCTCCTCTCAATCCCCTTCCCTCTGATACCCATAGTTTTTTTCCTAGGGTCCATAATCTCTCATGATTCATCTCCTCTCTGATTTCTTCCCCTTTAGATTTCCCTCCCTTTCCCTATGGTCCTCCATGCTATTGCTTATGTTTCGCATAATGTTTCACATTAACACCACATGATAATTGTCTTTCTCTGCTCGACTTACTTCACTTACCATAATCCTCTCTAGTTCCATCCATGTTGATGCAAATGGTGGGTATTCATCTTTTCTGATGGCTGAGTAATATTCCTTGTACATATGGACTACATCTTCTTTATCCATTCATCTGTTGAAGGGCATTTCAGCTCCTTCCACAGTTTAGCCGTTATGGACATTGCTGCCATGAACATTGGGATCATGTGCCCCTTCTTTTAACTACATCTGTATCTTTGGGGTAAATACCTAGTAGTGCAATTGGTAGGTCATGAGGTGCTCTATTTTTAACATCTTGAGGACCCCCCATACTGTTTTCCAGAGTGGATGTACCAACTTGCATTCCCACCAACAGTGTAAGAGGGTTTCCCTTTCTCCACATTCTCTCCAATATTTGTTGTTTTGTTAATTTTTGCCATTCTAACTGGTGTAAGGTGGCATCTCATTCTGGTTTTGATTTGTATTTCCCTTATGGCTAATGATGTGGAGCATTTTTTTTCATGTTTCTTTAGCCATTTGTATGTCTTCTTTGGAGAAGTGTTTGTTCATGTCTTCTGCCCATTTTTTTGTTTTTGGACTGGGTTATTTATTTTTTGAGTTTTGAGTTTGAAAAGTTCTTTATAGATCTTGGATATTGGCCCTTTATCCGTAATGTCATTTGCAAATATCTTCCGCCATTCTGTGGGTTGCCTCTTAGTTTTGTTGACTGTTTCCTTTGCTGGGCAGAAGGAATGTGGCAGGATACAAAATCAATGCACAGAAATAGGTTGCTTTTTTATACACTAACAATGTAACTGTAGAAAGAGAAATTAAGAGATCAATTCCATTCACAACAGCAACAAAAACCATAAGATACCTAGGAATAAACCTAACCAAAGAGGTAAAGTATCTATATTCTAGAAACTATAGAACACTTATGAAAGAAATTGAGGAAGACACAAAAAGATGGAGAGACATTCCATGCTCATGGATTGGAAGAATAAACATTCTTAAAATGTCTATCCTGCCCAGAGCAATTTACACTTGCAATGCCATCCCTATTAAAATACCATTGGCATTTTTCAAAGAGCTGGAACAAACAATCCTAAAATTTGTATGGAACCAGAAAAGACCCCGAATCACTGAGGGAATGATGAAAATGAAAAATAAAGCCATGGGCATCATGTTGCCTGACTTCAAGCTCTATTACAAAGCTGTGATCACTTTTATTTTTTCCTTCAAATTCTGTTAATGTTCATATATTATGGAGCTCATTTATACTTATAATTATTATATCTTTGTGGCAAATTGTCCCATTTACCATTATGTAATGTCAATCTCTGTCACTTATAGCAATTTTTACTCAGTCTATTTTCTCTGTTAATATTATATCTCTCTCTCCTCTTTTTTGGTTACTTATTTGCATGAAATATCTTTCTCCATCATTTCACAATCAACTTATATGTGCCCTTAGATCTAAAATGAGTCTGCTTATAGTTGGATCCTGTTATTTTATTTATTTATTTATTTATTTATTTATTTATTTATTTACTTATTTACTTATTTACTTATTTATTTAGGATCCTGTTATTTTAAAATCCATTCTGCCAATATATATCTTTTGATTGAGGAGTTAAATCCATTTACACATAAATTAATTATTGACAAAGAAGCACTTAGTTTTACCATTCTGTTATTTCCAGTCTGTATGTCTTGTACAATTTCCACCCCTTATTTCTTCCTTTTTTTTTTTCCTTCTGTGTTTAGTAGATATTTTTTGGTAGTAACACATTTTAATTGTTTTCTCATTTCCTTTTGTCTATATTCTATAAATATTTTCTTTGTGTTTATAAAAGAGATTATGTGTTAGTCTTAAAGTTATGACAATCTATCTTAAATTGATATCAACAACTTTGATTATATATAAAACTCTACTCCTTTACAGTTCTGCCCTTCCCACTTTATGGGATGGATGTCACAAATTACATCTTTATAGATTTGTATTTATTAACATATATTTATAATTATTTTATACATTTGTCTTTTAAATTTTATAGAAATAAATTGAATTTACAGCCAAAATGACAATAATGAGTTTTTATACTTGTCTTAGTATCTGTTCATGTACTTTATATCTTTATTGGCTTTGAGTTATTGTCTAGGACCCTTTTCTTTCAACTTGAGGAACTCTCCTCAGCACTTTCTGTAAGGCAGGTCTAGTGGAATGGACCACCTCAGTTTTTATTTGGAAATGTCTTAATTTTGCCTTCATTTTTGAAGAACAGTTTTGCCAGATATAGGATTCTTGGTTGACAGTTCCTTTTTTTTTTTTTCTTTCAGCACTGTAATTCTATCATTCCATTGCCTTCTGGCCTGTAAATGTTCTGCTGAGAAATTCACCAACAATCTTATTAAGGATACTTGTACATGATGCATTTTTTTTTCTTGTTGCTTTCAAGATCCTCTCTTTGTCCTTCGACAATTTGGTTGTAATGTGTCTCATTGAAAGTTTTTATGTTTTTTCGGCTTGAAATTTGTTTGAGATTCTTATATTTGGATATCCATGTATTTCCTCATTTTGGGGAGTTTTGGGCCATTAGTTCTTCAAATAAACTCTCTGTCCGTCTCTCTTCCTTTCTAGGTTCCCATAATGCATTTATTGGTCCATTTGGTAGTATTCCATAAATTCCTTAGTCTCTGTTCACTCTTTCATTATGTTTTCTTTTTACGTTTCAGATTCAAAATTTTCAAATTACCTGTGTTCACATTTGCTATTTCTTCTGCCTGATTGAAACTATGTTTCTCTAACTCTTTGAGCATATTTAAGACATTTGTTTTATAGTCTTTTGAAACTCAAAAACTGGTATTTCTTATGTTCAGTTTCTGGAGATTTGTTTTGTTCTTTTGAATGGGCCACAGTGCCGTGTTTCTTTGTATGCCTTGTGATTGTTTATTGAAAATTGAGCATTGGAAAAACAGGGCTTCTTCCAACATTTGCCGACATGAAGACATAAGGTCTTTTTAGGACTTTTCTGGGGATGTATCCATGGGTTGTTTGTCTTCTTTTTTTTAATAAATAACCAATTTTCCCATATGCACATGTATGTTTACATTTCCTACGAGTCTTACCACTGCTTCTTTTCAGGGCCTTGGGTGTTCCATTTTGTTTTCTTCCAGTAATAGCCTTGAGTCTACAGTCTTCCTGTAGTTTTTACATGCCACACTTCCCACCGCCACATTCTGCAGCCTCCAGCATGAGATCCAAACTATCTTCTGAGCTCTGAGTCAGGTGAGACAGAAACCATTTCCTCAGGCATCCCACAGACAGGCCACAATGCTGCAGACCAATTCCACTTTGTCTCCTCAACCCAAAGGAAAAAAGTGAGATTTGGGCCACTTCCTCCCATCCATGCCATGCCAAGCAAGAGGTGGGCCAGGATGAGTAAAAATACCACAAGATTTCTTACTATTTTGAACATAGTTTTTTCTTGTTTGGGTGTCTCGTTGGTTGTAGATTTCTGATAGTTTCCAGAGTTCTATAAAACTATTTTAGTCAATTTTTAGTTGTTTATTTGATATTTCCTTGGGGGAAATACTAGTTTACAATCATGTGGATGTCACAGTAATTACTCACTTTTCTACTTAATTTCATATTTGGAATTGCATTTACTTTTTTGTAAATAGACTCTACTCCAAAATGTATATACTTTGGGCCTCCAAAAACCTAGATTTACTCCTGGCTGGAGGAAGGAAAAGTTTTAACTGTGAAATAAGTATGAATTTTTATTATTTCACTGGACATATTAATTATAAAAGTAAGTCATTTAATGTTTAAAAAAGACCAACTTTTTTTTTCCTTTTCTGCCAATCAGTTAAATAGATCTATCTATCCAGAGTCATAGAAAGAATCTATTTTGGGTCATGGAAAGAATGGACTGGACTTTGGGATTGAAAATAAAGAATATATATGTATCCATTGTTACTCTCTTTTGCTTTCTCTTTATCAATCTACTTTATTGCTTAGCATATGATCCTATAACTAACCCTGCCAAAAGAATAATAATGTTTTTTTGAATTTGAGAGTTTATCTAAAATGAAAATGTTTATGATTTTAAATTTGAGAGTCTATCATTTAAAAAAAATGTTTACAAACACTAATTTTATAGTTAGACTTACATTTTGACCGTAGGTCTGTTTTTATTGACTTGGGAAAGTCATTTATCCTCTAGAAGCCTTGGTTTTCTTCATCTGTAAAGTACAGATTATAGAAAATATTTTAGGTTTATAGTAAGAACAAAATGAGCCAATTCAAGTAAGGGTCTTAGCATAATTCCTGACATGTAGAAAATCCTAACACTCAAAGAGGGATTACTGTTATCATCCTTACTATTACCTGTTAAAATACTTAAAGAAGCAGGTAGTTTGTTTCACCTAGTTTATAATTGGGTAGATTGAGGCCAAGAGTTTAAATATCTTGTTCATAGTTATTTAGGAGTTGGTAACTCTACTATAACTCATAAAATGTGGAAATTATCAACAACTTCTTTTCACCTTTCCATCAGTTCATTATGAACTGCAAATTATAAATGTTTCCAGACCCTGAGCTGAGTATGCAAGATTTTCTGGATGCACCAGGCAGGTGGGGTTGGATTTGGAACTTTTCTAAGAATTTAGTCCCTTTATTGCTCATATTGCTGGAAAATCAATGATTTGTGCCAAACAAGTTGTTTTCTTCTCTTGACAAAAAGCAGATCAGCAAATTTTCATATTACACTATTTTCAATGGCTGGAACATCAACATTTTATAACAAGAAAAAAATTAAAGTTCTTCAATATTTGGAAAAGAAATGCTGTAAAAATGTTCACATCCACTCACCATCTGGAAGGGCAAGGTTTTACAGTTAAGCCTAATGATGTTTAGAGTCACTAAGCATCTTGGAAAGTGACCTTATTGAAGACATTTTCTCCACAGGATAGAACACTGTTCACCTTTCTACATCTTTACACTTCCGAAAGATTTATCTTAGAAAATTCTGAGAAATGTACATGAATAGTCAAGACTCTAGCCTTTTTACTGGGAAATGTTTCGAGGCCAAAATGAATTTCAGGTTCAGCAGTAAAACCCAACAAATCTTGGCTCTTTATTTCTCTCCTAAATCCCACATTCAAAAATACTTATGGACTGCTTCTCATGTGCCGAGCACTAGACTGGAAATAGATAATTCATGTATAGATCTGTGTAATCTCATTCTTCTCAAGTGGAGCCCTTGCTCACGAAAAGTCCTTCCAGTTCCTTTCCCACCTTCTCAGAGTTTGGCCAGATGTGACGTGCCTGCTCCCCACGGTCCTTCGGGTCTGTGTGCATGCAGCAAAGGGGTTCCTCAGACATATGTTGAAATTGTGATTGATTTCCCCCATATGTGAGCAGGATGAGGTTTGCTAGATGTAGGCAGACTTGTGTCAAGGGAGAACACCCATGCACACTTAAAATAAGCCTAACTCGATATTTTTCTAAACCAACTAATCATGCAGGAAATTGTCCTAATTCATTTCTATTTTTTCATTTTCACATTGGGGTTATGATCTCAATATGCAAATGCATGGAAACTAATCTGACGAGTCTCTTTTATACTCTTTCCAATTATGCAAGCTTACTGCCTGGTGATGGGAGGCTGCTCGTTTGACCCTGGCTTACTGGGCACCTGATTAAGGGGACATAGATATTTATGTGGGTCTTTAGTGATTATTCTAAGGTTGAAGGCAGGTTTTTCTTTTTAGTGGGCAAGTAGGTGAGCTGGAGATATAAATTTCATTTTCGTCCATAGCCAGTACATTTTCTATTGTCTTAAAATCTTTGTATTCTAAACACTGAAATTTCTTTTTAAGCTCATGGGGCACAAGTCTTGGACAAAGACAGTTTCCTTCCCCAGGATACATATGTCTAAGTCATAAGAATGAAGAGTTATCATCTGGCAAATGCTCAATAACGGCTTTCTACTGAATATCTACACCTCAGCAAGAAAGTCAAAGAACTCTAACTCAATCTTATGAAGAGTAAAGCTCATATATTAAGCAGACAGCTAGACCATATAAAACCCAACCTTTGGGCACCCCTGGGTGGCGCAGTTGGTTGAGCGACTGCCTTCGGCTCAGGTCATGATCCCGGAGTCCCAGGATCAAGTCCCACATCGGGCTCCCAGCTCCATGGGGAGTCCGCTTCTCACTCTGACCTTCTCCCTTCTCATGCTCTCTCTCACTCTCTCTCTTTCCTAATAAATAAACAAATAAAATCTTTAAAAAAAAAACCCCAACCTTTGGTGTTATTAGTGTTGCGAGGAAATACAGCTTCGGTAAAGTATAGTAGGGCAGAAGAAACAGGAAACTAGTCTGTCTCCAGAAGTTCTCCAAGTGTGGTCCATGGACCAACAGCATCACACTCCCTAACTTTGTGTTAGAATTGAAGTTCACAGTCTCTGCCCAGACTTACTGAATTAGAACTCTGGGGTAGGGTCCAGCAATTCTTCTTTTAATCTTCCAGGGGATTCTGATACATACTTAACTTTGAGACCCATTGTCTAGCTAAGCCACGCTCTCTTTGTTTTATCACGGAGCCGTGGTAGAAGAGATTAGATACTATCTGGTTTTGGTCAATTTTGGCTAAATTTGTAGGTAGGCAAAAAAGTCATTCAACTATTGGTATCCATTGTACAGGACTTTTAATATTATCCACTTTTGTCCTGATAATTCTTAGTTTAGTTTCTGGAACACAATAAATGATTTATAAATAGTTGTGGAATGAGCATGATCAATGAAAAAAATATATGTATATGCATATATATGGGAAAGCACACACACACATATATATTGAAGTAGCTAATTTATATAATATTATATAACTTATATATAATATATAAATTATATAATTTAAATAATATAAGATTAAATATTGTATATTAACACAATATCTACTGTAAATAATATATAAATATTTTATAAAATTTTATAAATAATATAAAATTAAATGTTTTATATTATATAAATATATTATATAAATTAGCTACTTCAATAAAAGGCTAGAACTAGGGCTAGGGTCTAGGTGATTGCAGATCACTCCTGAGGGTGAGTACTGAAAGAGAGTGGGTAGGAAAGCAAATTTCTCCTGAATACTCACAAAGTCAGTTTCTAATGCCAAATATTACTTCTTCAAATGTTGCCCCACTGGAACCTGGATTGCCACAATAGCATTCTGGATATTTTCCTCCCTTCAGCATTGACCTATTCCAATGGCTTACATAAGTAACATTCAGAATAATGTTCCTCCAGGGTCACTTTGCTTGCATAATTCCTTTTAAAAATCCTCCAGTTTGTGAGTTCGTAGGGTTCTCTGTGCTGTGCATCCACGGCATTGGGCGGATACTTCCATGTTAATGTAAATGTCTCTACATAACCAGATCTTTCTCTATCTCTAAAGAGATTGCCAATGGAAGAAGTAATGCATTAATTCCCTTGTGTAATTCTTTTTTTCATATTCACATCATTTAGTACCTAAAACTGGCTTATAAAAACGTGTCATGTGTGTTTGCTTAATAAGGGAATAAAATTAGTCTCTGCCCATGGTTTGTGCTCCTCCCATAAATTTATCCCAGCCTTCCAGCCTTGCCCATTTCCTCTTCAATCCTTCTCATCTTTGGTCCAACAAATCCCCCTGGAGCCCACTCCTTGCTCAGCGGGTTGCTCAAGCTACCACTGGGCCGTCCCTTCGATATCTTGGGGGTAACTCTGTATTTGGCGGTTCAGAGTTGAAGGCCTCCAAAACTGGCAACGTAACACGTAAAGGACTTTGTCCTTCTTTTGGCTCTATCTCGGATATAGAAATCTGAAAAGCTGGCTTCTTGAGCAGCTTCACACTTTCCTACTTACAGACTTGCTCATCATGAAGCTTCAAATAGAAGTTTATTTATTCTTTCTGATGAGAACGACAACATAGTGGAATGTCATCAAATGATGATGACTTCTGTCACTTCTGACTCTCAGAGGGGTCATCCCGTAGTTGAAGCTATGAGCCTCTCCCACAAAGTCTATGTAGCGTTTGAGGCAGCTCTGGGTGCCTAACCCGCAGCTGTTCTCCCTGCAACATTCTGTATAGGCAGGGGCAGTGTCTGCTATTACCACATTCCTCCACGGGCTTTCAGCTGCTCCCAACCATTCTTCATATTTACAAGAGTTAACCAGATGTCCCATGCTGATGAAATCACCCGTGATACATCTGTCAAAGGATGTCATCTTTCAAAGTGGTTCCACATGGATTAATTTTACTACCTCTAGTTGAAATTGCCAAAGCCCAAATTAAACAGAGGAGAGGTGGATTATGGCAATATTCTGTCCCCATCCGAGTGACACACCCCTCTCCCTTTGTGGTTTGTTTCAGTCCTGGCTTGATTGGTGAGGTTTCCTCTTGTAGATTTCAACCTCTGGGGTCAGACAGGAAAACACTGCTTGGCCTCACTTCATCCCTAATGGCCTAGCTTCCATTCAGGCGGATGTGAAGAGTCTTCTGGAACTGCTGGTTCTAGAGCTGATGCTCATAATGTTCCAAAGCAGAAATGCAAGCAAAGAACACCCAAACTGCCACCACCTACTAGCCATAAGTTACATATGTAAATTTTACTTACTTTTTTTTGTATTTGTTTGTACTATTTTCACTCTTATACCCTAAAGTTGTGTAGTATGAGTTCCTTTTAAAGCCTGAGATAATGTTGCACAGGACTTGGGTTTTGGAATAAGGTAGACATGCATTTGAAAGCCAGCTCTACCATTTGTTACATTAAGGATCTTACAGAAGTCTCTTCTCTAAGCCTCAGTGTTACCATGTGGATATTGAGGATAACAATTCCTACCTTAAAGGACTGACATGGGAATTCACTAAAGATATATCCATTCTACAAATATGTTTGGATATCTATGGGAATTGAACCAAGAGAAGAGGATGTAGCTGTGAGGAAGATGAGAATGTCCTTCTACCCCTTCTGGGTCTCTAACCTCAGGATTTCCATAAGCAAGGACAATTGTGCTAAGTGTTGTGGAAGAAACAGCGAGCATGTTTTAAGAATCCATAGTATAACACCCATGTAGTCTGGGTCATGGAAAGAAATTGTCACAATATAATAGGTCAAGGGAAATGTCCAATAGCTAAGATAGGAAACATTTGATTCACCTGTTCCTGGACATTTTGGCTGAGTGCTGAAAATTGCAGAGTAGATAGCTAGACAGAGAAGGTTCTGGGGAGGGGGCAGAGGAGAGAGTAGGAGCATGAATAAAGCTCTGAAAAACTACAACAAGCCCAGGAAGACTCTAAGGAAACACATGCAAGTCAGCCTTGGCCTGAATGTGAGAGGCCTCATGGGCCTGATAAGGAGGACATTACTAAGAGCTGGATCTGTATGGTATGTTCTCAATAAATAGTAACTATATCATTCAAAAAACATGCATTAATTGGCTTCTAAGAAATAGACAGTGTTCTTATTAGTAACTACTTTAGGACTGACGTTTTTTAACTTTTTTTTTTTCTATGACACATCTAGCAGAGCCTCCCCTCTGTGAATATAATCCGTAAATGTAAATTTGTGGCCTGAAATCAGATTGTCCTCAGGCAAACAGCAACTTCCTTATTTTTACTATTTTATATTTCATATAGGCCAACGTCTCCACTACCCGCATGGGCCACTGCAGTCTGATTGTCCATAAAGGCAGTTAAACCGACTTGCTCCCCAAAAAGACAGGAGAATGCCAGTCACTCCAGGCAACAGCTTTTTGGAGCTTGGCAGCTTTTAAATGCCTCATTTTGAACAAACGGGGTACTTCTCCGGAAAGATTTAAGGCCACATTATGTAACTTGCAATTAGTGGCTTCCCACAAATTACATATCGGTCCAGCAAGTACGATCTCCTACAAGTGCTTTGTTGACTGACTCACGGCGTTGCACGCCGTCGTCTGTCGTTCAAGGGTCAGGCATCTCTCCTCATCTCTTTCTCCCCCACTTAGATACACATCTCAGGTGCGTAACCCACGCAGCCTACATCGGTTTATCACTTGCATGAGAGTAAATAAAACATGCTCAGGAACAATAAAAACATGTGGCAGTGAAATATGACACAGTTGCCGGTACTGAGCCAAATCGATTTTTTTCACAGACAATAAAAGCAAAGTTAGCAAGGAGATGAGAGAGGCCAATTCTTAAGGCAGAAAACATTTTCAGTGGCATCAACGCCTCATCAGACACAGCGAATAATTTTGAAGCGCGGAAAAATCTCGTCATAGGCTCTTTGCCCCTGCGAAACAGGTTTTGGGGAGACTCTGCCTTCTGGCAAAGGCAACGGGTGTTGGGTTGTTGCGGGGACATGGCTGGTTGACATCAGCGATTGGGCGGAAACTGACGGGGTTGCATGTCAGGGGTAAGACCGAAAGGGAGGCTGCCGAGCTGGTGCCCGTCGGCTGAGAACCGATTCAGGCACAGCGCTGGGCTGGTTATAAGTACAACCATGTTTCATTGTCCAAAAAAAAAAAAAAAAAAGCGACATGATAGATATTCAGGGGTCTCAGAATCTGCCAGGTGTGGCCCCTTTCCAGCTCTCGGACACTGAATGCTCTAGGTTTCTATTTTCTGATCTGTCAAAGGAAGGAATTAGGCGGATAATCTGTAAAAAAAAAATTGCTTCTGATTGTAAGACTGCACATTTCTGGATTCGCATCTGAGGTCATTCTTTCTCTATCTCGGGACAGCACTATTGAATGCCTGAACCTTAATCCCAGAGTAACAACAATAATGCATGTTTTCCAATGTACTTCGACGTTTCATGAAGACGCTACATGTGAAAATTTCCAGCAAAGAGCCAGACACATAGTGAATCTCAATACACGTGTAGGAGTCTTGCTAAAAATGACTTGGGAAAGAAAATAATTTGTCTTAGAAATAGCTTCTGGGTGCCAGGCAGACCCTCACCTTAAGCAAATGATTTCTCAGAGTTTGCATTTGAACAGGTTAGCAGGGGTGATTGGGATCTGAATAAAGAAGAAACCAAGGTTTAAGATTTTATTTATGTATCCGTTAGGAAAGAGAGAGAGTGAGAGAGAGCATGAGAAGGGAGAAGGTCAGAGTGAGAAGCGGACTCCCCATGGAGCTGGGAGCCTGATGCGGGACCTGATCTCAGGACTCCGGGATCATGACCTGAGCCGAAGGCAGTCGCTCAACCAACTGCGCCACCCAGGCGCCCGGAAGCCAAGGTTTAAAACAGCTTTTGCAGCCGCCCGGGGGGAGCCCATAGAAGCAGCGGGAAGGCAATGACAGGCAAATTTGTAAGATAACTACACTAGGATGAGGGAAATTGAGCTCAGGACCCAGAGGGCACAGGATCTGCCAACACCATCTCACCACTGTGTAGAAACTTGTACTTCTGGTCTCCTTCCAAGAGGCACCTAGCAAAGAGCTTAGAAGGCCAGAGGACCGAAGTCAAACATTGTGGCAGAGAGAACTAGCTTTCCCTCAAAATTGCACTCTTTCCATGATGTGGAGTGAGCGCAATAACAAGGCTGCCCGCCCAAGGCCCCTACTTGCACTTCCCGCTTCAGTATACACATCTGGCCACGTGACCTGCCCTCACCAATGGCACATGCGTAGAAGTGGTTCTAAAGCCATGAAGGTCACCTTCTGCCTTCTCTTGCTGTGCATCCGCTGCCAGGTGCAGATGTATCAGGGCCTTAGGAAAAAGGTGAAAGCCCGCGTGAGAGGGGCTGGAAGTCACCAAGTTCCCCACATCCAGGAAAGCTGTCTTTGAAACAGGAATACCCATGTTGCACTCCGACATGAGTGAGAAATAGATTTGTATTATATTAAGTGACAGAATGTCATGGCTTATACGTTGTGTTGGTTAGAAAGGAGGTCTTGCTATGGCAACGTGGGAAGACCTTGAAAATATATGTTTAGTAAAAAAAAAAAAAGCCTTAAGTAAAGGAGTTACAGACTACACGATCAGATTTACATGATGTTCTAGAACAAGGAGAACTAATGGCAAAATATCAGAAAGCTTGTTGCCTCTGGAGGGGTGGGGTGAGATTTGACTAGAAGGAGTATGGGGAAACTCTCCCCAGGGAACTTTGTGTTCTCTGTCGTGACAGGGATTTAGCTTCTGGGAGTGTATGCATTTGCAAAAGTCAGCAAATATGAAGTTAAGATTTGTGCACTTCTTGAACGTAAATGTCACACCCCCAAACAGCCATAAACAAATATTGAACTCCAGTTAGTGATAGGTATGCTGTAAAACTTAGAGATTTATGAATGTCTACTTGGGAATGTGTCAAAGGTGAGATGGATCACATATAGTTCATAGACAAACCACTGAAACTGAGAGACCGCAAATTGTCTAACCTTCACTGTAGGAATACATCAGGTAGGATTTGAACCTAGCTCTGTCTCCTTCCAAATCTTTGCTCCTTCCAGTCTGTACTGGAATTCATGGGTAGAAAATCTAAATGATTAGATCATGACTCACTATGAGAAGAAGGATTCAGAGGGAGGGTAAGAGACTGTGAATAGTTAGAATTCCACAGAAAAACCAGGTAAAAATAATATAGAGTTTCAACAATAGACTGCTAATTAGCTCTAATGCTTATATGTAACGTGGGGTTTTCTGAGGGCTGTGACATTCATGGATGACTAATTAACCTGTGCAGCAAATCCATTCCATTTGCTGCCGTGACACAGCCACTCAAGACTGGCTTACTGTTTGCTCATTTAGAAAATGATTAGGATTCCCATTTAGACTTAATTACAGTGCAAAGGTTGACAATTATCTTCTCTATAGAAGCATCAGATGCTTCAATATCCCAGTGAACGTGTGCCTATAATTATGTACATAATTTGTCTGGCAGAAAATGTAACCCAGTCATTACCTGGATCTTATGCCTATAATTAGAGATCATAAAAATACCAAATGGGAAAAGTGGGTTGGTGGGATGTTCGGCCGGTTATAGTTTAAGAATCTGTAGGGAGCTGTTAGCAGGGGCTCAGTAGTAACCAACATCTCTTGGATTGCTGCCCTCTGGAAACGGTAATTAAGAAGTGTGAGAGAAAGGTGAAAATCATGGCAGAGTGAGAAAGCACAGCACAATTGCTTTTCCAGGTCTTGACTGTAATCATTAAAAGTCCCATAGGCACCCAGATTTAACACAAATAAAACCAAACTCATTAACCAGCACTTGCCCCACCATACCTACTCCTTCTCTTGTGTTTGCTATCTTAGATGATGGCTAGGCATTCTAGAGTCATCTGTAACCATTGCTACCTAGTTCCAGCCTTCTAGTCAAAGAGATGGAATTCTAATAACTGAATGTTCTTGATAGTTTCCGCTCCTCTCCATGATGTGACTCTTCCATACTTCTGCTTTCATCACTCTTGTACAGCCAGTTATAAGAGAAAGGAGAAATGGTTCTGCCTTCCTCTAGCCCCTCCTCTCTGGTGCTCCCCTTCTACATTCTCTTCAATATGACCATCTCTAGCCACAAAGCAAATTATGTCACTCTGCCTTCAGAAGACTTAAGAATGTCCACCTTTTTCCTAAACAGCATTGATCATTCCTAAACACCAACAATTTTATGCTTTGGATTCTATGCCAGCTTCTCCTTTCTGGTCCTACTCTTCAATTTAGGTAGCTTCAGTAGATGACTTATACTGAATATGGAATGCAATATACTCCATATTTTAGTCATCACTTGTAGCCTAGCTGACTACTACTAGCATGCTATTCTAGCTACTGAGTATGCTATTTCCTCCTCCTGAAATGCCAATCAGCCCTCTTCAATTCCTGCTTGGCTTTTAAGGCTAAATTTCATGCCAGTTGCTCAACTTTTCTGCACATTCTCTAATCAAAACCAATCTCTCTCTCCCACAATATCTCTATAGCGTTTGGTTCAACCCTCTTTTATCCTAAATTAAAATATCATTGTCTATGTCTTGCATATTTATCTCTCTGGTCAGAAGGTAAGTGTGAGGACATGTCTTATTTACTTTATAATCCCTTTATATAACACAGAGCCTGGTACATGGTAGGTGCTGAACACACGTTCTATTGATCATGAAATTGATTCACTGAAGGAATATCTAAATTGTTCTATAATATATGTATCCCTCTGCTTGGTGTACTCCTTAGAACAAGTTTAATACCTGTGGTTGCCAGTCTCCGAGAGATACACCAATGACCTCCATCTCCTACTCTTCACATTCTGTGTAGTCCTTTTCAACATTCTACTCGAGCTGGTCCATATGGCCATTAGAATATGGCAGAAGTCATTATATATAAGTCATTATATTGCATTCATGCAGCTTCCATCTCTCTGTCTCTCAGTCTCTGCCTTTTTCTCTGTGTCTCTCTCTCTCCACTCACCCTATTAGAAACCAGCTATCATGTTGTGAGCAGGGACTCACAGGGGAAGGAATTGAGGCCTCCCACCAACAGTCACTTGTGTGAATTTGCAACTCATTTCAAACAGCTGACCCTCCAGGTGACTGCTTGACAAAAACTTCATGAGTCTTAGGGATGGAGAACCAAAACCACACAGCTCAGCTGCTCCCAGATTCCTGGACCTCATATGAAATAATAAGAGTGTGTTACAAAAGGTGTTATGTTTTGGAGTAACTCTTTACCTAACAATAGATAACTAACGAACTTCCCAATAAATTTTTGTGTATGTTATTAAAAGTAGTAAGAAGAAAGAGGTTTCCTTCCTCTTTGGCCAAAGGGGATAGACCCCTGGGTAGTAGTTTCTAGTTGAACCTGAACACCTGGGTTTTGTCTCCATTACAAAGAACTTCTCAGATACAGTGAAGAGGCAGTAATGATCTCACTTCTTGGAGTGAATATTTGTGCTAATTAGCTGCATGTTAAAGTATACTATGTCAAACAATAAACTATTTGTACTTAATCTTCCAACACATTTTTTAATAGAAGGAATGTGATGCCAAAGAAACAAATGTTAAACTACTACATATCTGGTGAGACCTTACAAAGTAGCCTTATTTTCCTAGCTTTGTATGTCAGTGTCTAATTGCTAAACTAACAAAATTTCTGGTTATTTTGGTTGAAAGTAAGATCCTTCATTTTGTTTCAACAATATTGCCATGAAAAAATATATAATACTATCTAGAAGAGACATTATTTATGCACTTCTAAGAAATTCAGGAAGAAATTTTTAAAATGCTGTATCACTCAGGATTCCACAATTTTTATATTCAAATATACTTCCATGTAAGTGTTTATATTTATCATAATTAGGAAAATGTCATAAATTACAGATATAACCAACATTATCTGTACTAATTTAATAATTCTTTGGTTTACACTAACTTGTTCATCCAGAAAAGTAGATAAGTTGTATTTGCTAGAAGTTCATAACACAAAGAAGAGAGCCTTTGAATTATGAAAACCAACTACACCAGAACAATATCTTGGTTTCTTCTTATAAGAAACTCTTACAATGATCTTGTCCATAAAATACAATTTATTCAGTGATGAATAATTAAAGGAGCTAGCAAAACATTGATACAAAGATTTAAAAGGAAATAAAAAGAAGGAAAAGAGAAATATTAATGATAAACTAAAAACACAGATATATAAATTTGTCATGGAATTGTAACTTTCTATGGAAGATCATGAAGCCAAAATGAAAGGATTCAGAGAAGAGATAGTAAGGGTAGCAGGAGGATATGAAATGTAAGCTAGAAAATTTCAGAAATGAAAAAAATGAATAAATTACAGAAGTCAAGACAAAGTAGAAAGGCGTGCAAAATAGACTAAAAGCAGAGGAGGTCACAGTAAAGACATAGAAGATAGAAATGAGATATCAAACATAAAAAAGGAAATAAATGTTTAGAAAGAAAATAGTAGACAATGTGATACTGACATAGGATATCTAACATGTACATCATTTAAGTCCTGGAAGAAGACTGTCAAACTATGAATGAAACAAATATTAAATATGTAATTCAAAAATACTTCCTGACACATAAAGGCTATGAACATACATATTGAAAGGGCCCATAATATACCAGAGAAGAGATAACATTAAGAGAATATTTGATACTGTGATATACTCCAAGGACACCATTGATCTTCTCAATAAAAGGAACAATTTCTTTGGAAAAAAGGCAAAAAGATCAAGCAAGTCATTTATGAGAGGAAACAAAAATCAAACAAAGAAGCTGACTCCAGATGTATCCCAAGCAACAATCACTGACAGAAGACATTGGGGCAACACCTACAAGATTCTTAAAGAAAGAAAATGTAAGGCAAGGACTTTATACCCAACCAAGCTTTATGTGTCTAGTTCACAGGCAATTTTCAACATGGGGAATCTCAGAAAATACTTACCATGAGCCCTTCTTGACGAAAGTAATTGAAAGAAACTTTATGAAGCTTGAAAGAAAAGATTGAGGAAGTGAAACAAACAAAAAAGATGGAGATGGCCAATATGTTCAGCGCATTTGAGTGGAATGAAAGATTAAAACAGGCACATATGAGAGTTCTTATATATGTGTCTATGTCCTGCCAAGTTAGACACAAACAGACACAAAGTGGAAAGGAAAGGAATGCGAGAGGTACAATAAGTTCACTGAATATTTTATTGATTTCTAGCTGGGCTAGAAATCATTTTATCTAAAGTTGCAAGAACATGTAAGAGAAATTAAGTGTATTAAAATTTATTATTGCTCATAGCAACTACTAATTATTATCCAAGGTTTGAAACAGAAGAATATTAGTGAGATAATTGAATTTGTCTATTCTTCCATAATAGTTAAGGTGGACAAAAATTAAGCAAAAGTACAGGGTATCTAAATAACATATATATTTATTATTTTTTTATTTTTTTTAATTTTTAAGAGAAAGAGTGCATGTGCACAAGCAGTGGGGAGGGACAGAGGGAGAAGGAGAATCTCAAGCATGCTTGATGCTTAGCATGGAGCCTGCTGGGCTCCATCTCATGACCCTGAGATCATGACCTGAGCCAAAATCCAGAGTTGGATGCTTAACCAACTAAGCCACCCAGGTACCATATATAGCCTAATTTTAAAAGTAGACTTCATCACTATTTATCAGATTTTGTACAATAAAATGGAACACATCTTTCTGATAATCATACACAAAAATTAGCTAAATATGGAGTTATCAAGTAAACCATAATAAAGTCTAAATAATAAATATGCAGACAGCAATATGTCATTCCATTTTCAATAAAGCCATTAAGTATAATAAGGAAATAAATACTTCTGCCACTTTGGAAATTTATAAATGGTATCTTAATAAATTCTTGGTACCAAGAAAATGTACAGTACAGAATCAGCCTATCCAAAAAATATAAAAATTGAAAGAGCATGTGAGAGACAACTAGCACTCAGAAAATTCATATGCTTTGCTATTTTTACCACTAAATATGAAAGGCAACATCTGAAGTAAGAAGCTAGAAAAGACAACAAAATGTGCTTTCGGAAAGCAGAAGGAACCAATAAAGATAAAAAAAGAAATTAAATTTTTAGAAATCAGTCTTTAAAATAAATAAAACTGGGGGCACCTGGGTGGCTCAGTCAGTTAGGAGTCTGCCTTAAGTTCAGGTCATGATCCTAGAGTCCCGGAATCAAGTCCCATACCGGGACCCTGCTCGGTGGGGAGCCTGTTTCTTCCTCTCTCTCTGCCCCTCTCTACCCCCTCCTGCTCATGTACGTGCACATGTACGTCCATAATCTCTATTTTTCTCCCTCTCAAATAAAGTCTTAAACAAAATAAGTAAAACCAGTAATCCACAAGCTGATTTTAATCATTTATTCATTAACCAATAAAGATAAAAAGAAAGAAAATGTAAGAACACAAAATAAAAATTTTAGGGTAAGTAATGAAAGGAGCAGGAGAAATTAAGAGAACCATAAAAATGATGCTACTCAACTTAATGCAAATAGATGTTAAAATCCTCATGATACGGAAAATCTTTAGTGAAATTAGTAACACATAAGAAGCTCAGTTTCCAAAAGAGACACTGAAAAAAGTTATTGAAGAATTACTCTGGGAAAAAGAAGAATCACCAGGGAAATAACACCAACCTTTAAAATGTACATAATTACAACGTTATTTAAATTATTCTATGGTCATAGGCGAAAAATAAAAATTTCCAAATACTTCCTATGAAATGAACATTTCATTTTTACCATAGCCTAAAAATGTACTCACATACTAAGCTAACTACAGACCCAATCTTTCTTATGTGTATCATAAATCATATCCTAAAATATCACTTCAAAAAATAAAATATGTAAAACTAGCATGCTTTTTATTAACATAAATATTAACAGATTTGACCAATATATTTTCAAATAATAATGATCAAGTAGAGATTATTGCAGCCATAGAAGGAGAACATGTTATGAAATCAGGAGTCCCTATCTGGTCTACAGTTCATTGCTAAAACTTTGACTTGTGGCTATTAGCCAACTTGTATTCAGTAATGACAAAGAGCCAAGCATTGTTTTAAGGGCTTTACATCTATTAACTCATTTTATCCTCAAAGACATTCATTTCCCCATTTTATAGATGTGGAAAGGAAGGCATACTTTTCAGTAACTTGCCCAGTTACTGAAGGTCACGCAGTTAGTAATTGCTGGAGCTGGAGTAGGATCCCAAGTGCTCTGGCTCCAGAGACCATAATCTTACTCATTTCACCCTTCTCCGGGACCTAAATAAAGATATTTTTCCGATTTCCTAATGCTTATGTTACATTCAATATCCTCAGCCAGAAATTAGTTTGGTTATTATATCACTGCAAAAGAGAGGCGGATTAAGTTTCTGAGGCATCTCAGGGGCCATGTATGGTCTCAGGGGTGATGGTTCATGCAAAGCCCTTAGCACATGCATGGCCATAGTAAGCCCTCACCAGTTTGGATTGCCATTAGGATTGTCAGGGAAGCGCTGATGGAGGGGTGGATGTTTCCCTCTCTGTGCTTGGTGCATAGTATCATGAGTGACCTCACAACCCCTGACCAGCAGCCAGAAAGGTGCCCTTTACATTGGTTTCCAAGGTCTTTGTTTCCTTATATTGAGTCTAATCCTCTTCTTTATCTTCAAAGCACCTCCAGCTGTTCAGAAAAATCAATAGTAGAGAAAATATGGTAGATATTTACAATGGAATATTATTTAGCCCTAGAAAAGAAGGAAATCCTGCCTTTTGGGACAACACGGATGAACAGGGAGGGCATGCTAAGTGAAATAAGGCAGACACAGAAAAACAGATATTGCGTGATTCTATTTTATATGACGTTTTTAAAATACTTACATGCCCAGAAGCAGAGTAGACTGGTGGTTGCCGGGGGCAGGGCACGGGGGAAACAGAATATTGGTCAGGGGGTACAAAGTTTCTGTTATGCAAGATCAATGAGTTCTGGAGATCAAACGAATGCTAATATGACTATAGTTAATGCTGTATCGTACACACAAAATTTCTAAGAAGGTAGATCTTAAGTGCTCTCACCACAAAAAAAAGGAACTGAAGTGTTGGGTATGTTAATTAGCTTGCTCATGGTAACTACAATGCACACCTATATCAAAACATCAAATTGTACACCTTAAATAGACACAATTCTTATTTGTCAATTACACTGCAGTAAGGATGGAAAAAATAGAATTATTCTGCTCAGTAGATGACAACTCCATAATAAATGTGTTCTGTAAGTTCAGAGATGCATGCATTTCACTCGAAGGTTAAGCCTTTGCAATTTGAAAAGGTCAGAGGCTCGGAATTTTCACAAACAACCACAAAAACAAAGCCCATCAACGAACAGAACCGGGGTGAGCAACAGCGCTGGGTGAACCCCATGTGTCCAAGGCTTCCTTGAGGGAGGGCATTTCTTCTGTACCCATCACACTCCAGGGACTCCCACAGCCTCATTTTAAATCTCCTCATTTGTCTCCCGGTGAATGTTAGCATGAGGGGTGATGGAACAAGATTTCCAAATGAGAAGTGGTTAATCCTTTGTTTTCCTGTGGCTACACCAGCTCTTGACGTTAATACCAGGAGGTATCAATGGCACCCTATCATTTGTATGCGTGTCAGCTTTGTAATATTACTTAGCGCTAATAGATGAGGATTTCAGGGCATTCCGCATTGGCAAGTACTCCTGGGAGGAGGGGAAGGACAGGCAAGCACCTTCGCTTGCAGGAAAAGAAGCTAATTCATGTTTCTGCCTTCTGCCTGGAGCGAAGACTGAGCTCCGTCAAGTGTCTCTGATTACGAGGCACCATGTGATTTCTTAGTAAATAGCAATTAGTGGTGACAGTGAATGCTAATGCCATGTGAAAATAAATTGAGAGGGCCAGCCCCGGACTTAGGAGGATCGAAACTCCCTCTTGGTATGAGACGGAATGCTCAGCAGCTTAAACAATTACATGGGTTCCAAAGTTTTACTTTATACATCTATACGGGGATTTCTTATGTTGTGATCAAGGACCAATTCTATTGGGTTTTTTCCCCCCAGTACTTTTTTAAACTGCAATAAAATAAATTCCTAAAAATAAACTGAAATAAAAGGCAAACATTCAGGGGCACCTGGGTGGCTCAGTCGGTTGGGCATCTGTGTTCAGCTCAGGTCACGATCTTGGGGTCCTCGGATGGAGACCTACGTGGGGTTCTGCACTGATCAGGGATTCTGCTCGAGGATTCTCTCTCTCCCTCCGCCTCTTCCTATCATTTTTAAAGATTTTAAAACTTTAAATCTTAAAAAAAAGACATTCAAAGTATATGTTCATTTAAATAATTTGATTCAATACACACACTCACATATACACATACACATACAGACACACACACACTATGTATACACACATTACACATACACACACAGGTTCAAACTTTGGTTAACTAATAATAAAAGTTAAAGATCAAAGGAGTCTCTTTACTTTTCCACCATTAACTTAATCTCCAAACTAGAAACCATCCTCCTTTTTCAAACAGGGAGAAAGCAGTATGAGAATGACAGTAGGAGTCAGGCTGACGTGGCTCCACCCCTGTTCTGGGAGTGTAGATAAATTACTTAACATGACTAAGCCTCAGTTGTCTCTCCTGTGAAATGGGGATAATCACGTCACATTGCCCCTAGGGTTACTGAAAACGCTAAATCAAGTATTGCATTGGGAGGAGGGCATCCCCATGTGTAATCGGGCCCAGCTTTGACCAATCCTTGATGAACTGAAGACAAATGCTGCAAATGCCCTGAAATTTGTGTGACAATTTGACCAAGTAATTTTTATATGAAGTTTTTAAAATACTTAAATGCCCAGAAGCAGAGTAGACTGGTGCTTGCCATGGGCAGGGCATGGGGGAAATAGAAGAATATTGGTTTATATTTTATGTTGGTTCAATCAAATAATTTTTTAAATGAGCAGTGTATTTTGAATGTCGCCTTTTTATTTCAGTTTCTTTTTAAGAGTTCATTTGTATTATAGTTTATAAGAGTACTGGGGGCAAAAAAAAACAAAAACAAAAACAAAATAAATTGGCCCTTGATCAGTTTGAGAAGGCTGTGACAAAGCTCCTGGCCTACTGTAAACTCTCAGTATATGTTGACTGTTGTTATCTTATTATGATGATGATTCATAGTAGTAGCTACAAGTGCGTTCTCAGACAGCTCTAAGTTTACAGAAACTACAATATCAGAACTGTCCTTTGTGCCTATTCAACATTTTTTGACTGTCCCACGTATCCCTTTATTTCAGTCTTTCATGGGCCCCAACTTACTTTGCACAGACACAAGCTGACATCCTCTTGACTGGTCTTACTTTGTTCCTCTAGTCCCCTCAGTTAGGGCTGCCCCATTGACATCAAGGTTTGGGGTATCCTGAGACCCCACTCAGTTCAGTTGCTTCTAGAACTCAGAAGCACAAGGGCGTAGGGTTCCAATGGGTGACGTTCTGCTCAGTGGGGGGGAGCATCTTGTCTACGAATTTTCCTTCGTCTTTCTCCCAGACACAGTGTTTGAGGCTCTCTCAGTTAAAAAGCTTCTCAGAGGACAGTTTCCTTGGATAGAGCACTTAAGGGCTACCTGTCTTGTTCCCTCTCCTCAGCTTGGTTTCCCCTCTTTGCTGCCTTATTTCGCTGTGCTTCACCACTCTCTAATAGAGCATTCACATGTAAGTCTTTGTTGTGGGCTCTGTGGGGAATTTGGGGCAAGACCTCTACATTTGTCTCTGGGAATTTCTTTGTGTCTTATAGAATTATTCACTTCTGTACATCTTCAGATTCGTTGAATCTGTCCCTTTATTTTCCAGATGCATACATAAGATCCATTAAATTGGGGCCATGGCAAGGGTTCTGGTCCTCTTTCCACTATCCCAGTGAACCTCCCATGACCTGAAGAGTCACAGAGGGTCTTTAAAGCTATTTTTCAAGTGTTTCTAAATTCAAATACATGGAAATACTCACTGTGAGTAAACATTTATGTGCCAAGGTAGAGCGGACATTACATTCAGCGGTTGTATTGTGTCCTCAGGCTGCCATTAAAAAAAATACCATGAGCGAGGGAACTTAAATAACAGAAATTTATTCTCTGACTTGGGAGGTCGGAAGTTTAAAATCAAGATGTCAGTAGGACCATGCTTCCTCTGCGACTCGGGGAAGAATCTTTCCTTGCCTCTTCCTAAATTCCAGTGATGACCCCACATCCTCAGTGTCCCCTTGGCTTAGAGATGCATCACGCAATGTCTGCCTCTGTCATCGCATGGTGATATATTATTCTCTGTGTCCTAACATGTTCACATCTGAGGTCCTGCTCACCCTGAAGGGACTGCCTCTTCCAGAACCAGCCACTTCCTAGAAAGAGTAAACTCTAGGGACACCTGGGTGGCTCGGTCATTTAAGCATCTACCTTCAGCTCAGTTCATGATCCCAGAGTGCCCGAATTGAGTCCCACATTGGGCTCCCTGCTCAGTGGGGAGTCTGTTTCTCCCTCCACCCCTCACCCTGCTCATGCTCTGTCTCCCTCTCTCAAATAAATAAAATCTTAAAAAAAAAAAGAAAAAGAAAAAAGAAAGAGTAAACTCTAGTGGAAGATCTCCCTTTTCAAAGCAAACCAACCAGTCCAGAGGCTACACACCTACCACTGCCTTCATGGCTTGTCACTCTGAGCCACTAATCCACCGCCCTATTCACACCAGCCCCGGATACCTGACAACTTGGGACAGCCCCTGTGCTCCAGAGTCCACTGAAAAATTTTCAACCTAGCTAATCCTAAAGCAGCTTACTGTGCCTCACTCCTTCCTTCCCACGGAAACCACAATAAAGACTCTTACCCACATTTTCTCCCTATTCCACCCAACTAATCCACACGGTTCCCTGTGTGGCTATGAGTGGTAGCCCATGCCTCCTGCTTCTTTGGAACTGTGAGTGTAAACTTCCTCATTCATAATGGGCATGTCCATTTAATCCCATAGTTGATTAGAACAACTCCTGGTTACCCTTCAAACACATGGGGTTCTCCCTGTGCGCCCGTGTCTGTGTCTCTTCTCCACTCCTCATAAAGACAGTGGTCATAATGGATTAAGGCCCGCCCTAATGGAGCATGACCTCATCTCAAACTGGCCACATCGCAAAACCTCTGTAAAAAAATTGGGGACTTTATCATATCTCAGCGTAGAGTTTAGAGCTCTAACATATCTTTTGGAGAAACGTAATTTAACCCGTAACAGGATTGTGTGGCGGGTGTTGAGAATATTCTTTTTTATCGTGTCTCCTCCCGGTATGGTCTAAAGCAGGGGTTAGCACACCTTTTCTGTGAAGGGCAAGATCGTGAGTATTTTAGGCTTTTGGGGCTACATGGTCTCTGTTATGTATCCTCTTCATCCTCCTCTCCTACGTTTTCTTCCCCCTCCTCCTCCTCCTTCTTTTTCTTCTTCTTCCAATTCTTAAGAAATTGTTAAAAAAAAAAAAAAAAAAAGGGCGCATGGGTGGCTCAGTGGGTTAAGTGTCTGCCTTCAGCTCAGGTCATGATCTCAGGGTCCTGGGATCGAACCCCGCCCATACCGAGCTCCCTGCTCAGCAGGAGTCTGCTTCTCCTTCTCTTCCTCCTTCTTGCTTCTGCTCTCTCTGTCTTGCTCTTGGTTGCTCTCTCTCAAATAAATAAATAAAAATCTTAAAAGAATGTTAAAAAAAAAAAAAAGAGCTCGTGAATGGTACCCAAACCAGCCATAGGCCGTATTTGGCAGGTGAACTATATAGTTTTTTGACCCCTGATCTGCTGCAAGGATCAAATGAAATGCAACAGTGGTAGGAGGGGGATGAACAATGCCTGGCAGATATGCAGCACTCGTGGTGTTATTTTTCTCAGCTATATCGTTACAGTCAACATCTAACCCAAAGGTTGCCAGAGTAAGTCTCGTCTTCGTGGCTAATTGGCAAAGTGATACCCTGTTTAAAGTTTTCAGTGTCAGCCTCCACAGCCCAGGTAAAATAAGTTTAGGAGAAAGAAGATGAGGAATAACATCCCGTGTCACCCTGGTACACTCCCCCTGGGCCACGCTTCGGGTGGCTGTAGGGGACCGTGAAGAGCGTGGAGGGAGGTGTGTAGATGACACACAATTTGGGCTTGCTTTAGGCATAGGACCACTTCACGTATAAAACCCTGCTGGAAGAACCAGCAGATGTTTGAATTCTTTTCTTTTTTTTCTTTAAGATTCTATTTATTTATTTGACAGAGAGAGAGAGATCACAAGTAGGCAGAGAGGCAGGCAGAGAGAGAGAAGGGGAAGCAGGCTCCTGGCCGAGCAGAGAGCCCGATGCGGGGCTCGGTCCCAGAACCCTGAGATCATGACCTGAGCCGAAGGCAGAGGCTTTAACCCACTGAGCCACCCAGGCGCCCCTGAATTCTTTTCTTATTGATCGGATAGTTTGGGTTCTTGGATTAGCAAGAAGGCTGAACACAGACTTGATTGAGAGTGGTTCTGCCACCTTTGGGACAGGTGGTAAATTCCTCTTTATAAATCGGTTCACCGATGAGATGAAGGGAACCAGACCAAACACAACGCAGCCAACCTTGCCTCTCTGTTTTGGGAGGAGTGCCAGGGAAGTCCTAGTTACATGATGTCGTCGCGGCTAGGTACTGTGTCGTGAGCGGCCTCAACCAATCTTGTAGGGTCAAGTAAGCAGGTTGTCTGCCTTCCTGAAGGGAAGCATCAGCCCCCCTCCTCCTTTTGTCCTGAGACGTCAGATCTTCGCTGGGAGAAGAAATAATGTCTATTCATGAATTACTAACCTTGGCAGAGCAGCCTCCCTGGATAGCCTGGTAATTAAGACAGTTGCTTACTTGCTATGTGTTAGGCATTGTGTTAGAGGCTCGTATCAGCCTTTAATACCAAGCATTCTAACTGCTTTGTAAACTTCACCTGAGGTCAGATTTCTAGGTATTTGCTGGCTCTGTGGGGCTGAGAGGGGCACTGAGTGATCCTGACACATTCTATCCACCTTGATGGGCTGGAATGATGGTGGGTTTTGGATTCAGGTGAACTGTCTTTCACTCACTGTTCTTGCCACTCACTGGCAGTGAGATTTGGGGCAAGGTTCTCCAGTTTTCTGACTTTCCTTTTTCTTCCTTCACTTAAATAGGAATGATTATATGTATATGATAGCACTGTTATAAGGATTAAATAAAATTGTATTAACACAGTTCTTGGAACGTGTTAGGTTGCATTCTTCATTGGGCATTTCCACCTGTGCAATTAATCGTTAAGTTTTTGGGTCGGTTTGCCGGATTTAGCAAATAAAAATACAGGATGTTCAGGTAAATTTGAATTTCAGAGAAAGGACGTATGATTTTCTAACATAAGGGTGTCCCAGCTTACATGGGCCATACTTACACTAAAAATTAATTGCCGTTTTTCTGAAATTTGCATTTAATGGAACATCTTGTATTTTATCCAGCAGCTCTAATTTTGAGAGATCTTAGAATCCTCTTTTCAGAGTACCTTTTCATAGAGTGAGCGAAAACTAACAAAGTTATTTGAGAACTTTGAGGCCAAGCTTTTCAGTCCTACTCAGAGTGCCCTGGGCAGAGTATAATCCTTAAATGCTCTAGCTTCTGATATTTGAAACAGGAAAAAATATTCCTTACAAACAGAGCCCTGAAAAGTAGGGGTTGTAAAGACACTGTTCTACAGTTTAAAAAGCAGAGGGGAAAAAAAAAAAAAAAACCTTAGGAATTCCCCAAATCTGAGAAGAGCTCCTCGAACCTGTTTAAACTTGTCAAAGGCAATTTAGGGTCCTTCCTCCTGAGCCACGGGAAGAAAAGGCAGGTTCTTCTTACCTCAGCCAAAGCTCTTGTGACTCAGAAGCCGAGACTTGTACGGGAAGCTGGGAAGCTACAGAGCCCCTATATCTTTCTAGATATAGAAACCCTCTAGAGAGGGTTTCGCTCGTCAGCAGACCCAGGGAAATGACCGCAAAAGCAGATAGTGTTCCGGCTTGCACTCAAACTCTTAGCCTCCCATTTCTCTCCAAACCAATATTCAAATGCTTTTCATAAGGTTAGGGGTGCAAAGGAAGGACACGAGAGCATGCGAGTGAACTAAGAACTGTCTCACGGAGCTGTGAGGATTAACATGATAATGTGTTTGTTTGTTTGTTTGTTTGTTTATTTAAGAGAGACAGAGATAGCACCAGCGGGGAAGAGAGGGAGAAGCAGACTCCCCGCTGAACAGGGAGCCCATGGCGGGGCTTGATCCCAGGACCCTAGGATCATGACCTGAGAGAAGGCAGACGCTTAAATGACTAGCCACCCATGCACCCCTGTACTTTTTTTTTTTTTTTAAGATTTTATTTAGTTATCTGAGAGAAAGAGAGAGAGTGCAAGGGGAAGAGCAAAGGAAGAGGGACAAGCAGACCTTTCGGTTAGAGCGGAGCCCAACACGGGGCTTGATCTCCCAACCCCAAAACCATGACCTGAGTTGAAATCAGATGCTTAACCGACTGAGCCACCCAAATGCCCCCAAATGATCGTGTGTTCTCTAGAGAACCTTTAGCAACGGCTCCTAGCACATAAATAGCCCTCCTGGGAGGGGGCAGGGAAAGGCAGTTGAGAACAGAAAGGACCTGGAGGCAGGATTCAGGGAACACTGGAGCTACCTGTGATGAAACAAGTCCAGCAAATGTCATGGGACAGATTTTCTTCATCTTACACCATTTTATAATCTAGCGGTGAGACACAGAGAAGCACTAAGTACACAGGCCTGTGTAGACACTGGCAATAATGGAGAACTAGAGATGGCAAAGAAATCTGCTCACCCTACCACTCACCCCAATCCTTAACTCTACCCTCAACAGGCATACAGCTTAAATACACCCTCCATGACCACAAAGAGAGGTACAAGTAAACTATGATCTATGCAGCCATTGCATGGAGCACTGGGTGTGGTGCATGAACAATCAATCTTGTAACACTTAAAATTAAAATAAACATATTTGGGGAGGAAAAAAATAAAAAAATAAAAGTATAATTGACCCTTGAACAACTGTGGGGTTAGGGACATGGAGCCCCTCCCCCACACAGGCAAAAATTCTTGGATGACTTGTAACTTTCCCCAAAGCTTAACTAATAGCCTACTTTTGACCGGAAGCCTTACTGATAATATAAACAGTTGATTAACACAGGTTGTATAAGTTATATATACTATCTACTATATTCTTACAATAAAGTAGCCTAGAGAAAAGAAAATGTTATTAAGAAAATAATATGAGAGGGCCTGTGGGTGGCTCAGTTGGCTAAGCGCCTGACTCTTGATTTCGGCTCAGGTCGTGATCTCAGGGTCCTGAGATCAAGCCCTGTGTCAGGCACTGTGCTCAGCAGGGAGTCTGCTTGAGAGTCTCTCTCTCTCCCTCCCTCTTTGCCCCACCCACCTCCCTTCCTCTGAAAAGTATGTAAAGTAAAAAATAATATGAGAAAGTACATTTGCTGTACTGTACTGTATTTATAAGAAAAAAATCCATATATAAATGGACCTATAAGTGGAAGTGCAGTTCAAACCTGTGTTAAGAGTCAACTGTATATTGTTGAAGGATAAATATTGTTTTCAGGAAAAGTTTACCATGTCGCCCAATTAAAGTAAGTAGTCTGCAAGAATTATTTTGACATGTGTGAAACTGGAGGGACAAACATCAAAACGTGTGTGTAATGATTTCCTCTAAGTAGATGGATGATAGGTAATTATGTAAAAGGATTGTCTCTTAGAATTTGGGGTTACAGATTTTCTCTCCACTGAAGACACTACATTTTATTTTCTAATTTGAAAACATCAAGAATATGGAAAACTCAGCAGAAGTCCACAGACAATATCCTTCATATATCCTCTCCCCAAAATAACTTCGGATTTGGCTCAGAATGGGGATATACTCATATAAAAAAGGATGGACCAAATCTAGGTTATCTTAGGGCTGTAACTGATCAAAAGTCACACAAGGTCTTGCATGTCAAGTGCTCCACACAGAGTCGAGTGTCAGGAAAGGTTGTGCGGGCCCAGAAATTCCCAGTGTAGTGGAATCTCTGGTTTACAGGTATGGAAAGCTTCATAGAAGGAATGCCTAAAAGAGCAAGAGAAAGTATAGAGATGAGGAGACCATTATTTTGGAAAAGGAAGATGGTAGAATAATAAAGTGCAACATGTTTAAAAGTTGATTGATAGAACCTTATTTTTTAAAAACATTTTTTAAGATTTTATTTATTGGGGCGCCTGGGTGGCTCAGTTGGTTGAGCAACTGCCTTCGGCTCAGGTCATGATCCTGGAGCCCCGGGATCGAGTCCCACATCGGGCCCCCAGCTCCACGGGGAGTCCGCTTCTCACGCTGACCTTCTCCCTTCTCATGCTCTCTCTCACTCTCTCTCTGTTTCCTAATAAATAAATAAAATCTTTAAAAAAAAAGATTTTATTTATTTATTTGAGAGAGAGAGTGAGCGAGAGAGAGAGAGAGAGCACCAATTGGGGGGAGGCAGAGGGAGAGAGAGAAGCAGGCTCCCCGCTGAGCAGGGAGTCTGATGCGGAACTCAATCCCAGAACCCTGGGACCATGACCTGAGCTGAAGGCAGATGCTAAACTGACTTAGCCCCCCACACACCCCTAGAACCTTATTTTTAAGGAAGTATTTGGATTAAGACTGTAAAGATACATTGGCAGAAAATTATTTACTGATCTTGACTGCCAGGGAGTTGAGATTTTATTTTGAAGGAATCTGTTAATTTTTGTAACACACAAAACAGGAAAATCCATTATAATGCTATTGTACCAGTCCAGGCATGAGGTGATGAAAGCCTAAAGTAAGTCAGTGACCATGGGAATAGAAATGGTGGCATGGATATTAACAAAGATAAATCAATTAATAATATTAAACTAAAACTCACATGGCTAATCCATCTTCACTCCCACCTGGTGTGTTAATAATGATGGTCTCTAAAAGCTCTACCCAGATCTGAGAAATAGGTTGTATAGTCTAGGCGAGGTGATATGATAAAAACAGGCAGCAAACCACCTTGTCTACGATTAGCCTATAAGACAACCCCTATATTTCCCCCTACTGACACGCCCTACTCAGCTCAGCTGAAGTCTTATAAAACTTTCAGCCTTCGAAGAGCCATAAATTACAAATATAATGATCTACTGAAGTCCAGGTCTAGGAGATGCTTATTAAAGAAAGAAATATTTTATTCACTTCAGTTTTTAACTCAGTTTTTAGCTAAGATCCTTAGCTTCCAGACTGGGTCAGACCAGCTTGGAGAAACAAGTAACTATTCAGAGTAGAGAGCGTGGCTTCCCTCTTCCCTGCACTGCTTCCTGCCAGAAGTGTCTCCACCCTTTTTGTTTCACTTATGAAATACGGTGATATCAACATGCCCACAGGATTGTCCAACGGGTTGGTTAGGAGGCAATGAACACTCCCAAATCCTGGGATTTAAGTTTCTGTGGCCACTGCTGCTGCTTTTAAGACCCAGATGGACGGACACCTGCAGGAAAAGGGAAGGTGCATTATCACACTTGAACTCTAGATAAAGAGTTGGCAGGAACTCTGAGCAGATACATTCCTTGCTACATTAAATAACAATATTACAATTAAGATACTAATAGTACTTACTAGGTGCCAGATAGTTCACATATATTATCTCTAATATTTTTAGAATACATTTATTTTTATTGAGATATATTTGGTAATAGACATTATGTTATTTTCGTATGTACGACATGGTTGGATATTTGGGTGTATTGCAAAATGATCACCATGGTAAGTCTAGTTAACATCCCTCACCATGATAGTTATAAAATTTTTCTTCTTGTGGCGGGAATCTTTAAGATCTACTAACTTAGCAGCTTTCAAATATGCAATATGGCATTATGAACTATATCACCATGGTATGCAGTATATCTCTCCAACTTCTTTATTTTATAACTGGTGGTTTGTGCCTTTTGACCTCTTTCACCCATTTGGTTCACCCCCACCCCAGCCTCTGACAACTACCAATCTGTTCTTTATGTCTATAGTTGGGGTTTTTGTTTTGTTTTGTTTTTTGGGATTTCATGTATAAGTGAGATCATATCGTAGTTGTCTCTCTGTCTGATTTTTTTCACTCAGCATAATTCCTTCAGGTTCCACTCATGTTGTTGCAAATTGCAGGATTTCCTTTTTTAATGGCTCAATTTTATATATATGTTTTATCACATTTTGTTTTATCCATTCATTTGGTGATGGATGCTTAGGTTGTTTCCATATCTTGGCAATTGTAAATAATGCTGCAGTGAACACGGGGGCACAGATGTCTTTTCAAATTAGTGTTTTCATTTTCTTTGTATATATGCCCAGAAGTGGAATTGCTGGATCATATGATAGTTCTATTTTTAATTTTTTGAAGAACCTCCTTTACTGTTTTCCATAGTAGCTACATCAATTTACATTCCCACCAACAGGGCACAAATATTCCTTTTCTCCAAAACCTCAGCCACCTGTATTACTTCTTGTCTTTTTGTTAATAACCATTCTAACAGGTGTGTTGTGATATTTCGTAGTTTTTTTGTTATTGTTGTTTTTTGTTTGTTTTTGCATTTCCCTGAGGATTGGTGATGTTGGGCATCTTTTCATGTACCTGTTGGCCATCTGTATATGTTCTTTGGAAAAATGTCCATTCCAATTCTTTACCCATTTTTAACTGAATTACCTGGGGGGGGGGGGGGGTTGGTATTAAGTTGTATGAGTTCTTTTTATATTTTGGATATTAACTCTTTTTTTTTTCCTTTTCTTTTTTTTTTCTCCCCAAATATGTTTATTTTAATTTTTCAGTGTTACAAGATTGATTGTTCATGCACCACACCCAGTGCTCCATGCCATACGGGCCCTTCTCCATACCCACCACCAGGCTCGCCCACCCCCCCCACCCCTCCCCTCCAAAACCCTCAGTTTGTTGCTCAGAGTCCACAGTCTCTCCTGGTTCATCACCCCCTCCGATTTCCCCCCATTCACCCTTCCCTTCCTTCTCACAATGCCTTCCATGATTTTCTTTATACTCCACACATAAGTGAGACCATAAGATAATTGACTCTCTCCGCTTGACTTACTTCACTCCGCATAATCTCTTCTAGTCCTGTCCATGTTGATACAAAAGTTGGATATTCATCCTTTCTGATGGAGGCATAATATTCCATTGTATAGATGTACCACATCTTCCTTATCCACTCATCTGTTGAAGGGCATTTTGCTTCTTTCCACAGTTTGGCTATTGTGGCCATTGCTGCTATGAACATTGAGGTACTTGTGGCCCTTCTTTGTACTGCATCTGCTTCTTTGGGATAAACACCTAGTAGTGCAATTGCAGGGTCACAGGGTTGCTGTATATTTAATTTCCTGAGGAATCTCCATACTGTTTTTCAGAGTGGCTGCACCAACTTGCATCCCCACCAACAGTGGAGGAGGGTTCCCCTTTCTCCACATCCTCTCCAGCATTTGTTCTTGACTGTCTTGTTGATTTTGGCCATTCTAACTGGTGTAAGGTGGTATCTCAGTGTGGTTTTGATTTGAATCTCTCTGATGGCTAAAGATGATGAACATTTTTTCATATGTCTCTTAGCCATTTGTATGAATGATGGATATTAACTCTTTTACAGATATGTGACTTTTAAATATTTTCCCATTCAGTAAGTTAATCTTACATTTTGTTGATGGTTTCCTTTGCTGTGCAGAAGCTTTTCAGTTTGATGTAGCCCCAGTTGCTTATTTTTGCTTTTGTTTCCTTTAATTTTGATATCCAGCCCAAAAAATCACCGCTATGACCAATGTCCAGGAGCTTACGTCCCTGTGCTTTCTGCTAGGACTTTTATGGTTTCAGGACATTACCTTTATTCCTTATGTAAAACTTTCATTCAGGGCAGATATTATCTGCATTATTTAAATGAAGAAATTCAGGATCACTGAGGTTAAATAACTTTTGGCCAAGTAGAAAACAGAAAGCTCCAACCACTGTTGCTTGGGTCTAAAGTCCACTGTCTTGGCAACAAGGGATTATGCTACTTCTAGCTAATGGCCCAAGGTCCAAGTTTGGCTCACTGATTTACTGGCTAAGAAACTCAATTTTGCCAGTTCATCCTGTGCTTATTAGGCTCAAAACTTGGTGATATGAATTCAATCACAACAGTCATGAATAAATCAAGAGTCTATATTAACTTATACTGGAGGATGTATCCATTAAGGTAACTGGCCTGAATCATTTGTCCAACAAAACTCCTCTCTTACCGGGCACCCAAGGGATGAAATTATCAGAGACTTGTTTGTTGCACCAAGAACTAGATAAAAGGGGAAATGGATTTCTGAAGAAATATCTCCATAGCAAAGATCCTACATAAATATCTCACGATATTTAGTTGCAATAATTAAGAGTTGTTCCCCAAATCTTAGTCTGGACCACTAGAACAATGTCAATGAAAGCACTCCATTTTAAAGATTCTTTTTCCTTGGCAGTAATTTATTGTGAAATTATCATTACTTTGTCTGTTTTTTTGTTTTTGTTTTTTACTTGAGATACCCTCCCTTTGGATTCCTGACACCATAACGATTTCACACTGAGAGGCACTGGGATAGAAACATTGGTCTTTCTCGCTCTCTGTAAAATTGGTTTCCACTTGGAACAGAAGAGAAAGATGTTTTAAAATCCAATGTAACCTAACCCCTTAGAGGTCCCTGGGGCAGATTGATTGATTGATCAGACTAAGAAAGAGATGGTTCCTCCCCCTCTACCTAATCCCACATTCTTTTAGTAGGTGGAGAAAGGCAGACACAAGTACCAGCAAAACAAATGTTTGGGAATGAGTTGCCAGTTGATAGATGAAAACAGAATAATTACTTGCTTTAAGTCTATGTGCCTTTCCAACATGTTAAAACACTCATTAATGCAACTCAGAATTCAAACCACTCTAGAGGTTTTCTGATTTAAGGAGGCAAAGGTGGGGGGGGGCTCAATTTGAAATGCATTTTATTTTATTTTATTTTATTTTTTTTAAGATTTTTTTTATTTATTTATTAGAGAGCGAGAGACTGAGAATGAGAGGGGAGAAGGTCAGAGGGAGAAGCAGACTTCCCGCAGAGCCGGGAGTCCGATATGGGACTCGATCCCGGGACTCCGGGATCATGACCTGAGCTGAAGGCAGTTGCTCAACCAACTGAGCCACCCAGGTGCCCTGAAATGCATTTTAAATTCCAAACAAAATTTCCATCAACAACCTGAATGTCTGAAAGGAATTTCAGGTCATGCATTTGGGGAAATGGGTTTATTAATACGATTCTTGCTGTGTTAGCGCTGATGGGAGACAGACCTAGGACTTTGTAAACCTGGCTGGAAAGGTGTCCATTCTGAGACCTCTGCGGGGTGGTGGGAAGGGGTACTACTGGCTTTGAGGAAGTCAGAAAGAACCATTGTTCTCTACCCTTGTTCCATTTTCTTCAGATGGTTTCAATTTGTAGAACCACCTTCAGATTTGTGGTTTTGCATGGTAGTCTAAAGAGCAAATTCTTCCTCCTTTACCCCATTCTCTCTTCCAATCCCAATGTAATAAATAAAGCCTCTATTTTAATAACTCCTCATTCAATATAAAAAACACTGGTTTTAATCTTGGTTCTGCTCTATCATCATGAATTGCGTCCTTATAGCCTTGGACAAAAGCACCCTTCTTAGCTTCAGTTATACTGTGATTGAATAAGAGCAACATCTTCCATGCCTCACCTACTGTACTTATTTTAAAGTTTGATAAATTATTATAGGAGACATTCAATTTTATTTCTACGGCACTGTATTTAGAATACAGTGAAACGATCATTACTGGTTTATACATCTATCCGTTCATTAAAAAGAGATCTCTCTCCATGTCTATTCATCCTTTTATTGGTTAATTATTTCATGCACATGTTAATTAACAACTATGTTCGTGCCAGACACTTTTATAGGCATTGGAGTGTTTTCTAAGTTCTGCTCGCTATCGCTACACAAACTCCCCTGGGGGGATCCATTCACTTCCATTACATGTTAATTGCTCATATTTTAGCACAATTTCTCTTGTGAATTGTAATCCAGCTGCCATCTAGGCATCTCCTCTTGACTCTCCCTCCGGCGACTCAACCTTACGACGCATAAAGATGAAGAAGGAATGGCACAATTTTCAACCCATTTACAGACCCTTAAAAAATTAAATAAATAAGTAACGTGAGATTTGTCCTGGACTTATTCCCATCTCTAATCCAAACTCCCAAAATAAATCACCAAATGCTGTTACTTCTGCCTCTTAACCATTTCTTGAATCTACTCCCTTCAATTTTTGTTTACTATTACCACACTGATGCCGACCATTATAATTTGCCCCAATTTTACTGCAAGAGGTTCTTGACTGGTTTCTCTCCTCCAGCCTTTCTCCCATTCTAAACTAGCCCCTTTCCAGCAACCGATGGGAATTTCCCAGTGTGGGTCCTGTAAGAAGAGAATGAGAATGAGAAGGGATACTGGAATTGTATCATTGGAGACTGGGAGGAGAGCCAGCACGTGGCAGAGTGCCTGGCACCTTGTAGGTTCTCCATGCTTGTTTGTTGGTGTGTCCCAAATATAGGAAGTCAGTTTAAAAAACCACAGGATTTTGCAAAATTAGGCTAAGTGCAACACATTTTAGCTTAAAGGTAATGACATTTACTTCAGTGAAGTATTTCTCCTTCCTTCCTGGATTAAGCCTCAAGCCATTGCTTTGCTTATATATTTTTACCAAAGGAACATCTAAATGTCAGGGGTAAGTGAAATCCCAAGATAGGAATGGAAATGTCAACTCACAAATTCATTGAAATTTTTATTCCCATGGAAAATTGGATGGATCTTATAAAATGTAGAGTAGGGCTGAAGTGTTTGGGAGGTGGCAATATGACCAGGAGAAATCAGATTTAAAGTTCATCCTTGTAAGTTGCTCTCAAAGTGGAAAAACTCCAGCCAAATTGTGGCTGTGACTTTATGATTGACTCTTGAGCCTTGCAAAGGTATAGACGTTGAAATATCTCATATAACTCTCTGGATATACTTTCCTCTATATTCCAAATTTGTCCCCTACTCTGAACAACACATTTACTTTGCTTATTTCAGGCTCATGGAAAATCTTGAGTAGTTAGATGAGACCAAAAAAAAAAAAAAAAAAAAAGATATAAATCTCGACTGGAAAGCACAGCTTTGTGACATTTATTTTTCTGCATCTAAAATAAAAACATTACCATATTTAAATAATTAGAGTGACCAAGAATAAATTTTTTTCTAAGGAAGCAGCATATCTATCTTCAAGAACACAAGCCTTAGAGGTCTTGGCACAAAGTCAATGCTCACTAAATATTTGAAATGTAAATCTACAAAAAATAGTTGTTGCTCAGGACCCATTCCTATATCTCTTAAAAAGTATTCCAAATGTGTATATGAAGAATCATGAATTAAACAATATACACAGATATTTCTTATTGTCCCTCAAAAATCCTAAGGATCTGATAGCAAGGTACATTTTAATTTCATTTCACTAATTTGTTCAGGTCTCCTGGGTTGAGTTACTTACCATCCCTGGACCTCAGATACTTAATCTATAAAGCAGGGATAATTATAATACCTACATCATTGGGAACATTTAGCAAAATATTGAGTACACAATGATTCTTTGGTAAAATTGGATGATATTTTTATTGTCAATTATTACTATTTTCCATCACACTTGTCAGGTTTTGTACTAAAGCTCAGAAACAGAAATATTAATGCTCAGGGAAAAAAAGAAGAGGGAAATAAATAATCTGAAATAAGGACAACTGATATATGATGAGATTCATAGTCGTCCAGTGCTACTTCTCAATCTTCATTTTTAAAATGTTTACATGTAGTGTTTTTTCCTTTTTTCCCAGTGAACACATTAGTACATTTTTTTTTTTTTTAATATGGAACGCTTCACGAATTTGCGTGTCATCCTTGCGCAGGGGCCATGCTAATCTTCTCTGTATCGTTCCAATTTTAGTATATGTGCTGCCGAAGCGAGCACCATTAGTACATATTTTAATTGAAAATTTATGAAATCCAAAAAAGGATAAAGAGAAAATATAAAAGCAGTAGTGATCCTAATACCTCATGGTAATTGTGGCTAATATAATACACACATTATTATATGTACTATATTATATACATTTAACACCATATCAAGAAAATTGTGCCACTTTGTTAATGTTTGTGTTCTTTAAAAATTTAGCTCTCTGGCATCTATTCCTAAGAGTACCAGTAATTCATCCTGAAGAATTACCTTTTTCCCTTCATACGCAGTCTGGTGAAACCATCCATCAAAGCCTTTTACCTTTTCTTGTTGGGGGATAGGCCCAAAAATCAAACAAGGCCACTGGATTCTTCGTCCACTGAATTTTAGCAGACTGACAAAGTGGTGCATTGTTGAGCTTACCAGTGATAATGTTCAGACTAGGGGTTACTACTAAGACACCATGCCCCTAGATCTAATGGCTAGCCCTCTGTGGCTGCCTGGGTTCTCCAGCTTTCCCATTTAAGATACAAATATCTTTCCAATAAATTCTATTTTGTGTAAATTAGCCAACTTGTGTTACCTGCTACCATAGGACCCGACTTACTGAGAAATTAATACCAGAAAGTGGATTACTAGCAATAGATATGAAATGAAACTTCTCTTCATTCTGGAAAAGATATTTAGCAACCTGAGAAACTTTATGATAAAGCAGCTAATTAGATTATTCCTATAATCGCTGTGAAGCTTTGGCCAGCCACTGGGACACTGGTTGACTGCTACTATGCAAAAAGATAAAATTTGGGTAGAATTTTATGGTCGCATGGTAGGATGGATGGCTCTAATATCACTGGGTAACTGAAAGCAAGAAGCTCACAACCTAAATTCGTATTTTAAAGCACAGACCAAATTTCATTCGTTTTTTTGGACCATGCTAGAGGACTCCCATAACTCATGTAGCCCCAGCTTTAGGATCACCAAAAAACATTCTAAGATTATGCCTGTGGTTTGCTGAGATACAACATTTACTGAATTAAAAATCAAGTCTATCTCTCATGTGAAAGTTCTGGTTGATAAAGAGTGCAGTGGGATCTCAACAATTAAATTGGAAAAATCTGGGAGTATTCAGCTTCAGTGGCACCCTAAATCTTCAAACACCTCTGAAACACCCCCACAAATACACACACAGTCTTCCTTGGTCAACAAAAAAATGTCTCTGAATTTGCTGTTGAGACACTTCCTTCCTCACTCCTACCTTCTTTCCTTCATTTAGAGAAAAGTTATGTTTTGGGGAACCCAGACTGACAAAGGGTCCTTACACAGGCTATCACAGAGATCTTGAAAAGAAAACATGGTAAACTACAGCATGACTCTTAAAGCTTCTTTTCAGAGATAACACATTTTACTTTTATTCATACTTCATTAGAGCAAATCACATGTTTGTGTCTGGATTTGTGTATGAATAAGGGAGTAAGTTTTCGATAAGGAGTCTCAAATATCAAGTATTTACCAAAGGAGAAAAAAATTCACAACCCCCTTGCACCCATACTTAATCATAATCATAATCATAACCAGCCAAGAAATTTGCCTACATCTGACAGGGACCAGCAATATACTTTACCTTCTCAAGTCATGTACCTGTTGACTGTAGAGATCTATGTTAAGATACACTCATTATCTCACAGCACATCACACTTTTACACTAAGTATGTGAAATCATGCTGCTAGTATGTAGGAAATTACACTTGATCTTAGCCAAAAGGCCGAGAAGCGATAGTATGTAGGAAATTATAGCAAGGATACAAGGTGCCCTATTGAAACCCATGTGTTCCTTTACGAGCAAGACAGGGGGAAAAAATGAGAAAACACTAACATCTTTGACTCTGAAAACTATAAGGGTCCTGAAGTCTGCAGCCTATTGGAATTCATATCCCTTCTATGTAAAGGACCATAAGTTCCCTTTACCTCCCTACCTCTGAGATGGCACATCCCTTGGTTTCGGTCTTTGGATTTGATTAGTAACACACAAGCATTTGGTGTGCTGCTGGGCATAATTTGCCAAGGGACCTGAAATCCTGCTAGCCTTGAGTAGAAACTAAGAAAGACAAGTCTCTCTCACTGGTCCAGAGTTTCAGTGCATATGATTACAGTAATTGACTCTTGAGGGCTAAACAAAAACAATGATAAATGGAATTTGGGTGGTTGTTTAAGATGCTCTAGAGAGCTTATAGTAAACCCTTTTGGGTGAATCACAGAAGACACATCCAGCATTTGGGAGAAAAGCCCTGTCATCATTGGTTAGGTAACTATTCTGTTTGATCCATCTCTTGCCTTACTTCTGGGCTTTCCTGGATTCTAAATTATGGAACATGATCCAAGCTGATAATAATAATTAACTTAATGTTATTGGATCCAATTATTTGGGGAGTGTCTTAATTTCCACAGCCAGTGGTAAAGTTGCTAAAACTTCAATTCTGTGTGGGAAGAATCAGAGAGAACTATGTTCCCTCATGAAGTATGCTTTGTATAACTCTACCTGGCAAAGAACTCCGGCCAGTTGAGAAGCTAGATAAATAGGTAGATAAATATCAGGTTAACATAGACTGAAAAACAGCCAGGACTGGCTACAGAAATAAAGAATATAGTCTATACACAAATAATTTTTCCTGATTTTTTATATTGTTATATATGCTAAGTAATGTATCTCCTCATTTCTTTATATTTCTACTCCCATTTTATACTGATAGTGTTTTATGGTGATTGAAGTTAGCATTATTCCAAAGTTTTGCAATATTTAACTGGAATACCAACAAAACAAAAGGAAGAGGAGATATCAACCCAAAAAGCTTAGATTTACTGCCAGATTTAAAAACTGATGAAATATTATGCTGTCTCTGCTCTTAGAAGTAGATTTTATTTTTAAGGATATTCCATATGCAGAAAAATGGTATGCGAATAGAAGTTGATGAAGGTTTACAAACTGAAGGAAATTAAATAACCAGCACCAGGTCATACTATTGGGTGCCTGGGTGGCTCAGTCGGTTAAGCATCTGCCTTCAGCTCAGGTCATGGTCCCAGGACCCTGGGATCGAGTCCTACACCAGGCTTCTTGCTCAGCAGGGAGTCTGCTTCTCCTTCTCCCTCTGCCCTTCCCCCTTGCTTGTGCTCCCTCTCTCTCTCAAATAAATTAATAAAATCTTAAAAAAAAAAAAAAAAAAAGGAGAGAAGCATACTATCAGAGGAGTGCCTGGGTGGCTCAATCAGTTAAGCATTGGACTCCTGATTTCAGCTCAGGTTATGATCTCAGAGTGGTGGGATCGAGCACTTCATCAGGAATGGGCATGGAGCCTGCTTAAGATTCTCTCTCTCCCTCTGCCCTTCCTCCTACCCACCCCCCCACTCTCTTGAAGAGAAAGAAAGAAAGAGAGGGAAGGAAGGAAGGAAGGAAGGAAGGAAGGAAGGAAGGAAGGAAGGAAGGAGAAAGAAAGAAAGAAAGAAAGAAAGAAAGAAAGAAAGAAAGAAAGAAAGAAAGAAAGAAAGAAAGAAAAGAAAGAAAGAAAGAAAGAAAGAAAGAAAGAAAGAAAGAAAGAAAAAGAAAATATTACAAGCAACCCAGAAGCCCCTTGTGACTCCTAGAAGGGTTGAATTTATTTATGGTTGCAAATGACTAGTAAGAGTGTATTAGATTACAGACATTTCTGGAATACTGTCCAAGCCAGAATACTGGGATTCTCTCTCCTTTAAATTTGAATCTTGATTCAAATGACAATAGCAATGGAAATGTTAAGGAGCATGCGTTTCAAGCAATCATCCCTCTAGACTATTTCAGCTATGGGCCCACCTTTGTAGTTCCTACATCCCAGCCTTCTTACCTCACCTTTGCTTCTCCACAATTTCTGAGCTGCCACCATTCTTCCAGCAGACTCCATTTTGTTCGTGATCCGAATCAGAATTTAGTGATATGCGTCAGAACCTATTCTTCTACAGCAATATTAGCAAACTGCTCTTCACCTTCCCTCATTTCTTCTTTCCTTCCTTCCTTCTCTTTTATATATAATTCTGTGGAGAATTATCTTTTTGCATATCTCTAATTATTTATTTAGTAGAATGATTTTGAATGGCAAAGCTAAGTAAATGTGTATATGTATTTTAAACTTTTTAAATGAACATTTCAAGATTTTCCACTAGGAAGAGTCATCAACTTATGCTCCATCCACACTCTAGGACTCTGGCCATTTCCCTTAATTTTTTCCCCAATGTGGTGTTCACATTTTAAGTGGTTTTTGTTGTTATTGTTGTTATTATTGTATCAAGCTCTCTTTATGTTTAGGTCACTCTTTCCCATTAATAAGAATGCATAGTTTGATGAAAAGTGAACACTGCTGGTAGATAAATCTATATTTTATACTATAAAAACAATATAACTGACATTTAATATGTTGCCTGCTACCCATTCGAGATTACTTCAAATGAATTATCTCCTAAATTAGCATGGTAAGTCACCTTGTCATACTTCTTATAACAATGTTTGATCTTATCCACTTAGTTTTATTAGCATTTCATTATTAAGAGACAATCCCTTATTCAAGATAATGATAAAGTCGTTGAAGGAAAAAATTTTCCGTTTTTGAGTTGGGGGAATAAAATATTGCAGTTTACAAAGCCTGTTCCACTCAATACATTTAAAAACTTCTTGCTCTTTATATACTGTGTTAGACGTGATAGGAAGAGCTCTTAAGTGACCTTACTTAACCAAGTCCCCAAAGACGCTAAGCCTTCATGGATGCCCATAGAACACTAAATGTCCACACACTTCTTTTCACATCAAAAGGTAGCTATTGATTTTTCTTTTTTTCCTTCCAAAGTTGTTGCTGTAGGGTATATTTATTATTTTAATTACTTGATTTAAATAAAAAGTATTCAAAGTGATAAAATAATATTGTGAAAAGAAACGTGTTTTCATGAGACTAAGTTAAATGCTTTGGAAAAAAAAGACTTTACAAAGACAATTTAAATTTGATTTAATGAGAATGAGAAAATAAAAAATCTAGCTAGAACAATTCTGCACTTGGTTTTTCCACTCTTTAAATTCCTGATGTCCTTTAAAGAAACCAGGTTTGGAGATTTTACATAATGAAGCATTGATATAATTTATACAAAAAGGATGACGGAAATATCCACTTAGCAGATGCCATCCATCTATAATAAACACACACAGATATGCAAATGGGCTCCAGTCCTACAACAAATTGTATGCGAACTAGTTTACATTAATATATGTTAATTTAAAATATATTCTGTAAGACGTATACATGTCATTTTTAAAACAATTTCTCACTCTAATCCAATTTTTAAATTAACCAAGTAAACCAAGTATTGCTGCACTTTTTATTACAGAGGTTTTTTCCAGAATGGTGACTAGCAAGGAATGTAGAATTCAGTAATAACATACAACTTCTCAGGATTTTGACTTATATCTCTTATTGCCTCAGTGTATGAGACTGACACAAATATTACCACAGAAAATTAGCCACTAATTTAATTCTGTTTCTTCTAACACAGATACAAGATAACTCAAATATCACATTTGGAGCATTATTATTATTATTTTTTACTTTGTAAAAATGCACAGATTTCCTCCGTTCTTTGTCCTTCACTCTCCCCGTTCCCTTGTACCATTCTTCAAAGATGAAAAATAGTTATTGAAGTCAAAGTACCCATTAATCTGCATGACGATTAACAACAGATGAGAATTCACATTGTTGAAAGGTCATAAAATCCATTTAAAAATTATTCCTAGAGAGAAAAACATGTAAGCACAGCAAAGGCCATCTGTCTGAGGTGGATACACTTTTTGGACTGCCTCAGAAACTCCCTTCCTGCAGGACTCCCTCTAGAAAGAATATCTAACCACTTCTAAAGTGCGAGTATAGGTATAAAACGGTGCTTAACATCTTGGCATTTCTCAAGACAGCCCACTTGACAGCATATGTGATATGAAGATTTATTAAAAATATTCTAAGTGAGGGCACCTGGGTGGCTCAGTTGGTTGAGCGACTGCCTTCGGCTCAGGTCATGACCCTGGAGTCCCAGGATCGAGTCCCATAACGGACTCCCGGCTCTGCAGGAAGTCTGCTTCTCCCTCTGACCTTCTCCCCTCTCATTCTCAGTCTCTGTCTCTAATAAATAAATAAAAAAAAATCTTTAAAAAAAAGTATTCTAAGTGAACAGCCGCATGTAATTAACAAGGTGATGAACAACGCTTTGGGATCTCTTCATTGAAACATATTGTCTCAATGTCTATCTCCTGATTCCATGATCCCATCTTCATTTTTTCCTCAATAATAGTCACTATTGAAAATGAATTAATGAGTCCTAAACGTAGCTTCATGTATCAATCATTAGCATTTAAAATACAGACTAAAGGAGTATTTGTTCCTTGTGATATTTTATATTTTGTACAGTTTACAAGATCTGTCGATGAGCCTTATATTGATTTTAAACATTCACGACAGGTATTTACTCACTTCGAGGTCTGAGGAATCTTCACGAAGTATTTCAGGAATACCTCTGGTCTGCTGCTGAGGCCTTGGGTCCCCACCTTAGTATCTGAGCAGCTCCCTCCCCGCCAGGGGATTGGGATCTCTTTATCTCTTCTGACTATGCTGGGGGTGGGAGAGAGGTAATAAGCTCATAATTTCCAACAAGCTGCCATTTTAACAAAAGGAGAACTGTTCCTTTTAAGCAAAGGAATCCTACATCTGTCAACACAGATGGATCTCAGATCATTGTAGCATCAGAAAATACAGCTTAAGGGCCTTCCTCATACCATTTACGATCTGACCACCACTAGGTTCATATCTAACCTGCAGGCTGCACCCAACAAAAAGAGTTCAAGGGCCAGTCTTTCATGGGAAGTCACACATAGATTTATAATAACCGGTCCAGGCAACTCCTCCAGTTTGTTTCTTTGGCTCACATTTACCATTGTTGTACAACTGGAATGTGGTCACTCAAAGGGACCCCTAACCGCTAACTTCTCAGACAGTCCAAGCATGTAATAAAATTGCATCTTCAGAAGCTAGCAAGGGAGTGTGAGTAGGCAAGGATGATCAAATCACCCAAAACCACACGGCAGCAGAAGCAGCCCATGGAAGGTAAGGTATTCAGATTTCCAGACTACAAGTGTTTTTAGGGAAACAAAACACCTTTGATTTTTATATTTTGACTAAGACATTTTCACCGCATCTTTGTGGACTAAGAACAAATGGTGTTTTATTTCCGCAATGACAAAGGCATTGGAAACATTGAGCCTAGCACATGCCAAGCGCTTCCCTGTGAAAGCATGAGCATTTGAAACAAATGGTCTCTAACCAGTAATTGGCACATAGCAGGTGTTCTGAAACTCTTCGTGTTATCAGATTAAATGAGGAAAACTGGAGGCCTGACAGGATCAAGTATTTTCTCAAATGTTTCAAGAACATTGGGATGGTAGAATCATTAACATAAAATCGTTTTATAGTTTTGTTTAAAGATTTTGGTTCATTTGGAAAGTCAAGAAGTATGAAAAGAATAAGGTTTTGTCAAAATAGGGAAGATGTCTACAAATGTGGTTATACAATGTCGACAAACAGAGAGAGGAATGTGGAGAGGGAGAAGAGAGGTTGAAAAGAAACCAGTAATACATATTTTGTCTTACCGTTGCGACACACAGGAAAGGAAGTAGATGCGATATCAGAATAAGCCGTTTTTATATCAATGAAAAACAAAGCAATAAAGACTTCTTTTAATCAGAAATGACAAGTGTCTACAATGAGCCTGTGTACACAGGATTTTTGTAACAGGATTCCTGTGTTAATCTCTTCGGGCTGCTATAACAGAAGGGCATAGACCGGATGGCTTATGAAAAAAAGGAATTTATTTCATACAGTTCTGAAGGCCTGGGCATCCAAGATCAAGACGTCAGGAGACTGGTGCGAACCAGATTTCTAATTCATATATATAAGGCTATCTTCTCACTGTGTCCTCACATGGTGGAAGGGGTGAGGGAGTTTGCAGGGTCTCTTTTATAGGGACACGAATTCCATTCACGAGGGCCCCACCCTCATGACCTAATTACCTCTCAAATACCATTGCATTGAAGGTTAGGTTTCAACATAGGAATTTGGGGCTTGCAAACATTCAGTGAATAATACTTCCCTGAAGAACTAAAAGTTTGGAGTTCAAGACCTGGCTTTCCTAGGAGAGATTTAGAACTCCAACTGACTAAGGTTGTTTAGAAACCATAAATGAATTACAATTCAGGAAAGACTTTAGATTCACTTACACAATGATTTTGAAGGCATATAAATGATGCATTTTCTATACTTGTTCTTAGCCAGAAGTCCAGGAAATTATTAAATGATGTATTTACTATTAAAATAGCTAGTTTTCTTTACATTTTGATCTAAATGATTGGCTAAGCATTTGAATAGAATAATTGCTAATGCAATGAATTACATGCTTATTTATTTTATAATGTGTCATGTTTTTTTATAAGCAATACCGAATTAGAAGAAAAATAGGTTGAAATTTTGATGTAATTGAGGAAGCTCTCAATTATCCTTTTCACTTTAATTAGTGAGAAGCCAAACGTCTGATCTGACCTTTCATGATGTTGAAACTGTCTTTTTTTTTAAGATTTTATTTATTTATTCAGAGAGAGAGAGACAGTGAGAGAGAGAATACCAGCAGGGGGAGTGGGAGGGGGAGAAGCAGGCTTCCTGCTGAGTGGGGAGCCTGATGTGGGGCTTGATCCCAGGACCCTGGGATCATGACCTGAGAGGAAGTCAGACGCTTAAAGGACTGAGCCACCCAGGCACCTCATGATGTTTAAACTCTTAAATGAAACCAGTGTAATGTTAAAAAATGTTTACCTGGATTTTGTTCCTTCCGTTATTTTTTTATTACATTTTATAATTACGTAGACTATAGTATAAAACAACAAAAATTATTTGTGGAAAATTTTACTAATTACTATTTTATTAATAAGCATACTGATAAGTATTAATTTACTAGTAAGTTACTCCAAACCTATAGAACTTGTTTAAACTTATCCATCATACTGTATCAAGTATTTTTTTTTCTTTTAAAGATTTTGTTTACTCATTTGAGAGAGACAGAGAGTGGGGAGAGAGGTGGAGGGGGAGGGAGAGGGACAAGCAGACCCCTGCTGAGCGCAGAGAGTGGTGTGGGACTCAGTCTCATGACCCTGAGATCACAACCTGAGCCAAAACCAAGAGTTGGATATTCAAGCAACTGCTCCACCTGTACCAAGTGCTTTTAAAACTTATTTTCTTGGGACACCCGGGCGGCTCAGTCATTAAGCGTCTACTTCCGGCTCAGGTCATGATCCCAGAGTCATGGGATCAAGCCCTACATCAGGCTCCCTGCTCAACGCGGAGCCCGTTTCTCCCTCTCTCACCTTCCCTGCTTGTGTTCCCTCTCTCCATGTGTCTCTCTGTGTCAAATAAATAAATAAAAGCTTAAAAAATAAAAATAAAAAATATTTTCTTGACTTGAGAAATTTAGTTTTGGTAACTACTCCAAGTCTGGAGCTATAGTAATTGCAGGGAATGATAAAGTGTATGTGACAGGTCCTGTTTATAAAGGAGATTACATTCTCTTTGGGATCAAAAAATACAATATAAATATCGCAGGACTTGTTCAAAATATAATATGACTTCTTCCCACTTGAGAATTTGTTGTGGGCTGGAAGGTTTGGAGAAGCTCGCATAGAATAAGGGAGATTAAATCAGGCCTTGTGGAAGGTAGAAAGGAATTAGACCATGTTGGGGTGGGGAATAAGGGAAAGGGTACACTTGGAGGGATTATAACAGAATGTTTTGAAAAGCCGTTCAAATCTGTGCTGTGCAGATGAGACAGGCTTTTGGAGGATGAGAAAGGATCAAAGTTAATGTGACGTTGAGACCCATGGGAAGGATTTATAGAAGATTAGCAAGTGAGTTGGTTTTTTGGAGAAGCATTTCCCAGGATCATTCTAGAAGAGCAGGGAGGCTCCTGGAAGTGGGAGAAATAAAATAGCAGCTGTCCTCCCAGAAATATATATTTACTCTCATGGCAATGTTTCTTTTCTCTGGTCAGAGTTCATCGTTACAATAGTCCTGAGAGTTCTCAGAATAAAATCTACAGCACAGAAGATCCCTCAAGACTATTGGGAATCAGTCAACTTACACTCAGAGTTAGGGAGTGAATAAGGTTTGTGTAAACTCATTCTAAATAAAAAGAAATCAGAAGTATTTTCTTTGTATTTGAGGATTCTCTAGCAATTGTAGTAATTATGTTGCAAAATGGAACTCAATTACTTTTCAACATTTTACATTTGTTTTTTGTTTGTTTGTTTGTTTCCAAAGGATGGAAAAAAATTGGGTTTAGAATAAGGTGGACAGAGTTTGAATTATTCCTCTGTTATTACCCAGAAGAATTTGGTATAGTCACTTAACCTCTTCACAGGAAATGAGAACTTCCTCATAGAGTCTCTGCTTATAGATTATTATTATTAATAATGCAACTGGCTAACATTTATTGAATACTGAATACATACCAGATATTGGTGCATGTAATTCCCATGTATTGTCACCTTTTCTTATGAAATAATCTTAGTAAAATAATGAGTATGAAGCCGTACATAGCATTTCCAATAAGTAACTTTTCAGCCCTTAAAAAAGCCAAACTGAGAAAGAAACTATGATTTGTAGTATCTTCGATCTACTTATATAAGGCTTTCCAGCTGCTCTATTCTTCCAGAGGCCCTAACTTCTTGGATTTGCAAACCAATTCTAATCAAAATTATCTTAAATTAGCAGTAGGGTTTAATTTACATAAAAATCTAGGACTTGATTTTTTTTTTTTTGGTGCCTTGTAGGTACCTAGAGTTTTGTTGTTTTTATTGGTCATGCATCTCTGATGACGTTGTTGAAAACAAAATAAATGAAGAACTATAAGTCTATCAGGAAAATAGATTAAAATGATGGCAAGAGAAAGGCACTATAAAGGTTGGAAATAAAAGGTTGGCAAAGATTTATCTAGCCATATAATTAAGAAAATCAAGAGTGGCCATAGTAATATTAGATGTATGTTAGATGTAGGAAAATTCTCAAGGGCAGGAAGCATAAAAATGGGGAATAGCTTATGAAAGAAAATGTCTCAAGCAAATAGAAAATTTAAAAATATATATGGGGGTACCTGGGTGGCTTAGTCAGTTAAGCACCTGCCTTTGGCTCATGTCGTGATCTTTTGGTCCTGGAATCAAGCCCCACGTTGGGCTCTCTGTTCAGTGGGGAATCTGCTTCTCTCTCTTCCTCTGCCTCTCCATCCCACTTGCTCTCTCTCTCCAATAAATAAACTAAAATCTTTAAAAAATTTTTAAAAATAAAAAATATTTATTTATTGAACTTAAAGAACAATCTCCTAAAAGATAAATAAATATTTATACTATCAAGTAAATGGGAAGTTTATAGGTTATATAGTCAATATACAGTCTTTGACTAATACAATGACATTGTATTTGTAAACCAAACTATACAATTGCATTTCCAGAGACATCTACAAAATTGACTCTTGGAAGTCTCCGAAAAGAAAATTTTAACAGGGGTGTCTGGGTGGTTCAGTTGGTTAAGCATCTGCCTTCGGCTAAGGTCAGGATCCCAGGGTCCTGGAATTGAGTTCCGCATCGGGCTCAGCAGGGAGCCTGCTTCTCCCTCTGCCTGCCACTTCCCCTGCTTGTGCTCTCTCTCTCTCTCTCTCAGATAAATAAATAAATTTAAAAAAATCTTTTTTTTTTAAAAGCTTAATTTGTAGAACTTATCTTTAGTTGACCCAACTCAGAGGCTCCGTGTGAAGAGCCCTATTTGTGGTTCTTTTGTTGAAAGCAACAGGGCACTTGCCCGCCCCCCCCCCCCCCGGGGGGGGGGGGGGGCTGCTGGAGCAGGACTACTGATAAAAGCTATCAGATGTCTGACCAGAAACTTAAAAGGAAATAATGGGGGCTGAGCGATGTCTGTGGGGGACTTTGAAAAGCTCTGTTATAGTCCTGGAAATTTGGAACATTATTGCATTAGGGTTCTCAGAGAAACAGAACCAACAGGAAATCTGGCCTCATGACCTCTGTCTGCGGGCTGGAATCCCAGGGAAGCCAGGGGCGTGGCTAAAAATCTTGACACTTAAAGAGCAAGCAAATGGTGGAGATTCCAGTTTGAGAGTGAAGGTCTGAACTAGATTCTCCGAGGGAAGAATGACCCTCCAGTAGAGGGAAATTTAAGTAATATGGATAAAGATAAGACATGGAAGAGTCAGGTGTGAAGGAGAAGCTGTGTGACCCGGGGGTGGGGGTGGGGTCACGAAGCAAGAGGCAGGAGGGACACTCTGAGCCACTCCTGAAGTTCCTTCAAAAACCCAGGAGAAGACTTCGATTACTTTGTGTTTCTTCAGGATGCGACCTTCAAACCCTTCTGTTTATGGATTCCTGATAATCAAGACTTCTGATTTATGAAGTTTCTAACTGGGACCAGTCAAAACAGGTAGAGAAAAAGTTGATCACAGAATTCTAGAGATGGAAGAGACTGTAAACCAGCTTCTTACCGCACAAAGACAGTCTCTGCCATTCGAGTTCATGGTCATGTGTTTCCCACTGACCTTCCGCCATGTTTCCTCCGCCATATCTGCACCCTTGGTTCTCCTCCCTGCCCCCTTTGCCGGCTTGCTCTTCCCAGGCCATATCGTAGGTATTTTCTGGCCTCCATGTCCTCACTCTTATCCTTTTTCCTATATGCATAATTTACGTATTTTTGCATCTGTATCCCTCTCTAGATTGTAACGTCTACATAATGCTCTTTTCCAGATATCTGCTTGTGCTTCTTCCAAATCTCTGTTCAAATTCCACTCACACTCAAACAGTTTCCCTACCCCTGCTGTCAGTAGCACGAGTC
>CM052797.1:10233544-10257718 GCA_028533885.1 Nasua narica
ATCATTTTTACATGCTTCTGAATTTGGTTTGCTAATATTTTATTTACACTTGTTTTGCATCTATGTTTACGAGGGATATTGAGCTGTAGTTTTTTGTTATACCTTTATTTGGTTTTGGTATCAGGATAATACTGGTATCATAGAATAAGTTGGGAAATATTCTTCCCTCTTCTCGTATCTATTAAGTGTTTGTGAAAGGTTGTCTCTTCTTGCAATATTTGATAGAATTCACCATTGAAACCATGTGACCTTGGGCTTAAGCCTGAAGTAAGGCTTGATCTCAAGACCCTGACTGAGACCATGACTTGAGCCAAAATCAAGAGTCATATGCTTAATTGACTGAGCCACCAAGGCTCCCCATGGGACAAATTTTAATTACTAATTCAATTTCTTTACTTGTATAGACCTATTTAGACTTTTAAAATTTACTCAACTCAATTTTAGTAATTTATATCTTTGTTCATTTCATCTACGTTATCTAATTTTGTGTCACAAATGTGTTCATAATTGTCTCTTATTAGGGGGTCCTGGATGGCTCAGTGGGTTAAGGGCTTTTCCGCTCAAGTCATGATCCTGGAGTCCCAAGATGAAGCCCTGAGTAGGGCTCTCTGCTCAGCAGGGAGTTGGTTTTTCCCCTCTCTCTCTCTGCCTCTCCCTGACTTGTGCTCTCTCTCTCTCTCAAATACATAAATAAAATTTTTTAAAAAAGCATTCTCTTATTAGACTTCTGATTTTTGTAAGGCAGTGGCAATGTCTTAAAATGAAAAAGAATTTCATTTATGATTTTGGTAATTTGTGTTTTCTCTCTTAAATTTCTTGATCGGTCTAGCTAAAAGTTGGTCATTTTTGTTGATTTAACTTTTGATTTTGTAGATTTTCTCTACTCTGTTTTCTATCTGACTGAGTTTTACTCTGGTCTTTACTAGTTCTTTCCTTCTATTCTCTCTCTCTCTCTTTTTGGGGGGGTTAACTAGTTTTTTTTTTTTTTTTCAAATTTTTAAGGTAAAAGTTTAGTTTATTGATTTGAAAACTATCTTCTTCTTAGACATAGATGTTTAAAGGTACACATTTCCCTCAAAGCACTATTTACCTGAGTTCCATAAATTCTAATATGATGATGTTTCAATTTAGTCCATTACATATATCTTTACATTTCCCCTTGTGATTTCTTCCTTGATCCATGTGTTATTTAGGTTTTTGTTTGCTTTGAAAACTCTTGGTGGTTTTCCAGATTTTATTCTGTTATGGATCTTTAATTGTGGATCAGAGAAGATACTTTGTATATCAGTTGTTTTAAATGTATTGAGAGTTATTTTGTGATAGCTACTCTAGCCTGAAAAAAATATTCTATATGAACTCAGGAACACTGTGTGTTCTGTGGTCATCTGGTGGAATGTTCCGCATATGTCAGTTAATGGAGTTAGTTGATAATGTGGAGTCTTCTAGCGAGCTGATTTCCTGTCCAGCTCTTCTATCAATTACTGAGATTGGGGTATGTAACTCTCCAACTGTTATTGCTAATTTGCCTAATTCCCCTTTCAATTTTTTTCCATGTATTTTGAAGTTCTGTGGTTAGGTTTGTATGCTTTTATAATTTTTTTTATCATCCGATGTATTGGGCCTTTTCTTATTTTAAAATAACCCTCTTTGGCTCCTAGTAATATTTCTCATTTTAAAGATTTTTTTAAAAGATCTGATATTAATGCAGCCACTCCAGTGTTCTTATGACTACTGTTTGTATAGTTTATCTTTTCCCATCATTTTACTTCTATTTTTTTTTTTAAATTTAAGACTTGTCTCCTTTTAAGTGCAATGCTTATTACTTTTTACATTTAATGGAATGGTTGGCATGGTTGGATTCACATCTGCCATTTTGCTGCTTGTTTTCTGTTTATCTCATGTTTTATTTTGTTCCCCTTGTTAAGTGCATTTCTTTGGGTTAAATATTTTTAGTATATCCTTTTAATTTCTGTCTTGATTTTTTTAGCTATATTTTTTAGTTATTTTCTTAATGGATATGCTAAGGATTACAGTATGCATCTTCTCACCATCTCCTTAAAAATAATAATAACTTATTTCTGATAAAATATAGTAATCTTGCTCTCCTATATCTCCTGTTCTTCTACTTTCCTTTGTGTTATTATTGTTATATGTATTAGGTCTATCTATATTAAAAATCAACAATATAGGGTTATATTTGTGCTTTATACAATTTTAAAGAATTAAGATAAGAAATAAGAAAAATATATTTGTGAGGACTTGTGTACTTGTCTACATATTTATGGAATAAAATCCAAAATATATACATTTAAAAAAACTCAAAAACACAGGCAATCCAATTAAAAAATGGACAGAAGATCTGAATAATTATTTTTTTGAAGACCAGATCCAGATGGCCAACAAGTACCTGAAAAGATACTCAGCATCTCTAATCATTAGGAAAATGCAAGTCAAAACCACAATGGCTCTCATTAGAATGTTAGAATGGCTCTCATCAAAAAAGCCAAGAAATCACAAGTGTTGGACTGGATGTGAGGAAAGGGAACAATAGTGCACTGTTGGTGGGAATGTAAATTGGTGCAGCCACTCTGGAAAACAGTATGAAGTTTCCTCAAAAAGTTAAAAATAGAAATACCATACGATCCAATAATTCCACTTGTGGATATTTATCTGAAGAAAATGAAAACACCAACTCAAAAAGATATGTGCAGCCCCTTGATGATTACTTACTATAGCCACGATACCAAAACAAACTGAGTGTCCATCTATGTATGAATGGATAAAGAAATTGTTATACAGGGGCGCCTGGGTGGCTCAGTTGGTTAAGCAACTGCCTTCGGCTTGGGTCATGATCCCGGAGTCCTGGGATCGAGCCCCACATCGGGCTCCCAGCTCCATGGGAGTCTGCTTCTCCCTCTGACCTTCTCCCCTCTCATGCTCTCTCTCATTGTCTCTATCTCAAACAAATAAATAAAAAAAACCTTTAAAAAAAAAAAGAAATTGTTATACATATATATAACACTATATATAATATATGAAATATTTTATCTACCTATAATGGCATATTATTCAGCTATAAAAATAATGAAATCTCGCCATGTGCAACAACATGGATGGAATCAAGGGCATTATGCTAGGTGAAATAAGTTAAACAGAGAAAGACAAATACCGTATTATCTCTCTTAGATGTGAAATCTAAAAAGCAACACCCAAACAAGTTCATGGATTGAAAGAACAGATTGGTGGTTGCCGGAGGTGGGGAGTAAGAGGTAGAAGAAATGAGTGAACAGTTTCTTTTTTTTTTTTTCAGTTTAGATAAATCAAATAATTTTAAAAAGAGGGGAAAATGTTATAAAATACTGCATGTGGCATAATCCTATATATGTAAAATTATTTTTCTATTATCTCTATGTCCACATAAGCATAAAGAATTCTGGAAGAATGTTCACAAATGACTTGTGATCATTGTCTTTGGTTACTGATTTAAATTATAAGAACAAATAAGAAATGAAAGATAAGTGGTATTATTTTGTTTACCAAATTGGTGAAGATGTAGTTCTTTTAGGACTTGTGGGGAGGTTAATACTCATGAGTATGATTGCAAGTTGAAGTCAAAGTATGCTGTATATAATACTGTTAGTTTTGAATTGTTTTGAAATAATGTCTTCATAGAAAATAGAGAGAGGTGGGTTTTATTTGTCATCTCATCATGATAATGCATTTCATTTGATTTATTTGTTTTGATATTTGCAACATATGGATGCATTATCTGCTCTGTAACAAGTAGTACTTGCAACTTATTTGAGAATTCTGAGCTCCTCTGAAGGTAAGGAATCCTTATATAAACATTATTATTTAGGGTTATTATTATGATAACTTTATAAGCTTTAGGTAATTGAAAAAATGTTTTTCCAAAAATTTCCTGTAGCTTTACACTTAAGCCTAAAGATGTCAGCTATGTAAATAGAATTAAACACTGGAAATGCTTGTGCTCTACAGTTTTGTGTGCTCAGCCTGTGGGCTAGCGATTTTCCTCCAGGAGGGATCGGACATATATAGGTACTATATAGGTCACTATAGAATTACTGATGAAAGCAAGTAATTTGAGAATTTTTGAGAGAGTGCGGAGAGCGTGAATAGGAAGATAATTGATGAATGAGAACTGTTTTGAGTGAATCATTGTGAATAACATTAACAAAAAGATAAAAGGAGAATTTTAAAAGTCAGGAAGTATTCAAGGGAGGATAGACAGATGAAGCTGTCCAGTCAGAGATGGAGACATTAAAGCAGGCAGAGCTCAACTTGAAGCTTATAGCCCCGATTGCTACACATCCCCCAATGCTATCGTATCCAAGAAGCAAGGTTTTACAGCTTAGCCTTTAGATGAGAAACTTTACTGCTTTCTCACAGATAAAGATTATACAAATGATCTGGTAACTCATTTGGGGGGGGGATTTATTTTGGCTTATTATTTTCCAAAACTACATAAAGATTCTTCGTACAGGTTTAGAGGGATGTACAATTTTTTTTTAAAAACTTCAAGAATTGAGCATGTATGTTTTCAGGATGGTGAAGAGAACTAGGCATCCAGTGTGTAGGATATATGTTGAAAATGGGTGGGAAACAAAATTCATGGGGCAGGGTGAAGGAATAATGAAGTCAAAGAATCCCATGGGTTTTCAAATGTGGGTGTTGAATCCGGAGACCTGATGAAAAGGGAGAAGTCAGTATGAAGAATCTATTGCTTAAATTTATTTGGTAAAAGTAGTTTGTAGTAGAAAACGAGCCAGCAGTAAGATAAAGATAGTGAGCTTTAACTATAGATAAGGAGAAAGACTAGGAAGTTCAGTGGTCTGGAAATGGGACTCAGAGGTGAGGAGAAAGTCTTTCTCCCTCCTTGCTTCATCTTATCTAAAAAGTAGTGATCCTGAGGGTTCATGAAAAATCCAGGTTTCTGTTAAAAAATGGGGAGAAAAATAGTTTTAGGCTAAAGAGATATTTGTACATAACTAAGAGGAATTGTAAAAGTCACAATGAAAAGTTAATAGCTAAGTGTTTAGTTTCTTGGCTATCACTAAAATTTGAATTTTTCCAAATAAATTTAGTTCGTACCCTGACCCATATGAATATAATCAATTAACTCAGTTTCCTGTATTACTTGTCACTTTCTTATTATGTCTCTTTCCTATACATGGGAACCTCATTCAGACATGGGCTTATGTTACTGTTGTCGTTTTCATGAACATTTTCTCATATCAAGTCAGAAAACCTTCTCCAGGCCAAGCCAATAAAGACCACAAAAGTCTCTGGTCTGCCAGAAGTTACACTCTCTGAATCTCCCACACATAGGGTTATAGATTGACTATAACGGAAAGCAGAAATCATCTTATATTAGATACCTATAATGATATTTTGAAAATACTCCCTTAAAATTTTGATTTGTTATGTACTTTATACATTTATTTGGCAAATGGTGTATTTTATGCAAAGCTCCTAGACTATGCCTCCTACTCACGATAAAATAATAATACTTGCACAATAAAAATAATGGCTTGTCCATTAACACGGATAACTCTCATTCCTACCATCTATAACCCGTCTTCACCCATGTAATACATACTATTCAGATACTATTACCCACATAGGTGAAAAAATCACAGTGTCTACGTTTGGGTAGTTTGTGAAAGGTATGATTTCCAAAGCACAGAAGACAGGAGTGGTTATTACCAATAAGTATAACTTTATTTTTTTTTCTTTCTGTTTGTGTCTATGGTCAATTCTTACTATTTGCAATAGAACTGAATATAATTAAGACATGTGGTAATTGTGGCTCCTGGTTAGAACAAGGATGCAGGGTGTCCACCATTTGGAAGGTTCTATTTACAAGCTGCTCTCAGTTACATTTCTGGTTCATTAAACATGGAAGAGATATGCACAACACCAGAAGCCAGCCATAGGCGATGGTACATCTCGTATTTCATCTATCCCAGCCTTCCTGCCTGAAATGTAGCTCTCTGCTTCCTCTGCTCCCTAAATATATCACCTCTGGCTCTGTATTTTAGGATTAAATATTGACACCTTTTCTGGGCCATCTGTCAAACTGAGTGACCGACCCATTCAAATTCCCTCTTTTAACTTACTGACTTTCGTTTTTTACTTGACTCTACTTTGTAAGGACTCTTGAAGAATTGTCCATGGTTTTTGGTGAAACACAGCCTTAGTCTTGACTTTGTAGAGGGTATGACAGACTAGCCACCACCTCTCCCTAACTCTGCCAGTCAAGGCAAGGGATTCGGAAAATGGAGACAATCAAGATGATTCAAATATTGTAGTTTGTCTGTAGTTTGTCTAAAACGTCTAAAACATAGACGTTTTAAATGCACCAGTCCTTGGCTCTTGAGAGGAGAGTCCTTTAAGACTGATTTACGTTCTAAATTCCTTTTCATCCATGGTTGATGAAAATATCATTTATGATTCAAGATAATAAGGTTTTCCATTGTAACAAGCCAGTTTCACTTAGACTTGTAAATTTAATAGAATCCATCTGTCATATCTAGTCAATCCTGCCATATTTGCCTTCCAGTAGAAACAATAACCAATTTGCCTCCCTTCACTTCATGAATTTAAAACCAATTGGTCACAGTATCCAAAAATTAGTAACACAAAGCCAGCTAAATTGCAAAGATTAAATAAAGTTGATTCTTGCTCTTGAGGCACTCTAAAACCCTTCCATGAAAATCCTTTTAATTTTTGGGAAAAAAAAAATATATATATATATAGTGTCCTCAAGCCATGGAAATTCATTTTAATTTTAATATAATCTGTTTCTCTAAGAGAAGCAGTGCTCAATTTAAGCATTTGGGGGTAGAAGTTGAGGCTAGAAGTTGGGGCTAGACACAGGAGACGTTCTCTTAAATTATGCCCAAAGCAAGAAGTGTTCATTCTTATCATTAGTTGGTAACACTTAGGTTTGTTATTCACTGCCTTAAAGAGATCTGGGAACGGAAACCAGTGTGGTCCTTTAACTATGGAAAACATTTTTCTTTTGTAATAGTTTAAGAGAAACAGGGAATGCAAAACAAAACAAAGCAAAACACAAAAAAACCACAAATGAATTTTTTGGCTAAGCATAAGGTGAGATATGAAAAGAATAATATCTAGTTCTTATAGAATATATTATAATCAGAAAACATTTTAGATGCTTGTACGTGTGCAGGCACTCATGTATCATACAACAACCTGTGATGTCAATATAAATACCATCCCCATTTTCTAGCTTTGAAATGAATTCATGGAGATGTGAAAATAATATTTATTGAGCATTTACTGCATAGCAGGCACCATTGATAACTGCTGCATATGAATTACATCTAGTTCTTGGATAGTTAAATACTATTACAGTGTATGGTTTATAGACATAGTGATGCTAAGTAAATTGTCCAATCATCAGAAAGCAGTAAAGACTATGACCTCCTATAACAATGTAGATGTCTTACACTTAACCATTTTGATGTACTGGTGGAAGATAGGAGAATTGGACTTAATATTTAATGATAATGCACAGGTAGGTCAAGTTTATAAGTGAGAAAAATAAAATACACATAATGTATGACTTATGGAACAGGAGAAAGTAGTCTCTGGTTAAAACAAATATATATTCATATGTACTTACTTATACTCTAGTATACATTCTGTTTACCAATTATTAGAAAGTCAATTCAATGGCGTCTTATCTCCATCTTTTGTGAAAGATAGACTTGTATTAAACCTTGAGTGGCAGACACTTGGGATGAGGTATTCGCCAATGAAGAGTGAGACCCTGGGATAATTAATCACAGGACTGGTGGCTCTGGGAAGGAAGCATGGCCAGGCTTGGGAAACAAGTGCAGAAAGAGAAAGGTGGATAAGCCATGGGTCTTTAGTGGACCTGACAAACCAAAGAGCTTCCAGAATAAAACCCAAGCCTCCATTCCTATCGTTAGCCTGGCTGCTAGGCAATCAGTTCCCATCTAATTACTTAGCCTATCTCCTGCTCTCCAGGCCATGTGGATTCAATTTTCCTCATATGGGTTTGCCGAGAGCAAAAGCAGAAATCCCGAAAGACTCTTTCTTAAACAAAAGAAGATTTATTACTTTTAACTGAATGGGTATTTGTTATGGTTGGAATTGTGTGTGTGTCAGCTAGAAGGATGATGGTCTTGGCTGTGCACTGGAAGGTTCTTGAGCAGCTCTAAGCCACTCTTCCTCCTGTCACAGCATTTCAGTTGTCATAGGTCTAGCCACTGACCTCCAGAGTCCTGCCCAGAATAGAAAACCAGAGGTCAGAGCTCTGTGGTGAGGTGAGGTGATATATGTACCTCTAGATTCTGACTCTGGTAATCCCAACCATTTTCCTCATAGTTCTACAGCTCTGAAAGACTCACTCTGTTTCCACTGCTAAGTCCCAGCATGCAAATATTTGTTCCTCCAGTCCCTGGGAAAGGAGTAGACAGTGGGGAAGTCAACTCTTGGCTGGATTTCAGATAGCAGGGCAGGTCTGGGATTGGATGTCCCTGCTATGGACCAAAGTGTGTCCTCTTCAAATTCATACGTTGAAGCCCTGATTTCCAATGTGATGATTGTGAAAAGAGGGCTCTTTTGAGATAATTAAGGTTAAATGAAGTCACAAGGATAGGGTCCTAATCCAATAGGAATGGTGGCCTTATAAGAAAAGGGAGAGAGAGAGAGAGAACTCTCCCTAGAGGCAAACACCAAGGAAAGGCCATGTGAAGATAGAGTGAAAATATGACCATCTGGAAGCCAGAAAGAAGGCTTCACCCAAAACTAAGCCACAGTGACACCTTGATTAAATATGAAGTCAGGGAATGAATGAGTTCACTCAGGGGAGAAGACAGAGAGGCAGAAAGAAAAGCAGTAGAAAAAAAAATAAAAGAGCTGAAGGAGCAAACAATGATGGATATTGTCAAGTAAGCCACAGGCCAGGTAAGATAAGGACTGGGAATTAACCAACCCATGTTGGTTAATGACCTTGACAAGAGCATTTTCAGTGGAGTTTTGGGGACAGAAACCTGAATGCAGTGGATTCAAGAGATAATGGGATGAAGGAATTAGAAATGACAAGTATAGATAAAAGTTTAAGTATTAGTATAGAGGGGGGCAGAGGAATAGCACAGTCACAGAAGACAGAAGGGGGGCCAAGAGGTTTCTGTTTTCTTTTCTTTTTTTTGGAATAGGAGAATTGCAATTAAGTTTCTGTGCTAATGGTAGAGAGAAAAATGTGAGAGTAATATCCTTATTTTTGTGATAATTTGGCTTTTGCTAGAAGCACAGAAATTTTCATCCATAGTAACAGAAAAGCTGGGTCTGAGGGCTTAGGGCGCAGATAGGCAGGGGTGGTGGAGACACATGTACAGAGGTTATTCTCTGACTGTGTCTTTTTTCTCCAAAAAATAGGAGGCATGTCATTATTTGAGAGTTAAGAGTGAGCAGACCGATTGGGGTTTGAGGAGAGAGGATCAGGTCTGATCTATCTGGGAAAGGAGGCAGTGGGAGAGCAGAGGAGTAGGCGAATGAATGAGTGTCAGGCATCATTAACTGGCTTACTGGAAGAAGATGGTCAAGAATTTATAATGTTACCAGTAAAGTGCTTTTTATTAACATTTATATTTAGCTCGTGTCAACTGCAGGATGATGGCAACGTGAAAGGGCTCAATAGGTAAATCAAGTTTTACAAATGATAGCACGTGGCCACATGAGAATACAATGACATCCTTGATAAGATGGTAAAACCCAGTTGTTGCCACTGGGAAGGTGTAGACTCTAAGAGCACTCAACTACCAAATCCAGAGAAGCACATCGTGAGAAAAAGAAACCTTAGGCCAATATTCCTGGTGAATATAGATGTAAAAATCCTCAACAGAGTGCTAGCAAAACAAATTCAACAGCACATTAAAGGATCATACACCAGAAATGCTCAATGTCACTCATTGTCGGGGAAATACAAATCAAAACCACAATGAAATACTCACCTTGCAGTGGTCAGAATGACTAAAATTAACAGCCCAGGAAACAAAGGATGTTGGCGAGCATATGGAGAAAGGGGAATGGACCTTACACTGCTGGTGGGAATGCAAACTGGGGCAGCCACTCTGGAAAACAGTGTGGAGGTTCCTCAAAAAGTTAAAAATAGAACTACCCCATGATCCAGCAATTTCAGTACTAGGTATTTATCCAAAGGATATAAAAATAGTGATTTGAAGGGGCACACACACCCCCAATGTTTATAGCAGCAAAGACCACAATAGCCAAAATATGGAATGAGCCCAGATGTCCATTGATAGATGAATGGATAAAGAAGATGTGGTATACACACACACACACACACACACACACACATGATGGAATATTATTCAGCCATCAAAAGGAATGAAATCTTGCCACTAACAACAACATGGATGGAACTAGAGTGTATTATGCTAAGCAAAATAAGTCAGTCAGAGAAAGACAAATATCATATGATTTCACTCATATGTGGAATTTAAGAAATGAAACTGATGAACATAGGGGAAGAGAAGGAAAAATAAGATAAAAACAGAGAGGGAGACAAACCATAAGAGACTCTTAACTATAGAGAAAAAACTGAGGGTTGCTGGAGGGGAGGTGGGGGCGGGATGGAGTAGTGATAGGCATTAATGAGGGGACTTGATGTAATGTGCACTGGGAGTTATATGTCACTGGTGAATCATTAAATTCTACCCTGAAATTAATAATACACTATATGTTAATTAACTCGAATTGAAATAAAACCAAAAAAATAAAAATAAAAGTATCATACACCATGGCCAAATGGGATTTATCCCTGGGATGCAAGGATAGTTCAACATATGTGAATCAATGTAATACACCACATTAACAGAATAAAGGATAAAAAACACACGATCATCTTAATAAATACAAAAAAAAGCATTTGACAAAATTTAACACTCTTTAATGTTAAAAATTCCCAGCAAATTAGGTATAAAGGAACTTACCTCAGCACGATAAAGGCAATATGTGAAATACAGCTAATTTCATACTCAGTGGTGAAACGCTTTTTCCTCTAAGATCTGGAACAAGGCAAGGATGCCCACTCTTGCCACTTCCAGTCAACATTGCTCTGGAAGTCCTAGCCAAAGTACTTAGGCAAGAGAAAGAAACAAAAAGCAGCTGTTTTGGAAAAGAAGAAGTAAAATTATCTCTGTTTGCAGACGACATGATTTTTATTTAGAAAACCCTAAAGACTCCATACACAAAAATCTGTTAGCAGTAATAAGCAAACTCAGTAATGTTATAAGCTACAAATCATGATGTAAAAATCAGTGATCATTATCCCATTTACGTTAGCATAAAAAGAATAAATGGAACAAGAGTAGAGAGCCCAGAAAAAAATCTATGTGCGTAGAACCAACTGATCTTCAACAAGTGTGCCAAGAACACACTACAGGGAAAAAAAATAGTCTCTTCTGTAAGTGTTTTAAAGAAAACTGGATAGCCAGATGCAAAAGGATAAAAATTGGACCCTCATCTTACACCATACATAAAAATCAGCTCAAAAATGGATTAAAGGGGCACTTGGATAGCTCAGTTGGTTAAGCATCTGACTCTTGATCTCAGGGTCCTGAGATTGGACCCTGCCTTCCTCTTCCTCTGCCCCTTCCCCTCCAGCCTGCATGTGTTCTCTCATTCTCTTAAAAAAAGGCGAGATTAAAGATTTAAACATAAGACCTTTAACCATAAAGCCCCTAGAAAAAAACATAGGGAAATATTTTCTTGACATTGACCTTGGCAGTAATTTCTTGAATACGACACCAAAAGCACAGGAAGTAAAAGCAAAAATAAACAAGTAGGACTACACCAAACTAAAAAACTTTTGCATGGTAACAATCAACAAAACAAAAAGGCAACCTACAAAATGGGAGATGATATTTACAAACCATAAATTTGATAAGCGTTAACATCCAACATTTATAAAGAACTCCTACAACTCAACAGCAAAACAAACAAAATAATAAGCCAAGTAAAATAGGCTAAGTACTTTAATAGACATTTCTCCCAAAAAAGCATAAAAATAGTCAATGGACATATGAGAAAAAGCTCAACATCACTAGTTATCAGGGAAATGCAAATCAAAACCCCAGTGAGATATCACCTCAAACCTGTTAATGGCTATTATCTAAAATAATAACAATAAGAAGAAGTGTTAGCGAGGATGTAGAGGAAAAAGAACCCTTACACACTACTGGTGGGTATGTAAGTTTGTGCAGCCACTATGAAAAAAGTATGGAGTTTCTAAAACAAATTAAACATTCAACTCCCATGTGATCCATCAACCCCCACTTTTGAATGTATATCCAAATTTATTAAAAGCAGGATTTTGAAGAGATACTTGTATTCCCATTATTCCCATTATTCATTCCCGCATTATTCACATTAGCCAAGACATGGAGGGATAAATGGATAAACAAAATATGGTATATACATATAATGGAATTTCATTCAGCCTTAAAAAGGAAGGTAATCCTGAAATTTGCAACAACATAAATGAACCTGGAGGGCATTATGCTACGTGGATTGTCAAACACCAAAGGAAAAATACTACATAATGCCATGTTATGTGAGGAATCTGAAATAGTTAAACTCATAGAAGCAGAGAGTAGAATGGTGGTTGCCCCTGGCTGGGGGGGGAAAACAGGGAAGGATAGCCAAAGGTACAAAGTTTCAGTTATATAGAATGCAGAAGTCCTGGAGAGCCACTGTATTTATTATTGCCTATAATGAATAATACTGTATCATAAACTTTAAAATTTGCTAAAAGGGTAGATCTTGTTTGAAATGTTCTTATCCCACATACACACACAATAATAATAAAGAAGGAAGATGGGAGAATATTTTTGGAGGGGATTTGATATGTTTATGGCATAGATTGTAGTAATGGTTTTACCAGTGTCTAGCTATCTCCAAAGTCAACAAGTTGTATATGTTAAGTATGTCCCAAGAATATTATATGTGCTTTCACTGGCCGCTAGTGATCAGTTATTTTAAAGATCGTTTAACATCCTGGATTATTGGAGGAAATATAAAATAAAAAGGAATAACGAAATATAGGACTCTATTTGCTACTATCACATTTGGAATACAATTGTCCTTTCTCTGTTCTAACCAAAAAAATTTTTTAAGTCACGAAGTTTTTTCTTTACTCACAATTTCTTTCTCTGAAGAGTGTTTTATCCCTTCTTTGTTCCTTTTCCATATACTGTTATCATTTTCCATTTACAAATATGTGATTGTTTAAAATCTTCTATCTCCTTTAAGACTTAAAAAATGATTTAATTTTATGAAGTTCTAAATTAACGTGTCAGTTACTATACTGGAGAATTAGTTCATCTATCAATTTGTTGGAAGAAAATGACATTTCTGGGAATATACTGGATTTTTCCAGACAGATTTTTGTGTTCCCATCATAACCCTGTTTATTCATACTCTGATTGGTTGGGAAGACCATGAATGTCTCTTAATTTACAATGCTGGCTTTCCCTTTGCACTCCCCGGGGTCTCATTTCTCCCAAACAATTCTTTCAGCTGCATATCATTGAGCAAGAGAAACACTATGGATAATGGAAAGATCCACAGCAAGGCTGGCTGCTTGCCTCATTTGAGGAAATCATATTGGACCATCCGGTGCTGCTGAACCAGATGTCCTCTGCTAATATATTTATAAAACTATGGTCCAGTGAGATCCTATAAGAAAATCAGCTAGAGGCTGGACCAAAAGAAGGAACAAATACTTACAAAGTAAACTCTCTGTGGTTATGTTTTAGAGATACATAAAACTAAAACATTTTTAAATTCATAATTTTCCCCAAGACTTTCTATAATAATCTCTTCCTTTTCTTGATCTCAGGCATCTTCATTATAAACCAAATGATCCAACTTGAGATTTTCCGCTAGGCTTCTATTTTCCATTCTTGGTAGAGGTGAAGAAATGGAAATGGTAGTCTGTGATGTCTCCTTAGAGCTAAAAGCCTTATTATTTTTTTTTTATAAAAGCCTTATTTTAAAAAATGTTTTCTCTCCTTTTCTCCCTTTTCCCCAGTCAGAGCCAGAAGAGTAAACTGTCTTTAAAATTATTAAAGGGTAATTTTTAAGAAAGGGTATAATCGTGCCTCTTATACAGATATAAAATGAACTCTTGTCAAAGATAAGTAAAATGTTACAACTGGTCTAAAGGGATTTCAAAGAGCAGGGGCATATATAGGGAATTGGGAGTTCTGAAATGAATTTACAAATTGACGTAAAACGAGTCTATCTGCAGGATAATCATTGGTTGCATTCCATTTGATACAACTGATTTTCAAGAATTATTTGCAATATCATCACCTTTGTACAGCTTACAGAATTGTACAATAGTTCAAAGCCAGTGAAAGACTGAGACAAAATCTAGTGAATTAGATGATCAGGTTTTTGTTTTGGCTCATGCAAAGTCTCACATTTTTTTCCTTTACTAAACTATTCATCCCTAATATGCACCCCCCCACACACAAATAGGTATACAAGATTCCTATGGGAATTCCTCCTGAAAGATTTTCTACAACTAACTTCACTACTCTTTCCCCCAAACCAATAGATATCGTGATTCTCTCTTAGTTATGGGGCAATGAGATTTCCTGGGATGTTGAAATCTGGGGAGTATATATACCTATCTTAATTCCTATGCCAAAGAACAAGAAGTGCCTAAATAATTCAAGATCTTCTGTTTAAAAAAGTACACTTGCAATCATCTCACTTCTGAAAAAGTAATATTTTAAATTTTACTTATTTGAAAGAGATAAATGCAGGTCTATGACCCTTTGAACCCACTCATACTGGAAATGATAGGTTAAGAGAAAAGATACAAAAGTAAATTAGTATTTACTCAGCATGAGGCTTCAGCTTAGTGCTGCACATATCACATAAATTTAAATCTCAAAAAAAACTATAGAGAAAATATTTCCTTTTTTTTAAAGATTTTATTTATTTATTTATTTATTTATTTATTTGACAGAGAGAGAGAGAGAGAGAGATCACAAGTAGGCAGAGAGAGAGGGAAGCAGGCTCTCTGCTGAGCTGAGAACCCGATGTGGGGCTCGATCCCATGACCCTGAGATCATGACCTGAACCTAAGGCAGAGGCTTTAACCCACTGAGCCACCCAGGCGCCCCGAGAAAATATTTTCTTCATTTCATAGGCTAAGACACATTAAGTGATTTAACCAAAGTGAGATTGGGATCTAAACCCAGATAGGTCTAATTCCCAAAACCCATTTTCCATCTACCCAGAGAGCGGTCGAGAAGTGGTGGATCAGGATCAGATAAAAGTCTCTCCCAGGTGATGGTGAGATAATTAATTCATAAAATATTAGAGAAAAATAAATTTCTCTTAATGAATTTCTTTCTGAGAAGCACACTCGATAAACACAGTAAAGACAGAGGAGCTCTGGGGAGGTGGGGATGGAAACAAACACTCATCTGTTCAGCTTCCCCTCTTTTCCTCTCAGGATCCTCAGAAAGCAGTTTTGAATCTTTAGTTCATGCAACTTCACCAAAGAATCATCTCAGCATTGGAACCATATTTTCTGATTCCAAATGCAGTTCTCTTCCAAAGAACCCACATTGCCTGGACTGAACAAAAGAGTTACACTTGAACCACTGTTTGAATGTCAAGTCCAGTGCTGTAACCAGACAGCCGGCAGATCTCCTCTTTTTCTGGTGACTCTCTGAGCTCACCTAGATGGAGTTAAGAGAACATCTCCCAGGTGTTTTTTGTTTGTTTTGTTTTTATTTTTGTGGAGAATCTCCATGTAGGAGAGAGAGCTCTGTGGACTACACAGTGGAAAAAAAGCCAGCCTGAAGCCACAGCCCAATGTGACTAGGGACAAAGAGGCAGAAGACAGGATGAGTGAAGAGGGAGCATAATCCAGGAATAAAGCAGTGCTTGACAGGCTAGAATATTTCCCTTTGCCTGACATCAAATCTACGACTAAGGCTGTGGCATTCACCACTAGCCATGTAGTATGCTCCAGAAACTCAAACACCTCCAGACGTATTAGCAGTTGCAAGAGCATCAGGCAGGATAGGCTAGGTTATGCTGTGGGAATGTAACGATCCCCAAAACCCATTTGATTCAACAAAATCAAATTCTGAATTATGCTAGAGATCTAACAGTGACGATGAGAGAGATTCTGCTCACTGTGGTCCCTCAGGAACCCAAGCTGATGTGCACTCCATGGAGATATGGACAGCTGCCATCCACAGCAGGGGGAGGGGAATGTGGCTCATAAAGGTTTGTTCATACGTGATGCACATCACTGAATCTTTTCATTAGCCAAGGCAAATGACATGGCCATACTAGCTTCAAGGGGGACAGAGGAGTGCTATCCTACCACATACCCAGAAGGAGAATCAGAACATCCCAGTGACCACACCCAGACCCAAACACAGTAGAATTTTGAATTTTCAAGATATACAAGTGCATACTTTTCTTAGTGCATTTTTCCTTGTGCCCCATAATTCTAGTTACTATCTATACTATCTTTTATCCCAAAGTTTCCTGTCTTTCTCAGTATCTCTCATTGTTCTACAAACTTCTTCCCCTGTGGCTCCCGTCCCAGCTCCCCAGTTAGTCCTGAAGAACACTGATCACCTCTCACTGTTATTACTGTGCAGACACAGCATTGCTGACGGACCATTACCCTGGCTGGAAGCTTCCCACTGCTCTGCTCCACCCACTAATTTGGACCCGTGTGACTATTGGCACATGGTACCTCCAGCCTGACTTTGCACAATCCTTGGTACACTGACATTTGGATCAGTCCTCCCAACCAAAAGGGAGGTGACCTTAGGTCCTCAAATGTCCTAACTTCTTGACATCCTGCATTTCAGCACTGGTCTAGTGTTTAGAGCTCCTAATGCCCCATGGCCATATATTTAATTACAATGCCATACAGCTTCTGGCTCTCACATCTGATAAATCGTGACGTAGCATTTTGCATAAATAGCAAATATAACTTGCTTTCCTCTTGGGTTGGTGCTGAACTGTAAGTATGGGGTGAGTGTCTACCTAACTGATATCCTCAGCATGTCCCCCTTTCTTTCCTCCATCCACTGCTTCATCCTGCTCTCCTCCACAGCATGTGGGTCCCTTTATTCATTATTCACTGATGAATGGGGAGCCATGGAGAGAGGACAGGTGTGTGCACCCTTGGCCCAGCACTACTCCATTTAAATCATCTGATTGTTTCCATTACAGATTGCAAAATCCCTTGAAAGAACGTTTGAACAATTAAAAATCCTCATTCTGTCATTTCCTTATGTTTGTTCAATGCTATTGAGTCCACGTCGTCAGTTTACATTAGGACAAATTTATTTTAAAAAGATAAAGCACAAAAATTGACTGATTCCTACATGAAAACAAATGTATTCGTCATAATTCTTTTTTGATTGAAGTATAGCTGACCCAGTCTTTGTAATTGCTTTGATTCTTTCTTTCAAAGAAGAGATTTTTGTCCCAGTGGCCTATGGTCTAAGGCTCATACTGACACACAAAAGGGGAGAAAGAAGAGAAGGCATACAGAAGTCTTCACCTCTGGGGCACCTGGGTGACTCGGTCGGTTAAGCATCCAACTCTTGATTTCAGTTCAGGTCATGATCCAGGGTTGTGATATTGAGCCCTGCGTTTGGCTCTCTTCCCTGTGCTAGCTGTAGAGCCTGCTTAAGAGTCTCTCTCTCCTTCATGCACTGTGTGTGCACTCTGTCTCTCTCAAAAACAAAAAAAAAAAGTCTTCACCTTTGATAGAATCTTGAAATAGTGTGAGTTGATTTGGCCTGGAGGCCCACCCTATCCTATCTGCAACCACCACTCATCATTTACCTCTACCTCTATAGAGTCAATTTCTCCCTGCTGGGGTTTCCTGTATGGAGGGCCTCAGCATATGGGACACACAGGGACACACAGCATATGGGATCTAGTTCTAGTTTGATTGTTTACATTTTATGCAAAAATCGGGCAATTATTGAAACTCCTTGAACCCTCAGTTTCCACATCTGAAATGGGCATAATAGCCCCTGCCTTGTTCATGTTAGCAATGAGTTTACTTTTCTAGCACTTAAGATAATAATAGCCAACACTCGGTGGCACTCTGCTAAGGTTAGGTTTCACTGAATCTTCACAATACTTTGAGGTTATGATGATGATTGTTTCCCTTTTTAGAGGAATAGTGTGAGATTCTGCAAGGCTAGGGGATTTGTAGAATTGTGGAGCTGGTAAGTATCTGAGTGGTAAGAGCCATCCATTATATTCAATCTGATTCTGAATCCCAAACTCTTAACCATTAGGGATTTCTACTCAAATGGACCAACCAGTGAATTCGAAATCAGAAAAAGGCTCCACAAGTGTGAGAGATGGTGTCTCTCTGCAGCGAACATCCCATGTCAGGAGAAGGGACCTTGGCCACCAGGCCCAGGGATTGGACGAAGTTGGGAAGATATCCAACCTAACTCAAGATGAGAAAATCAAAATCTCTGCTGGGTGGTTCTGATTGCAAAGCTGTGATTGTTGTCACTGTGGATGTGTATGAACTGAGAAGGGGGGACACCACAGGTGTTGGGCAGCCAAGTGAGGGGAAGCTGGTCTGAAAAGGGCGTGAGAGGAGAGCAGATACACAGAGAAAGGCAGGGATGAGACCAGGTGACAAAGGAAAGAAAGGGTGAAGAAAAATGCTGATGGTTTTCTACATCTAGATACAACTTTTTTTTTCACAATTTATTTCTTTATTTTAGAAAAAGAGAGAGTGTGTGCAAGCAGGGGAGGGGCAGAGGGAGAGGAAGAGAGAATCCTCAAGCAGACTCCCTGCTGTGCACAGAGCCCAATGCAAGGCTTGATCCCAGGATCCCAAGATCATGACCTGAGCCAAAATCAGGAGTTGGGCACTCAACCGACTGAGCCACCCAGGCACCCCTAGGTACAATTTCTTCTGAAGGTTGTAATCACTTCTTGCCTTTCAGTATCATAAACTAGCCCAAATTTCTCCCCATTTCATGCTTGCACTATTTGGAGTGATTTCATGTTACTTTATCCAAAATTTAACATCGCCTTCTCAAAACATCCCTATTTCCATCCCCAAACTCATATTCTCAGCCCCTATTATACAGTTGTTCTCTTTGGTCATTCTAGTCAAGCCTTGACTATTATATAATAAATAAATGAAGGATAGTAATTTTATTACAAGTGGTTAAGATTACGAGCTTGGAATTCAGACAGCCTGGGTATAACCCTTGACTCCATTTCTGACTAGCTGTGTATAGTCTATGGCCACACCACGCTGAATACCCCCGACCTCCTCTGACTAGCTGTGTAACCTTGAACAAATTGTCTATTCCGAGTGTTCTGAGCCCAAATTTCCTAATACATTCAAAGGAATATATTCAAAGGAATAATGGGAACTCCTTTCTAGGGCTGTCAGGAAGAATAAAAGGGAAAATGCCTAACATGGGTGGCTCAGCTAAAATACCTTCCATAGCTACTAGCCACTATATGAAGGCTCAATTTTCAGTTCGAAGCGATCTTTCTGGATCTTGGTTCTGTGAGAGTCATGCCCTAAACCCATTTGCAAGCACCAGGTAGCTGGAGACCAGTGAAATTGTATTTCTTTTCCAAATTTCCCGTATTCAAAAACTCTGATCAGAATCCAGTCATTCTAGGATAAAAAGCCCTGATTGTCCTTTGTCCTTGAAAGCACTATTGCCCTTATTGGCTTACGGCCAACCTGATTTCTGCACTGGAAGGGCTGTCTTTTGCTTGTAAAAGGAAACGGCTGCTGGGAACTCCTTCAGTGCTGTCTTCAAAGCAGATAGCAATAAACATCTGCAGGGAGCGTGTTAATTGCTCTTGATCCTTGTCATTTTCTGCCTCATTACTGAGCCAATGCCAGGTAATGTCAGCAAACAGACAACAGCGATGTCCTGATACAGGATAATAAAGAGCTTTGGCCTTGGCAGCGGCATCCCTATGCAATCTCATTGACAGATTAAAGATCCCCACACACATTTCAAGCACTAGGTTAATACAGGTATGGGCAGTACTTCACGGACTTTGTTTATCACCCATCTGCTTAAGAGATAGAAGATGATTTACTGCTTTGAAGAGGTTTATTTAAAAACCATTTCCCAGAGCCAGAGAAAAGGGCTCTAGGGTAAGGCACCCAGGACAGTTCTCTTAACTCCTGGCCTGTGTTGCCAACTCCCTCCCCAGCTTGCAGACTGCCCTGCCCCTTAGGCTGGTGCAAATGCAGTATGAATGCATGTGTGGGCAGATTATCAAGCGCTGAAGTTATCACTAACCGGCGGTGTAACTTGAGACAATTTACCCAACCTTCCTGAGCTCAGTGCCTCATCCCTAAAATATGGGGATGGATGATGCTATCTGCTCTCATGAGGACTGATGACAATTAAGGGTTAGGCACAGCTTCAGATAGTTACTAGTGCATGGTAATTGCTGATAAAGCCTGGTAGTCGCCATGATCACAAGATGGCCACCATACTCAAAATATGGTGGGGCTTGGAGAGACGTTTAAAGGGCATCTGGTCCTTTCAGTGCACAGGTAGTCATGACTATCCTTTCCATCTCTTGGCTTTTTCTACCTTCTTGCTTTCTGCTGCCTCATCATCTATATCCTCATTAACTCCTGTAAGAGGCACCCTCCCAACAGCAGCTGCACCCGTGACTTATGTTACTTGAATCTGACGCTTGAATCAAAGGCTTACTCTGTTCTGAATTTTCAAACATAGTTGGTCCAATCTAAAGACCTAAAACACCCTGTATAAGCCATGGTCTTCCAAACCCACTTGTATGGGCCTCTGCCAGAGCTGGGGAAGGAAAAGGTGGCTCAGAAAAGCCCACATACAGTTCCTGGCACTCTGTCCAGGATACCTGGTGTTTGCTCAGCCTTGTAGTTAGCACAGAGAGGCACTTTGATCTTACTCTTCTTGTTCAAGAGAGCTATCGCTGGTTGCATCTGCCTCACCTGTGTATGTGAGTGCTCCTCAGAGGGGAATTCCAGCCGAAATGGTGGCACTGCCCTTTCTGGAAGCCTTTGAATTACATCTGTAAGGTAATAATCTTGGTGTTTTAAATTTTCCAATCTCATGCTATAGCTATATTACTTTTAATTATTTTGGGAATCTGGCCAAAACAATAGTCACTAAATCATTTTCAGAAAGCCAATGAGGGAGTCTGAACTACAGCAGCCATGACTATAATTTCTATTTTTCTGAGTTGAAAACTGATCTCCCTACTCGACTTCAGATGATTATGAATAATTTTGTATATCTAGCAACATATTGCCAACGTTGGCCTTTCTTTCTTAAGCTCGTTATTTTGCTAATGATTTTCTTGGCCACAAGACTCATGAAATTCCCTTGAGATACTTTTTTTTTTTTTTTAAACTCTCAGGACATTAGTTCCATTTGTTCAGCATCTGTGCCGGACAACATCTGGAGCTTGAGGAAATTCCACTGCTCAGGGTATGATGCGTAAATGAAATTACTTTTTCATGCACTTCAGAAGAGATTCAAGAGCATCTTTCTGACCAAACAAGCCCTTTTGTTCTCTTCCAGCAAGTGTTTCTCATTAAAAATGTCATCTCCCTAATAAATTGCCTTATTGCCCCTGCAGCTGGGCCCATTGTTTTCATGGTTTTGTGCACACTCTGATTCTCACAGGGAACAGAAAGCAAGAGAAAAATGGGACTTTTCCCCCATTCTGTCTCCATGAAATGCCTTTCTTCCGCCCTTTGTATTCGAGTGAGAACTTGTCCTTTATGGGAGCCCTCGACGCTGTTCACAATATTCACTGCTTTGGCAAATTGTCCTCAAACACATCTTGTCGTATTTACTTTTCCTAATTAGATAGTGAATAATGGCAGCTTGATTCTAGTGATTCCAACTCAGGCTGAAAGGTGGCATTTTTCAGATTATATCCTGGTGATTTATTTTTTGTAAGAAAATGTCTAACACGGCCAGTCTTTAGTGTCTACTCTAAGAACATATACACCAGTTTTAGGGAAGGCAAGGATCAAAGAAATTGAGAATGGGGATAGAGGATGGGAAGTGTGCATATGTGTATATAATATAAATTCCTTTAGAAGCCACACAAAAGTGGCTTAGAACAAGCTTAGAAACAATAATGTAAGCCATGTCTAAGGGTTGAGGTGTGAATAAATACCTGGTTTTTCTATCTCTGGTTGGAACCAACAATGAATGTGAGGGGTTCAACTTTTATCCATTTATTTTCCCCACATTCCTAACCCCCTTCCTCTTCACTCAACTCCTCAACATTTATCCCCCAACTCATCTGGGGCTTTATATATCCAAACTCATTTTCCCTAGTTGTTTCACCCACTTTCTATGTATGACATAAAAAGAAAAATAAGAAGAATGGTCTCATTCGAAGAGGGAAAAGACATTTCTGGCACACAAATTGCTTTGTCCTGGGAATTCTTTTGGAAACCTCCAGGTTTCCTCTGACTTTTTCAAAGCCTAGAAGGGATGGATTCAGGAGGCTAGTGGATAGAATTGGCAGGCTGTCACGAGCTGGATGCCCAAGCTGACTTTACATGGAATTTTATTTACCAACAAAAACATAGTGTACCATTAACACCTGCTCCGTGCAATCCTTGTGCAGCAGAGCAACCTATTCCTGAGGCCCCGGTCTATGAGTGATAAGGATCTCAGATTCTGCCTGATGTGTGGGGGACTCTGAGTTTCTGATTGAGGCACGCCTCCTTCCCCACCATGTCAGTCATCAGTGCAGCACTCTGAGGATCCCCAGGGGCACCTAATTCAATCCAATAACCATCTACGGAGGGTCTTACAAACGCTTATGCAAACCTATGTCAGCCTCATCAAAGTACTGTCTCTGTCCTGGGGGTCTCAGGATCTACATATGGGACAACTTCCTAAATATTTGCACATGTGGTGATCATTGTAAACCCAAGTCACAACGACAGCAAAGGCAAAGAGCTTCACCTTAACTTGAAAATCAAGGGAAGGTTTATAATGGAGTTATTGATTGAGATAGATTTTGATGTATGAATCAGAATTCTTGTGGATGACAAGGTAGGGAAAAGCTTTTATATCAGACAGCCTAGACTATGAAAGCAGAGGTATGAGAAGTCCCTTTATTTGCTACTTCATGTACTTCTTGCTCTTTTCTTCTACAAATACTTAATTAACAGATACCCTTAGGTAGACACCATTCTTGATGCTAGCAATACAGTGATGAGCATGACAAAGGGTCTGCCTGATGCTCTTTCTAGTAGGAGATACAGATTAATAATACATATGCAAATAAATGTATGATATGCAAGTGCTGCAGGAAACAGTAAGTCAGAGGAAGGGAAGTGAGAGTAATGGTTAGGAAAAGGGGAGCAGAGTATGGTGGTCTAGAATGATCTCTCTTAGGAAGAGACATTTCTAATGTCACATAAGTTTGGATAGACACAACGTGATGTCTTCTAGAGACCATAAGTAATTGGTCTGTGTTGGAGCATAAAGTGATGGGGATATAAAAAGCATGAAGCTCCTGGAGGTACACAGGGCTATATATTGAGGAGCATTTTGGGGGTGCCCTTAGTAACGTTCTCACAAGTAGTATCATAAGACCAGCAGGGAGTTTGTATGCTGGTGGTAAAGTGAAGGTGGAAAGGAGGCAAGTCTAGACATGAAGCCCAGGTATCAATGTGAACATTGCTGTAGAGAAAGGAGGCTCTGGAGCCACAGACATTGGATAATGAGATGGTGTTGCCATTGTCATTAGCAGCAGCAACAGCATTCACTGAGCTCCTCCTATAGAATAAGGGACTGTTTGAAGCATGTTACTACAATTAACTCTTAATTCCTCAATAGCCTCTGAGGCAGGAATTGTATGTGCCTTGCCCAGGTCATTCTAGCTAGTTCCTGGCAGAGAAAGAATACCACTCCAGGCAGTCTGGGGATCCAAAGTCAGGGCTGTAAGTACTATGTGGGACTGCCTAGCACAATGAGAGACCATGAGGACCGGGAAGGAAGGGAGTTGCAGAGATGCTTTAAGGTGCATTAATTGACA
>CM052797.1:10258218-10286334 GCA_028533885.1 Nasua narica
AAAAAACAGTCACTTAGAATAAAAAGTTTCCATTACAGAGTTAACCTAACTTGGAGAAAATCCATCACCCCTTTCCAGATTGTGGGATTTTCTGCATGTATGATGTATTATATAGCTTGGAATACCTAATGTGACTTTAGTTTCCCCAATTGTGAAGAAACATCATTTTTTAAATCTTTGTATAATAGTAAAGCATATTTTAATATCTACTAGCCTATTGAACTCCCTACCGAGCCTTTCCTATCTCTTCATGGTACCCAGCAGCTGCTTTAGAGCAAATAATCTGCTTAAGGTATTAGGTAACTACATGAGATTGAAGAAGAATCAGTCATAGTCCCTGCTCAAAAACAACAAACCAGCCACTGGGATAAGATAAGAAACCAAATATTAATGCCCAGAGGACTGAAGAAACATGTAGTAGGAAACTCACCAGCAGAAGGCTCTTGTCTCCTTTGAGCTGAAACATTACAGAAATATGAAAGTTAGAGTAGATACTGAAGACACAGGACTAGGAGATGAGCAGGTGAAGTATTCAAGATAAGGAATAAGATGAACAAATCTTTCGAATAGGAAAAATGTAGACTTCATTTAGAGCACAGTAATACTCTGACTTAGCTGGCCTGGAGAATGTCTTAAAAGAAGGGGTGGGGAAGGGGCCCCTGGGTGGTGCAGTCAGCTAAGTGTCCAACTTTTGGTTTTGGCTTAGGTTGTGGTCTCAGGTTCATGAGATCAAGCCCCGTGTTGGGCTCTACACTCAGCAAGGAGGACTTGGACTTAGGACTCTCTCTCCCTCTCCTCTGTCCCTCCTTCCTCTTTTTCTCTAAAATAAAAATGAATAAATATTTAAAAGAAGGGGTAGGAGGGACAACAACAATGTCACCAGACAGCTAAACTGGATAAAAGTATTTAAGCATGCAATGCCAATTTACCATATTTGGGTTCAATCCAGTAATCAGTCAGGGGCCATTTATAACATTTGATATGGGGATTGGCCCAATCAGTCACAACTTAAAAATATTCAATGGTCATAAAATAGCAAATGAGTGAGAAATGGGAAAACCACAGGTAGCAAGGAGACCAGTGTTCAGAGGAGCACAGGAAACCCAGATTTCATTTTGTGGAAATAGAAAAGCTGGCATATTAAGAGAATTGACAATGATTTTAATACATTAAACAGAGTTCAGATTGGTTGATCTCAGAGAACAGGAGATTTGATGGTGCTCATACAGAAATAGCAGAGCTGGGAAGAATTGGAAATTGAAATATGGAGGTACTAGACTGTGTAACTATGCAAATTAAAAGAGACATAGGAGAGGAATGTAAGCTTAGAACCAAAGAGGAAATTTAGGGCAAAGCTTATGTGTTTGGAACTCATCTGAATGCATTGGCTATAAATACTTTATCTTTGATATAAAAATTATAGGAAGTAAATATTATTTTCAATTTTTGCTAAAATGTTTTTTACTCTACAAATATATTATGAATCCTCTATCTGATTTAAGTCCATAGTCATCTGGTACTGACTTAAGTCATTTCATTTATTTATATTATTTCATTAAGAATTTCCAGTTATTGGGCGCCTGGGTGGCTCAGTTGGTTAAGCAACTGAGCCTTCGGCTCAGGTCATGATCCCGGAGTCCCGAGATCGAGTCCCACATCAGGCTCCCAGCTCTATGGGGAGTCCGCATCTCACTCTGACCTTCTCCCTTCTCATGCTCTCTCTCACTCTCTCTCTTTCCTAATAAATAAATAAATAAATCTTTAAAAAAAAAGAATTTCCAGTTATTGATAATGTCAACCATTCTATTTTCTGTCCAAGACCGATGATACTGACCACTACTGATTGGTGTGAATAGTAATTGACAGATCTAGACAGATCTAGATCCCAGGACCCTGAGATCATGACCTGAGCCAAAGGCAGAGGCTTTAACCCTCTAAGCCACCTAGGTGGCCCCATTCATACATTTTTGTAATGAAATATGGATATGTATGAGAAAAACCCTAAAAAGAATCCATACTTTTTATATTGAAAATACACTTCTAAGAATGTATCCCAGACAAGGAAGCACTAATATTCATCTCAGCTGTGTTTATAAGAAAAAGCTAGAGGTCATATAAAATGTCCATTTATTGCAGGTAAGTAAATTATGATATACTAATATAGCTGATTAATCTATAATCATGAGCAATGATGAAGTGCATGCATATTTACTAAAAAGAAAATCCAATGTGTTTGTAGCAAATGAAATAGTTTATAAAACTATATGGATATAGGGTGGCTCAGTGGGTGGCTCAGTGGGTTAAGCCTCTGCCTTCAGCTCAGGTCATGATCTCAGGGTTCTGGGATCGAGCCCCACATCGGGCTCTCTGCTCAGCGGGGAGCCTGCTTCCCCCTCTCTCTCTGCCTGCCTTCTGCCTACTTGTGATCTCTCTCTCTCTCTCTGTCAAATAAATAAATAAAATCTTAAAAAAAAACCCAAGCCTATATGCATATAGTTTTATACATATGGGCACCTGGGTGGCTCAGTCAGTTGAGCATCTGACTCTGGGTTAGGCACTCAGGGCATGATCTCAGGGTTTTGAGATCAAGTCCCAAGTTGAGCCGCAAGTTCAGTGGGGAGTCTGCTTGAAGATTCTCTACCTCTGTCCCTCCCCCCAAATAAGTAAGTAAATCTTTAAAAATCTTTAAAAGCCTTAAAAACTATATGCATAGTATAATCATATATATTATGTTAGAATATATATCCATATAGAGTATTTTTGACCATGCTTATCCATATATTTAATTTTGAACAAACCTCTCGATTGTATTTATCATATATATCATACATGAGATATATCTATATAAAAGGATTATTTGCAAAGAAATCTGGAAATACATACATGAAACATTATTGATAATTAGTTTGGGAATAATTTGAGGTATTTTCTTCCCTCATTGACATTCTGTGTATTGAACATGCATTAGGTACATAAAAAGAATCTACAATTTATAAATAGTTAAGGGACTCTAATTTATTGTTTTATTATAAAAGTTTGGCTTATGATAAATATAAGTGAGAGGTTGAGGTCAGAATGCAAACTCAAGAGTAGTTTTTTTTTCCCCCTTAAGATTATTTATTTATTTATTTATTTGACAGAGTGAAAGAAAGTGAGAGAGCACAAGCATGGGAACTGGCAGGGGGAGGGAGAGAGTGAAGCAGAATCCCCATTGAGCCGGGAGCCTGACGTGGGGTTCAATCCTAGGACCCTAAGCCAAAGGCAGACACTTAACCAACTGTGCCACCCAGGCGCCCCTCCAGGGTAGTTTCTTGGTGAGGGCCAGGCTGGTCCCCAATACTGGAAGATTAGGTAAAAGGACAGACTGAGTCACAGAATTCCAGGCTGAGAGAGTAAGCCAGAGCCTGAGGAACAGATTAGAGTGTGGGGCTGGAAATGTGCCCTGAGATAAAGAGACATAGTCGAAAGGGCTTGGAAAAAAGATGTCAAAGATCCACCCCTTCTAATACAATGTCGAGAATAAGGCTCTTCTGGAAGCCCTCAGCTTCAGCTTCCTCAGTGAGGGAGCCATCTGTCTCAACATGGCCGCATTTTCAAGCTGTCTGGCAGCTAACAAAATGCTTCATCTGTGAAAAGAAGAATAAAATATGGCACTGAATACTGAAATAATTTAATAAGGTATAGCAAATAGAGAGGGGAAAAAGAATTCCCAAATAAAGGCAAAAACATTTCTTCACTATTGTGGTTGCAACTCCAAGTAAAGGCTTAGAAGATTTTTCTAAGTGAATAATTCTGTGTTCACTAAGGGAAATATCCTCAGAAGAGAAGTGCTCAGAACAGCAAAATTTCGATGATGGGGATTGACCCAGGGTCACTCCAAGAATGCACTCTCTGGCTTTAGGGGAAAAAAAAATCCTGGTCAGTATTAGCATTTTTCTGTTCACTATCAACTTTGGGGGGGCTTTCATATCATCATCATTATTATTAAAAACACATGTCAGAAAAATAAAACTAATATACATCATTAGCCAGTGTCTTTAACAGGAAAGGACAGGATTTGAATGGCTCAGATGTTTCTGTAAATTGTCAAAAAATACATCTGGCTAATCCTCCTTACATATAGCCTCCTATTTTTTTTTTCCTTTCTACTCCAAAGGGAAATGGAGTGATTATTTGGACAATATGCATAGGGACTGTGCAATGTTGGGGCAAGAACTAACAACAGGAGAGGAATGTTGGAAGTAGAGAACATTACTCATGTCTTCTCTTGTGAAGTGATTGAGAGGCAGACAAAAGTCGCATGGGTCCTGGGAGGAGGTTTCGAAAAGCACAGAAGAAGAGGCCAGGCAAATGTTTACTTTTCCTTATAGGGCTGAGTTACCAATGTGCTTCCCCACCCTCAGTGTCCCATCTTGCTGAGTGGCAGTTAAAATGGTTCAGGTTGTAAGAGAAAAACAATGTTTAAACTGGCTCAAGTATTATGGGGTGTTTATTGGCTTATGCAACTGACAAGTCTGGGGATTGGCTAAGCACTTTTATCAAGGTTCTAGCTCTCCTTCTCCATGTGCATCTCAACACTTCCTGCCTGTAAATTTCAGCTTCATCCGTGTATCACATTGATGGACAGGGAGAGACTACAGGTGTCCCACAATCCCCAGCTCTACTGAGAATTTCATGACTGGACCGTCTTGTAACTAGGCAAAGACTGCCCTAGGCTTTATTTCCTGAGCTGATCACTCTGTCAGGGCATTACCTTGATTGGCTTAGACAATTCATGAAGTCTGCCTCGCCCATTCAGACCACCTGGTCTGCTGCACAACAGGAAAAAGAAGGAATGGATGTTGGGGAATCAAGAAACGTCCACTCCTGTGAACTGATGGACTCACCTTTTTTTTTTTTCTTGTCTGGTGACATGTCTCAGTGGCTTGAAACTATAAAACTAGGCTGAGGAATTTCTTAAGATTCTTTGCCCTGAGCCCACACCCATTCCTCAGAAAATGCAGTTGGCTAAATCCTCCGTATATTCACGATCTTATAGATAGGCTAGCTGAGCACAAGGAAACCCATGTCAAGACAAAATGCATCAGAGTTAATTTAGCCTTTGCAGTGTGGGGAAGTTCCCAAGGTTCAAGTCAGACACCCCAAGGTCTATTTTTGCAATAGCCTCAGGTATAGAGGAAACACAGGATGCTAAATGAAGTCAAACCTGGAGACTTAGACGAAGATCTTCTTCAGGTGGTCCAATACATGTCCTATCCATTGATCTGTCCATTTCAGTCCTCTTTTCCCAAGGAGGGAAGTGAGAGAGGAAACAGAGAAATCCAGGATCCTCCATGATAAGACCATAGAAATATAGGCCATTATAAGAAAAAATCCATAATTTGGGGTATCTGGGTGACCCAGTCAGTTGAGTGTACAACTCTTGATTTCAGCTCAGGTCATGATCTCAGGGTCCTGAGTTCAAGACCCATGTCAGGCACCACGATGAGCTTGGAGCCTGCTTAAGATTCTCTCTCCCTCTGCCCCTCCCCTTACCTCTCTCTCCCTCTCTAAAAATATATATATGTATATATATATGTGTGTGTTATATATAATAAAAATTAAAAATCCATAATTAGATTATAATATGAAAAACGAGAGGAGGCTCAGATTACAGTGGAGATCCTACCCTTCCTAACTGTACTACAATTCCTTCCTCCCCACTCCTATCTTCCTCCTTGTGACATATATATCTAATGTCATGTTACCGGAGTGTAAGCTCCTCAAGAGTAGTTCTTTCATACTTCCAAAGTGCCTAGAAGGCTGCCCAGCCTATTGTATATACTCAATAAATATTTATTGTTGAATGGTGGATGCATGTCCCCAGCACTACGTATTCAAACAAAAGAAACCATGAAAACATAAACATAGGGTCCCCTTCGTTCTTCCTGTGCTACCCCGTACTCTCCACTCTGCTCGGCATGTAGCCCCGGCTGTCCACATACAACCTTTTTGTGTGCAGCTTTAACTCCCAAGCAAATCGGCTCATGCAAAGATATGCCTGACTGACCCCCCCGCCCCCAGTATATAGGATTTAATCACTTGAGCTCTATGGTCAAAACCACAAAGAATTAGATAAATAAGTAGGGGGTAGGTAAGTAGGTAGGTAGGTAGATAAAGATCAAAAGTCCTTCCCAAATAGCTTTTTGGCTGCCTTTGTAAGTTTCCTCAGATCCCCTCACACATTGTAGATATTTATCAAGAACAGGGTGCCAAATGGACATAGGAGGTGCACAGTGCCCTTACAGACCAGGAACCCAATAAAGCTTGTTCCTGTCTAGACACGCTGTGTATGATGCCTGTACCATGAGCTATGGGTCACCCCGCTTAAAGTTAATTTAAGCAAGAAAATCTTGCTCCCCTGTTTCTATACACAAGTGTGTGTGAGACAGACTGGGGATGCCATTTGACCCCAATCCTTGATTGAATTGGAGCCTTCAAGGAACGTAAATTTCCCCCCTCTTTAACTCTTCCCAAATTCCATTTTTTTCTCACTATGAGACACACGTTACTGAGAATGAATGCCTGCTGGCCTCCTCCGTGGCTCCAAACGAGCCAGAGTTGAGCAGGAGGGTAGGGCGGGAGCTTTGGGTGAATGAGCCTGGGAAGGAAAGGAGGTGTGTGTTCTAGAGCTTTGAGATTCTGGTGTGTGGGGTCACACTGGAGAGTCTCATGGGAGCTCCGGAGCTTATGTGAGACTTACTAGGATCCAGTCTGGGGCATAATTCCCTCATCTTCAGATCCTGGACTCCAATTCTGAAGAGTAAGTGTTGATCAAAACTTCAGATACTCCTGACAGTGTCTACACAGAAACAACGTTTTGTGTCTTCAGTGTACTCTCAAAGATAAGTGTGAGTGAGCACATGTGGCAGAGAGAGAGCATGCCGTCCTTCTTGTTAGCTCTATCACGTATCACATTTGCAAGCTTATAAGCCATAAATACAGCTTACATATACATTTTTCAGCCTATTAGTCAAGTCACAAGTCAGTCTTATTGTGTACAAACATAGTGAGGAAAAAAATCAAAATCAAACAAAAATAGGCATCTCTTCTCACTTCTCATTGGCTGTGGCATCCAACGGCTTTTATTACACCATCAAGGTCAAACACACAGGGGTTCCTGCATTTGGCTCATTGAGGAGACTCCCTGCTGCCCAGCCTGGAGGAAAGTCAATTATGGTTTCAGGTTTTATTCTTACGATCTTACTGCTAAGTTCCCCACCTGCACTCTATCAGTTTTTCATTGTTAATATACTGTGTGGATTCTATCCAATGGTGTGCTGGTAAATGTTTAAGAACCAACTCTCTGGGGAAAAAACGTAGACATATATGTACATATGTAAGTTAATTATAATTGATTATCATATACAATGTTTTGTTGATCAGGTTCTGACCTCTTCTATCCATAGCCAACCTTTAATCACTGTGGATGGATGTAGTTTCCACGTAGATGTTAGTTGAGGATTCCTTTTAATTTACTGAGAGTGGTGACACCAAAATAACCAAGATGTATGTCAAAATTCCATTTATTCATTCTTTTGTGTAACCATTATATTTCTCCAATGTTAGGGAAAAAAATAAATCCTTAATAATTTGTGCAATACACAATGCAATGTATGAAGTCTTGGCATGTTTTAAGTTGTATCATTAATATTTTCTCCATCACTATGGACTATGTTTTTTTTTTAATTTTATGTATTTATTTGAGAGAGAGAGAGAGTGAGCTAGTGAGAGAGAACAGAACCGGGGAAGGGCAGAGGAAGAGGGAGAGGGATAAGCAGACTCCTTGCTGACCAGGGAGCCCGATGCAGGGCATTGATTCCAGGACCCTGGGATCATGACCTGAGCTGAAGGTAGATGCTTAGCAGTCTGAGCCACACAGGTGTCTCCACTTTCTTAAGTTTAGACAAAATAATAAACCAGACTTCTGCAAACACATGCCCACCTGACCCTCAGTACATATAATTTGAGGTACTTTATGCTCTTTTAGCTTTTGCTGATTTCCATGGTGTAAGTATTCCCAGCATGGTTGATTTAAAACTACCAATTTGCTGTTTTTGAAAGTGGAATCTGAAAGAGAAGAAGAGAGCTATAGCATGATAGCTCACCATGATATAGTGTTTTCATCCTACACATAAGACAGACTCACAAAACCTCAATAGCACAGATAAGAATAAAATGTAGCAAATGCAGCAAAACAATTGGGAAATGAGTTTTGAATATTTAGTGCTTTTGTTTCGAGGTTATTTAATTGTAGGTTCATATATTTTCTTGTTTGATAATGTCTGTGTTTAACAACCAGCTCAGAAAATTTGTAAAAATTTGGCCATTGGCCCAATTTGGTTCCAACACACTGTTGAAGTCGGCCTTTCCATCTTTATTTTGCTTTATTTATTTATTTTTGAGAGAGAATGTGTGTGCATGAGCTGTGGGGATGGTAGGGGCAGTGGGAGAGGGAGAGGGAGAGAGAGAATCTCAAGCTTATGCCCTGCTGACCACGGAGCCGAATGTGGGGCTGGATCTCACAACCCTGAGATCAGGACCTGAGCCAAAATCAAGAGTTCATCTCTTAACCGACTGAGCCACGGGGGCACCCCACTACTGAATCCCTCTAAAGTATTAGCCTTGATGACGTTTTTAAAAATTTCCTCTGTCTCTTCTTTTTTCATCAAGGGTCATTTCAATCTAGTCTTTTTATTGTTATTATCTCTCTGGGCATATTTCTCCAATTCTTTCACTCCTTTAATCGAAACAGTTCACCTTTTACCCATCTTCTCTGTCTTGTCTGTCCCTCTCTTTTACGTTAAGCATTTCCTTCGCCTTCTCCAATGATTATTAAATACGATAAGGGTTTGAGGTGTGCAAATTTTTTTTTTTAAGATTTTTTTATTTATTCATTTAACAGAGAGAGAACACAAGCAGGCAGAGAGGCAGGCAGAGGCAGAGAGAGGACCAGGCTCCCCGCGGAGCAAGGAGCCCCATGCGGGACTCGATCCCAAGATGCCGGGATCACGACCCGAGCCAAAGGCAGCCGCCCAACCAACTGAGCCACCCAGGCGTCCCTGAGGTGTGCAAATTATTATTGGATATGGTATGACCAGAAAATAAGCCTATAAAGCTCATAATACTGGTGAGGAAATAAAGTGTCAGAAGGATCAGAGTAGCAGAGGATTCCTAGGCGATGTGTGTGGCCCCTGGCTTCCCTTTATTTTACCAATCAGAACTCAGCTTTCTACAGGGATGATCTGAAGTCCCTACCCACCTGGGTCCTCCTGCACACTACCGGCCGTGGTGTGGGGGCCATCTTGAGCATTTAAAGCGTGCTGTCAGTTAACTTCTGTGCCAAGTGGGCAATTTTCAGCTTTTCCTATCTAAGCCCCCGGGGCTGATTTTGACTGGCTCTGCTAGATCCTTCCTCACTTCCACAGATGTGTTTGGGGACCTACTGGAGTTGCTTGTCAGTCTCCGTGCCAGATTTCAGCTGCCTAAGCCTGAAGGGACTGTTCCAGGCCTCCTGTTTATGATTCCCAACTCTGCTGACTTTGGCCTCCGAGGGTGGAATCTGCACACTCCGCTGGAAAGTCGATTGGACGGAGCTGCCTCTCCGGTCCTGTCAACTTTGACCTCGAAGAGTGTGTCCTGGCACCAGAAATTAAATTCCATTTTAAAATTCAAATTCAAGACACCCTGCAGTTTCTGCTGGAGAATTTAGGAAGTTTATATGCTAAGATCGGGTATTCCAGGACTGTACCTTGCAAATCCAAGAAATACAAAGTAACCAGGAGTGCAGCGTTTGAACCACGATGAGAACTGGCACGATTTCTAGGATCTATGGAGAGGAGGGGTAAGCCCTTCAAAGGTGCCATTGAAATGTCCCTGACAGGCTTCCTAAGGTGCCTTCATGGATGGCACCAGGGCATAGTTCCCAGACTTGAGGAGGATTAGTGTTGCTGTTTAAATGTCACTAGACTACCTTGAGACACACTCAAACTACAATACTTTGGAATAATGTGTAGACCCTGGGTTCTCAGTCCTGGGACTAGTCTTTTGGAAGACAGCAAATGAGCGGAGAAAAGAGTTCCGGTGACCAGGGTCATATGGCGGGTGTGGTCCTTTATAAAGTGTCTAGTCTAGTCTTCATGTTGGATATCTGAGTTTAAGGCTTGCTTGAAGGAAAAAATATATATAATTATACATATATACTATATATTATTATGTATTACTATATATAAATTACATACTATTGTATATTATATAATTGTTTACAATATAATATAATTTGTAATATAGACACATACAGACACACGCACACCTACAGACACATAGCACACACATATTATATAATTATATACACTATAATATAATATGTAATATATACACATACAGCACATCGCACACACACATACATACATGCACTTATATGTAAATTGTATGCACAGACCAAACTGTTCAGTATTTTCACCCAAATAATAGAACCTAGCAATCACTCTGAGTATTACTTTGTAAATACGAAAATATAAACGATACTAGCATAAGGCATAAACATTTCAACGGGGCTATGGCCGTTGCCATGTATGGATGTTATGGATGTGAGGGAGCCGTCTGTGCAAAATTCTGGACTTCGGCATCAAAGCATCATGGAAAAACATTGGTTGGAACGTAAATCTCTTAAGAGCTGGACGACTGTGACTAATTTGTAAAAATTTGTAGCTTTCCTTTTTTATAGGGAGGGCATCATCCAATGAAGAAAGAGGTAAAGTAACAAAACACCATCCCTGTGCCTCTGAAGTTTCAGAGTAGCGAAGATATTTTCTGCATTTTGCCAATTCCATCTGGCAATGTACAACCAAGTACTGAGCAGCAGAGCTCCGAGGATCTCTCTGGGCCTGGCACCACGTGCTGTACCGAGGACAACAGAGCTCCCCCTTCCTTTGCTGCCTTTGGGATACAGAGGCTCAGGTGTTTCATACAGAATGAGAATTGGTGCAGATAACCGAAGGGTCACTAGCTTCCCCAGCCATGAGACTTGGCGGTGTTCTCGGCTTTTATTTGTTGGAGACAAAATGTTTCCTGTTTTCTCTGAGCAAAGAGACAGAGGTCTTTGTGCTTCAACATAGATGTCTGCCAGGGGTGGCTTTCACCCTCGCTGGGAGCTCTGCTAACAAACCTGACAAGGGGAGGCATTCTGACCTAGTCCCTAAAATTCAGAAATACTTCAGGGGTTTGATGTTTCTTTTGTAGAGTTTAAATCAGATGGGGTTTTCTTTTGTTTTTGTTTTCGGGTTTTTTGACTTATTTATTTTGTTTAGTCTTAGAAACTATCGAAAACAGTCTGGGCAGAGTGTTATATGCTCTATGAACACATTAAGAGTTACTCAGATTAGGACTGCTATAAAGAGAAGTATACAAGTATAAGTGTAGAAATAAGCCAGAAAAGAGAACCTAATCTTCAGTTTATTCAGATGGGACTCCTAGAAAAATAGATTTGAAAATGAGGTAGGTGGGAGTAAGGAGGAAAGCTTGGTACAAAAGAATATGTCAATGATTTAAGAGATTTTAGATCTATTCTGTATTGTGATTACTATAAAAGAGCCAAGATTGGACTCATTAGAGAAATTGAAAATACCTGTTTTCCCAAGAAAATGTCTACATCTCCACTCTTTTTTCCCTGATTAATGTGCCTAATTGCTCCACGTTGTGAGGCTAAATTGCTTTTTACTTCAGGAAGGAGACATTTCCACCATTAACACTATTGTTTGATTCTCTCCAAAGCTTTAACATTCTTATAAGCAATAGCAACATATTTTTTCTTTGACATTGGATTCAAATAATGTCTTTTTTTAAGAAATATATCACAACCAACCAGAAATCAACAGCAGTCAGTAAAATATTGAATTATGGAAGAAAAGTAAGAGAGTTGTGTCATGAGTGCTGCAAACTGTGTTTTTGAGATAACATATAAGATCTTATAAACTAATTAATAGAACATAAAAAATCATGATTGAAGCATTAATATAAGCTGACCTATCCCCAAATGGTTCAACTAGGTTGGTGAAAATGTATGTTTACTATTTTGATCATTGTTTCAGAGAAGTAACACAATTAATATAATGTAGGATTCATAATTTGCAGAACTGAACTCACATTCCTTTATTAATTCTGTAAGTTCTTCTAGAATCACCCTGTTTTCTCTCATGAAAATTAAGTGAGCATGGGCTTATCCTTATCTGAGTTCTTAATGTCTATGGCTAATGACAAGCCTGTGTCAGAAATACAACTCATTCATATATGCATGGAACAATACCCAGATACATCATATATTAGGCCACAAAACAAATCTCAGAAAATTCAAAAGGACTGAAGTCCTACCTTGCATCTTTTTTGACCACAATGCTATGAAACTAGAAATCAACCATAAGAAAAAATCTGGAAAGAAGACAAATACATGGAGGTTAAGGGGCACCTGGGTGGCTCAGTGGGTTAAAGCCTCTGCCTTCGGCTCAGGTCATGATCTCAGTGTCCTAGGATCGAGCCCCACATTGGGCTCTCTGCTCGGTGGGGAGCCTGCTTCCCTCACCCTCTCTCTGTGGGCCTCTCTGCTTACTTGTGGTCTCTCTCTCTCTCTCTCTCTCTGTGTCAAATAAATAAATAAAATCTTAAAAAAAAAATACATGGAGGCTAAATAACATGCTACCAAAGATGAATGGGTTAACCAGGAAGTCAAAGAAGAAATAAAAAGTACAAGGAGACAAATGAAAATGAAAATGCAACAGTCCATAAACTTTGGGATGCAGCAAAAGAGAGAAGTTTAAAGCAATACAAGTCTACTTCAAAGAGTAAGAAAAATCTCAAATAAGCAACTTTACCTTATCCTAAATAAGCTACAAAAAGAACAAACCAAACCCAAAACCAGTAGAAGTAAGGAAATAATACAGATTAGAGAAGAAATAAATGAAACAGAAACTAAGGGGGGGGGGGCAACCCACAATTGAACAGAACAATGAAACCAGGAACTGGTTCTTTGAAAAAAACAACATAATTGATAAATCTTTAGCCAAATTCATCAAAAAGAAAATAAAAAAAGAGAAAAGACTCAAATAAACAAAATCAGAAATGAAAGAGGAAAAATAGCATCTAACACCTTAGAAATACAAAGGATTGTAAAAGAATATTATGAAAAATTATATGCCAACCAGTTGGAAATGGATAGAAGAAATGGATAAATTCCTAGAAACATAACCTCCCAAGAAAAAATAGAAAATTGCAACTGACCAACTACTGGCAAAGAAATTGACTTAGTAATCAAAAAACTCCCAACAAACAAAATCAAAGACCAGATGGCTTCACAGGTGAATTCTACCCAATATTTAAAGAAGAGTTAATGCCTATTCTTCTCAAATGTATCCAAAAAAATAGAAGAGGGAGGGGCGCCTGGGTGGCTCAGTTGGTTGAGCAACTGCCTTCGGCTCAGGTCATGATCCTGAGTTCCAGGATCGAGTCCCATATCAGGCTCCCAGCTCCACGGGGAGTCTGCTTCCTCCTCTAACCTTCTCTCCTCTCATGCTCTCTCTCATTTTCTCTGTCTCTCAAATAAATAAATAAAAAATCTTTAAAAAAAAAAATAGAAGAGGGAGGAAAACTTCCAAACTCATTCTATGAGGCCAGCATTACCCTGATACCAATACCAGATAAGGACACTATAAATAAATAAATAAATAGAGAGAGAGATAGAACTATAGGCCAAAATCTCTGATGAACATAGACGCAGAAATCCTCAACAAAATATTAGCAAACCAGATCCAGCAATATATTAAAAAATATAAATAGGACTTATTCCTGGGATGCAAGGGTGGCTCAATATTCATATATCAATCAATGTGACACAGGATACACATGATATGTGATACACATCAATGAGAGAGGGTAAAAAACATATGATCATTTCAGCAGAGAGAGAAAAAAGCACTTCACAAATTACAACATCCATTCATGATAAAAATTCTCAACAAAGTAGGTTTAGGGTGAAAATACCTCACCATGATACAGACCATATAGAAAAACCCACAAATAACATCACACTCAAAGGTGAAAAACTAAAAGCTTTTCCTCTGAGATCAGCAACAAGACAAGGAGGTCCTCTCTCACCACTTTTATTCAACATAGTACTGGAAGTCTTAGCCACAGCAAGTAGACAAGAAAAAGAAATAAAAGGCATCCAAATCAATAATGAACAAGTAAAACGTTCATTATTTGCAAATTACATGATACTATATATAGGAAATTCTAAAGATAACACCAAAAACAAGCAAATAAACAAACAAAAACACCCTACCAGAACTGATAAATGAATTCAGTAAAGTTCTAGAATACAAAATACACAGAAATCTGCTACATTCCTATACGGTAATAATAAAACAGCAGAAAAGGAAACTAAGAAAACAATCTCATTTACAATTGCACTGAAAATAATAAAATACATAGGAATAAACTTAACCAAGGAAGTGAGAGACCTGTATTCTGAAAACTATAAAAAAACCAAGAAAGAAATTGAAAACAATGCAAACAAATGGAAGGAAATTCATACTCATGGACTGGATGAACAAATATTGTTAAAGTATCCATACTACCCAAAACAATCTACAGAATTTATCATTTTTATCACAATACCAAGAACATTTTTCACAGAACTAGGACAAATAATATTAAAATCTATATGGAACCACAAAAGACCCTGAATATTCAAAGCAATCTTGGGAAAAAAAAAATTAGAACAAAACTGGAAGTATCATCATCCCAGATCTCAAGATACGCTACAAAGCTGGAGTAATCCAAACAATTTTGTACTGGCACAACAACAAACACATAGATCAAAAGAACAGAATAGAGAGCCCAGAAATAAATCCATGATTATATAGTTAATTAATCTATGACAAAAGAGGCAAGAATATACAATGAGAGAAAGTCTCTTCAAAAAATGGTGTTGAGAAAACTGGACAACTACATGCAAAAGAATGAAAGTGGACCACTTTCTTACACCATATGCAAAAATAAACTCAAAATGAATTAAGAACCTGAGTGTCAGACATGAAACCATAAAAATCCTAGAAGAAAGCGCAGGCAGTAATTTTTTCGACATTGCCTGGGGCAACATTTTTCTAGATATGCCCCCTGAGACAAGGGAAAGAAAAGCAAAAATAAATTATTGGGACTACATCAAAACAAAACCTTTTACATAGTGATGGAAACAATCAACAAATCTAAAAGACAGCTACCAAATGGGAGAATATATTTTCAACTGATATATAGGACAAGTGGTTGGTATCCAAAATATATAAAAAATGTATACACCTCCACACCAAAAAACCAATAATCCAATAAAATTAAATAATCCAATTAAAAATGGGCAGAAGACATGAACAGACATTTTCCAAAGAAGACATACAGGTGGCCAACAGATGCATAAAAAGATGCTCACCATCACTCATCATTAAGGAAAGGCAAATCAAAACCACAATATCACCTCACACCTGTCAGAATGGCTAAAATCAAAACACAAGAAACAATAGGTGTTGACAAGAATGTGAAGAAAAATGAGTTCTGGCGCACTGTTGGTGGGAATGCAAACATGCAGCCACTGTGCAAAACAGCATGGAGTTTCCTCAAAAAAAATTAAAAATATCATATGATCCAGTAATTGCACTACTAGGTATTTACCCAAAGAATATGAAAACACTAATTTGAAAAAATATATATGCACCCCTATGTTTATTGCAGCATTTTTTACAATTGCCAATATATGGAAGCAACCTAATGTCAATAGATACATGAATGGATAAAGAAGATATTATATATATAGATAGATATCTATATATAGATAGATATTAGATATATTAGATATATCTAGATTAGATATATATATCTAAGATATATATTAGATTATATAGACATTAGATATAATATCTATATCTAATATAGATGTTAGATATAATATCTATATCTAATATAGATATTATATATATATGTGATACACACACACACACACACACACACACTGGAATATCTGGAGCCACAGAAAAGGAAGAGAGCTTGGCATTTGCAACAATATGGACGGATCTAGAGGGTATAATGCTAAGTCGAATAAGTCAGTCAGAGAAAGACAAATACCATATGATTTCACTCATATGTGGAATTTAAGAAACAAAACAAATGACCAAATAAAAGAAGAGACAGACAGAAAACCAGACTCTTAACTATAGAGAACAAATGGATGGTTCCCAGAGGGGAGGTGAGTGGGAGGATGGGTGAAATAGGTGAAGGGAATTAAGAGGACATTTATTATGATGAGCACTGAGTGATGATTGGAATTGTTGAATTGCTATAATGTACACCTGAAACTAATATAACACTGTACACTAATTATAGTGAAATTAAACAAAACAAAGAAAATTAAAATGAAAAAATAAACAAAGTACATCTCAATGTAGACTCCTCAGGTTCTTTCCAGGAATAGAATAAAACTGCCCATTGGAATGCACTCATTCATTCAACTATTGCCAGTGTCTACAATGGAATGTGCTGTGTTTACCTGATAATATATAAAAGTTAGTTTTAGGGAATTTTTTAAGTGTTGAGAATTATTTTGAGTATTTAAAAATTATTCATAATCACACTTTGATAATCCATGTGAACATTGTATTTTTTCTATCCAGTCTTCTTTGAAGACAATTCGGGATCATTGAATGCATAAACTTCTGTGTATTCCATCCATGTTGATGCAAATGTTGAGTATTCATCCTTTCTGATGGCTGAGTAATATTCCATTGTATATATGGGCCACATCTTCTTTATCCATTCATCTGTTGAAAGGCATCTTGGCTCCTTCCACAATTTGGCTATTGCAGACATTGTTGCTTTGAACATTGGGGTGTATCTGGCCCTTCTTTTCACTACATCAGTATCGTTGGGATAAATGGTAGTATAGTTCCTGGGTCATAGGGTAGCTCTATTTTTAACTTTTTGAGGAACCTCCACACTGTTTTCCAAAGTGGTTGTACCAATTTGCATTCCCACCAAGAATGTAAGAGAGTTCCCCTTTCTCCATGTCCTCTCCAACATTTGTTGTTTACTGTCTTGTTGATTTTGGCCATTCTAACTGGTATAAGGTGGTATCTCAATGTAGTTTTGATTTGAATCTCCCTAATGGCTAATGACGATCAACATTTTTTCATCTGTCTGTTAGCCATTTGTATGTCTTCTTTGGTGAAGTGTCTGTTCATGTCTTCTGCCCATTTTTTGACATGATTATCTGTTTTTTGAGTGTTGAGTTTGAGGAGTTCTTCATAGATCTTAGATATCAGACTTTTGTCTGTAGTGCCAGGGACACTGCTTGAAATAAGATAGGCAGAGCCTTCTCTTTCACAGAATTTACATTTTTGTACAGAGACATGCAATACACAAGCAAAAATAAATGCACAATAATGTTATGTGAATTAGTCACAAGTTTATTTATATTAATTTTTGGTATCATTAATTTTGATAATTGCTTTTCATATTTTTCATATATTTTCCAATGTGTATTTGCCTTTTAATCTTAAGAAGTTAATTGATGTGTGAAGTTCTCCTTCATAGCTTTGTTTGTCCCCTTCTTTGGAGTTATGATTAGAAAGACTGATCTTGGGGCACCTGAGTGGCTCAGTGGGTTAAAGCCTCTGCCTTCGGCTCAGGTCATGATCTCAGGGTCCTGGGATTAAGCCCCACATCAGGCTCTCTGCTCAGCAGGGAGCTTGCTTCCTCCTCTTTCTCTGCCTGCCTCTCTGCCTACTTGTGATTTCTCTCTCTCTGTCAAATAAATAAATAAAATCTAAAAAAAGAAAGAAAGAAAAAAAGAAAGAAAGAAAGAAAGACCTCAGAAATCAGATCCCCAGTCTGCTTTATTTTCTTCTACTCCTGATATGGTTTCATTGTTTTACATTTTGCTATTCGGTCAATCAGATGCACATTTTAGTTTGGGCTGTGAAAAAGGACAGTATCTTGATTTGTTTCCAAGAGTACATCAATTGTGGGACGCCTGGGTGGCTCAGTTGGTTGAGCAGCTGCCTTCGGGTCAGGTCATGATCCCAGCGTCCTGGGATCGAGTCCCACATAGGGCTCCTTGCTTGGCAGGGAGCCTGCTCCTCTCTCTCTGCCTCTGCTTGCCTCTCTGCCTACTTGTGTTCTCTCTCTGTTAAATGAATAAATAAAATCTTTAAAAAAAAAAAAAAAGAGTACATCAATTGCCCCAAAAGACTCTTTGAAATAATCTTCCTTCTTTTCTCAATTCCTTGCGATAGCGGGTTTACTCGGTGTTTTAGTAATGTTCACAAATCTATGCATTGAAAGAGCTGTTCATATACTCTAAATTCAATGTCATTTTCATTTTCATTTTATGCCTGTGTGTTCCTCTATTAGTTATTTTACTAGGGTATCTTTGCAAGATATTTTTATATCTTACATAAAGGCAAATCTATTTTCCTTGTCCTTTTCAGGATTTTCTTAGTAGCAATTCTCCAGTTATTTATTCTCCCAGATGTGTTTTAAAGACACATTTTCAAACTTTGTTCCTCTCGCCCTTGCTCTTACATAAATAACTTCATGACTTTTATGATATTGAACTTCAAAATAATTTTGGAAAACAAACATCTGTGTACCACTCCTTTCCAGTAATGCACTATATTATTTCTCCAGATCTCCTCTGTCTCTTGGTAATTTTCTACTCTGTCTTTATTGTTGCACTGTCCATCCTGAAGTTGTACCTACTATCATTTTTTCTTTGCTATTAAGAAAGAAATTGGTTTTCCAGTACACATAGTTTTTAGTTGGTTTTCTTAGTTTTACTAAGAAAGCAAATGAGTAATTTGTAACAACCGATAAATTATCATCATCCTTTCCATACTTATAACTCCTTCTCTGTTCATGGTCTATTGCACTGGCTGAATCTTCCTGAATCAAGTTAATTCATAGTTTAGCGCTGAGACTAGAACTCCTTGTCAAGAAAGAAATGAGTCCCAGAGCATGTTAATGAATAAGGGAAGAAGATTAATGGTTAGATAAACTCTGTATTAAATAGCTTCCTGGAAATTCACATGCATATTAACATATAAAATCTTCTGAGAAGCTCTGCAAATAAGAACCCTGGTGGTGGTGGTGAGTTTTGACCTGTTATTTATTATGTGTTAAATAGTATTCCCAAACCCAATTTTCCACAAAGAGCTTCCTTTATTTTTTAGTGATATTAACGTCCCAAATATTTGCTCTTTATCATTTTAAAATATTTAACCATCTCTATTTTAAAATATGCTTAAGAAATAAGAATGGATAGGATTTTGTTCTAATGTTTATTATCATTTGACATATTAATTTATTGTTAGTGATAAGTACCTTAAAATATTTATTTTTTTTTAAGATTTTATTTATTTATTTGACAGAGAGAGAGAGATCACAAGTAGGCAGAGAGGCAGGCAGAGAGACAGGGGGAAGCAGGCTCCCCACTGAGCAGAGAGCCCGATGCGGGACTCGATCCCAGGACCCTGAGACCATGACCTGAGCCGAAGGCAGAGGTTTTAACCCACTGAGCCACCTAGGCACCCGTACCTTAAAAATATTTAAATTCATGGAATAAATCATGAGTTATTTTTTAATATTTTGTTGAACTTGATTTACTAGTATTTTATTTAATATTTTTGCACTTATATTCATGAGTAAAATTAGTCTTTATATTTTATTAGTGGAGCTTTGTAAGTTATTGGTAGCAGAGTTTTGCAACTTTTATAAATAAACCAGGATTTTTTCTCTCTTTTTTTTAATTAGAGAGAGGATGCAGAGGGAGAGACAGAGAATATTAAGCAGGCTCCACATCCAGCTCAGAACCCAACTTGGGGCTCCATCCCACAACTGGGATCATGATCTGAGCTGAAATCAAGAGTCCCACGTTTAACTGATGGAGCCACCCAGGCGCCCCTTTATCTCTTTCACACAGTCAAATAGTTTATGTGAATCAAAATTAGCAAGTATGTATATGAGTAGCATGCAGGAGCTCACATAGGAAAGAATCTTCTCAGCAGGGATCCTCTTATGTTCCATCCATGAAATGGGTCTCTAATGTTTTCCCTTCTCTAGTACAGTGCACTCCCTGCTTAATCTGGAAGGCATTTTGAGACACATTCTCTTAAATTTCAACTGACTAGCAAATATTTATCTGATATTTTTCTGCTGATCCATAGGATAGGACTCACCAAATACAATTGCTTAGCCCTCATACTGGAACAAGGACATATATCCCTGTGTACCTTTTGAATGCAATCAGTTGTTGTCTTTCTGCAAAAGATATGTACAAAAAAATATGGCAACACTGGGAAGGGGCTGGACAAGACCTGTTCTTCTAGCCTCACCTCTCTTACCTTACTTATATCCATAGATGTCATTCCTGCCTTCTTCGTGCTCTAACTGTTCACATATCTGAGAACTTGGGTCTCTAAATGAATGTCAAAACAGAAGTATAAGGAAGGGTAGAGAAGGAAAGAAAGCTTGGATTGGCTGCTTCAGAAAACATTTTCTTACTTGGGGCTTATTTCCAGTCCGTTCTGAAAACCCAGCAGATGCCAACAAGATGGACTCTAGACAACTAGAAATTAACAGAGCAGAGTAGAGAAAGTCTACCTTGATATACACAGGAGGAATCCCAAAACATAATGACTTATGCCATAATGAGCTTATGCCATAGAAGCTTGGAGAAGTCCTGGACTTAATGTACTGGGTGCCTCTGAAGGAAGGTATGGGGTTGGTCCAACACAGGAGAACGGAGGGAAGCATGTGTAATGAGCAGCCACCTTCCTGTCGCAGACCCTGGAGTCAGATGGTTATTCCTCCTGTGACCTGTATAAGATGCCGTGTTAAATCTCTGAAAGGTATGATCACCGAGACTCCAGACCCAGGAGCATCAGGCATCTGTCATGGGAGTAGGGTGTAGAGCTGAGAAGGAAGTTGTGAGGGGCTCCAGAATAGGAAAAGGGGGATGAGTAATAAAAGTTTGCCTGCTAAATCCAGCTCCCTCCCTTCTGCTCTGCTCCCAAGATCCCAATGGACCAGCATATATGCCAATCAAGATGATCTAGGCATTATCCTTTTTGGAGAAATTTAATAGGTGAAGAAAAAGACCTACTGATACTCACATGTAAGATCTCCTAATAAAAATAGTGAAAAGGAACTATACAGTGAAATCATATAGAACATATTTTAGAAATAAAGGACATGATCATCCAGATTGAAAGGGCCTGCTGAGTATCCAGTCCATTCAGTTCAAGACCTTCAAAGTATGTCTTTGTAAATTCCAAAGCAATGACGATCTCCTCTTAATCTTGAATGTGAAGAGGGTGAAATCACATATGAAGGATGAGAGTTAGAATGTTTACCAACTTCTCAAAAACAAAAATGTAAGCTTGAAAACAATAGAGTAATGCCTTCAAAACCCTGGAAGAAATGTCCCCCCAACATTTTATCTTGTTGAAATATTTATAAATATAAGGATAGAAGAGGGCATATTTGGACATGTAAGATCTCAAAAACATACCATCCATGTGCCACTTCTTAGAAACATGGTGATGAATATATTCCATGGAAGAAAAGGAGTATATCAAGAAAAAGTAAGAAAAAGATGTGGGACAGAGGAAATAATGGCTCTATCACAGAAGAGATATTCAAAGAAATTTTCTAGGGGCACCTGTCTGGCTCAGTCGGTTAAGTTTCTGCCTTCTGCTTGGGTCATGATCTCAGGGCCCTGGGATGAGCCCTATGTCAGGCTCCCTGTTCAGCAGAAAGCCTGCTTCTCCCTCTCCCTCTGCCCCTCCCCCTTCTCATCCTCGCTCTCTCTCTCTAATAGATAATAATATCTTTAGAAGGAAGGAAGGAAAGGAAGGAAAGGAGAGAAGGAGGCAGGGAGGGAAGAAGGGAGGGAGGGAGGGAAAGAAAGAGAGGGAGAAAGAGAAAGAAAGAGAGAGAGAAGGAGAAAGAAAGAAAGAAAGGAAGGAAGGAAGGAAGGAAGGAAGGAAGGAAGGAAGGAAAGAAAGAAAGAAAGAAAGAAAGAAAGAAAGAAAGAAAGAAAGAAAGAAAGAAAGAAAGAAAGAAAGAAAACTTTCTAGATCAGGCCTGTGCAGTAAGTAGAATTTCCTAAGATTGTGGAAATGTTCTATACCTACACAATTCAGTAACCTTTGGCCATAAGTGAGAACTTAAAATGTGACTAGTGTCACTGAGCTTTTAATTTCATTTTAAGCAATTTAAATTTAAATAGCCACATGTGGCTAATGGCTATCATTTGGGACAGAATGCTCCACATGATGGTGAAGAAAACTATCAAGTTGATGAAGGAGGGAAGTTTCATGAACAAGAGAATGCCCTAGAGTACCTCATGTTTCCAAAGACGGTCACAAAATATCTCCCATCCCACTTGCTTAATTGCAATATGGCTTTGCTGTGACTGTGTCAAGAGGTGGGATCTATTTGTATTCCTCTTGGATCTTGGCAGGCCTTATGACTTCTTTGACCAATGACCTTAGAACTTCTAGGTCCAGACTTTGTATGTTCTATTAGAAAGCCCCAGCTAACCACATGGAGATCCTTGAGAAAGTCCCAATTGCATCACTGTCCTATTCAGAACTCTTTAGCTGAGCAATCTCTGGAACCATGAGAGATGGCAAAATAGTAGGTGTATGCTCTTCAGTTTAATATTATTTGTTACACAGTGGTAGATAACTAAACAGCAGCAAGTCTAAGCACCCATATTGGAGCACAAGAGAGAGTTCCGGGAGTAGCATATACATGACGGGACTCATGGATTACCTGATGTCTGACTTCTTGGGGAGTCTGTTGAAGTATTTGGTAGAAGAATTACTAAATGAATATAGACCCAAAAAAGCAAATCAATTTTTTTTTAATTCTAGGAAGCAAAATTTTGTACAAGAAAGGAAAATATAGGGCGCCTGGGTGGCTCAGTTGGTTGAGCAACTGCCTTCGGCTCAGGTCATGATCCCGGAGTCCCAGGATCGAGTCCCATATCGGACTCCCGGCTCTGCGGGAAGTCTGCTTCTCCCTCTGACCTTCTCCCCTCTCATTCTCAGTCTCTCGCTCTCTAATAAAATAAATAAAAATCTTAAAAAAAAAAAAAAAGAAAGGAAAATATAATCACAGCATTACCACAGGATTTAGTCTGTAGAAATTAGCTAGTATATATAATCATGGTACTGTCCATACAGAATTTGTATTTTGGGATAGTGGGAATGATGGAAGAAGTAAGGAAGTGTATTTATGGGGAGGGAGGATATAAATTTAAATACTCATCTTCTTTAGTGGAAGACAATAAATGATCTCTGAAAATAGAGACATCAAATGTGTTGGTTATGTACCAGTAGAAAAATCTACAGTTATATGAGGTTGCTCCTGGGGAACATAAATTTGGAGTCTATTTGGATGAAATGAACACTACATTTTTTCTCATATAGAATTATTCAATATTTTGAAAGCTGAATGTGTGTTCTTAAATAAGGAGGGCATGTGTTGGGATGAGCGCTGGGTGTTATATGCAACTAATAAATTGTTGAACACTACAACAAAAACTTATGAGGTACTATATGCTGGCTAACTCAATATAATAAAAAAAAAAGAATATCAAATGAATCAAAGTAATTTCCAGTTGTTGGAAAATAGCTAATGGCCATCCCGGTTAGACCACCTTGTCACATCGGCTTGGCCGATTTTAGAGAAAATCTTCCCGTCACATGAGAACCACAGTCAGTATTCTCAGCTTCAGTTCTGCACCTCCACTTATGCACTCATGCCAATTTATATAGGGAAAGAAGAGGGCAAGTACATAGCCATTGGCCAGGTGGTGACCCAGAACTCCCTAACTGGTCCATTCATACAATCTCCTCTGATCCATATCCCCTTCAAATGCTGTATGTTGAATTAAGCTGTGCTAATTTACAGCATTTCAACCAAAAGTCCAGCTAGGACTTCAATGGCATGAGCCTCTTGGAAAGAGGTTGAAACAGAGAATGGGTGGAGTGGGGTATGAGGTCTCAGGGATTGCCTGGCAGATCTAAATTAAAATTTCCAGAGATAGAATCACTTTGATGTATACCAAGGAGCCCCGATCCTGGGGATCCAGAAGGATCTTTGAGGGGGCTGAAGAACTAAAATGGACTCTTCCAGGCCATGTGGGCTAAACAGCAGTCGATGCCATGGTAGCTGAGGAATTTCTTCTTCAGAGCAGAATTACGAACAGAGGCTGGTAATTCAGGACACTGACAAAGAATAGGGAGAAGGAAGATGGTGTCTTTTGTACCAGAGGAATGATGAAGCTAGGGTACCTAATAACACCTCATCAAGAAAACCTCCGTTCAGGGCTGTTCGCTAGTGAGAGCAAGAAAACTAAAATCCTGACCTGACATTGCAGAGGAATCCAACTGTATGCACTGTGGAGGGGATGGAGTGGAAAGACCCACTTGTTCAAAGAGTGAATGGAGGAAAACATGGCCAGTGGGAATTGGGAAGCAGGATAGACTGTGAGTGATGGACGTGTATGGCATGACCACATTGCCTTCCTCATTGTTCCTGGAACACGAGTGCAGCCATTCCCAGGCCTTCCTCCTAAAATCCACGGGCTGGGGGACTCCCCAACTCCAACCCCTAACCCCCATCTCCTCCAGTTCCCTGCTCAAATGTCTTCTCCTATAGGCCTTCCATGATATCACTTTGTAGGTGCCGCTTCTGGTACTTAGAAAACTTTCCTTTCACCAACCTGACTTCCACAGTCCTCCAGATCCTTCCAGAAATTCCTCTGATTTCTTTGACACAGTGCTCTGTGCTTGTGTCTGGGGGATAGCACGCATCCCACCCCTCCTAACTGCCTGATTGCGTGTCTGACTTTCCCAAGAAATGTTAGGTGCTTGGAGAGAAACTACGCTGTTTTATTCTCAGCACCCAGCACATAGAAATCTCTCAGAAATATTTGTTAAACAAAAGCAGTGAACTATGCATACATATTTATTCTTGGACAACGTATGCCCTTTTATTTATGGATTCCCACATGCCCAAGTCATTGGGTATAGATCCATGTGGTTCCCAAATGTCACCACACTATTCCTATCCTGTGAGGCCAAATCCACAAATCTGATGCCATATGAGATATCCTCTGATCTCCCATAATTTAAAAATACACAATAAACCAAAGCAACATCCCTCATTTCCTCAAACTCAACCTTCTTACAAGCCTCTACTCTGCCCTTACTAGTGACCTCAAATACCTTAAAAGGGTGACCTACAGAGACTCCCTGCATTTCCTCACAATCCTTGCCTGCCTGGTTCCCCCTGGGGGGGGGGGGGGGTTGTCTCTGGAAACTTCCTTTCTTAAAGCTCTTCAGGGAGAATAATATTCTCCAAATTACATGACCCTTTTTCTTAGTCATTTCCCCACACTAGCCTTGATTGTTTCCTAGGAGGTGAATAAAAATCCTGAGACCCTTCCCCAAATCTAGAGAGCTGGAGGCTTCGAGAATTCACCCCCTTACTGCACGGTGCCCCCTCAGTGCTCTGCAAAGTCACACCCACCGCGCTGTGTATCGTGAAGCTGGCGTAGATGTTTTGAGACTAGGCAGACCTTCTGCAGTGTTTAGTTTTTGGCAGAATTTATGTTTTTGGCTGGCCGCCACTGTGAAATGTGTTTAGTTTTAACTGACAGGCCTGTTCAACACCACAGGTCATAGGTAAGCCTGCCTAATCCTGACTGGGTGAAGCCAAATCAAAAGGTGGGCTCCCATTCCTGATTTCCTTTTGAGCTTTTGACTGCCTTACTGTAGGTTAATCCCAGCAAAACATTTCGGTCCTTCTACCTGATTTTCTTGGATAGGCACTCCTTGATTTGTTTTTTGGTTTTAAAAGATTTTATTTATTTATTTGACAGAGAGAGAGAGATCACAAGTAGGCAGAGAGGCAGGCAGAGAGAGGGGGGGAAGCAGGCTCCCCGCTGAGCAGAGAGCCCGATGCGGGGCTCGATCCCAGGACCCGGAGATCATGACCTGAGCCGAAGGCAGAGGCTTTGACCCACTGAGCCACCCAGGCTCCCTGCTTTGTGATGACACTCTTCCGAAATCCAGGGGTTGGGAGAAGCTATGCAGGGAGCAGTAAAAGAAGGGATTCATGGGCACTCTGGGAAGTGAAACTGGAGGGCACAGTGAGAAGAGGGATTGACAGAAGAGATCCTGAGAGATGTCATATGGCGTTTTCCCCCCTCAGACCTGGGTGGCTTCGGGAACAATTCGACAGGTTGACAGAATGGCTGAAGAGAATGTGCACTGATATTTGCACACCGGTGTCACTGGAACACAAGGAGCTTTTGTGTTACTTTTCCCCTGAGAGGGATGTGCCGTGAGCCATTTTGAAAATGCTTGTTTTCTTGTTTTATCCAGTTCAGTGACTAGGACTAGGCTTTTCCCTACTATCACAGTCAGAATCTATACCTCTGCCAGGCTGAGAAAATGTATACTCCCAGCATCGGAAGTGTGATCCAACCGTTATGAACCTCAAAAAGTCCTTTTGGGATGGGTCAACGAGTTATAGGATGGCGTAGGGCTGGGGGTCAATGCCATTTCACCTGTGATGGGAGAATGACCTCGAAGAAACTGTCAAAGTCAAAGGTAGCCCACAGAGTTTATGAATAGAATCTCACAGCTCAGAGAAGTTATGACAATATCATGAGGGGCTAGCAATGATCATTGGAGAACATTAAGTATGTGGGGTGCCTTCATTTTCATTTTTTTGAAAGAAAATAAGTAGAAGGTAAATAATATCATGAAAACATAAGTTCTATGAAGTAGGGGTTTTGTCTATGTATTTTGTATTTTGTATTGCTCATTGCTATGAAATGGCTTTAGCTTGATTTAGCTTGAGACACAGTAGGCACTCAATAAATACATATCAAGTGAATGAATAAGTAAGTTAATTAAAAGTATGTTTTCAGAAGGCGCTTAAAATGGGACAATTTAGTATCCATGACATGTCTAAAAAACCTGAATTGAACTCTCCCAAACATACTACCTGAGAAATTTTCCCAGATGAATGATATAATTTCATCTCTGGGATGATGATTTAAACATTTGTATTATGATGAAGTGCAACATGAAGGAACACACTGAACTTAAATGCTTGAATTCAAACTCAAATTTTATACATAAATATAGATGTATACACACATCTGTATGTGTATGTATCAAACACGTATGTTTATGTATATGGATTTTTCCTCTTTCTATATTAATAAGCAGAAAAGAACACTATTAAGGGACAACATGGAACACAAAAGTCTTTAACGCTATCAAACACAGAAGAGGAAGGGGACACTGAGCTGCAGACACATAGGACTTCACTCTGGAATTCAGGAGCAAATGAGGCTGCATATTGGAAAACAAAACAAAACAAAACTGTACCTGCGTTAATTTTATTTTTCCTCCATTCTGCTGGTCTTTGCTGGATTTGGGCCATGATTCTTTGCTCATATGCGCACCGGTGAGGAAGTCATTGATCACAGACCACCCCCCGGGTTATGGGGAATGTGCACCCACTCCAGTGTGCATCCCATGTCTTTTGGTTCTGGAGAGGCAGGGACAGAATATAGAATCCATCAGCCGTTTCATAACAGGCCCTTGGTTCAGGCACGGCTTGGAAAGGGCCCGGGCATTGGCAAGCTCTCCAGTCGAATTTTCCAGCAACAGTGTGGCTCCATTTGCCTCGTTCAACAGGTCTTCAGTTGGCTATATTAGTTCATCAGCTTCAGACTTTGAATTGGCACAAATGCATTGTGCAGATGGGGCAGTCACATCGACGGGCCTGGAACTAATTAAAAACTGGAATATTTTAGATCAGGAGGAGGAAGTGTGGCCAGATTTGCAGGGATAGTGCAAGTGAGCTGAAAGAGCAAACTGACCCAGCCCTGTGAGAAAAGGCGCTGCTGCCTGACCTTAGGTAGCCCCAACTGGGCTTGGCATACCCCCG
>CM052797.1:10286834-10344154 GCA_028533885.1 Nasua narica
AGGAGAAGGAGATGTTATTTTAGTAAAAATAGAAAAAAAATAGCGTTTGTGTCTAAGTTTAAGTGACTATTAAAATTATAGTTTATCACTATTATAATTCATCAGTCTGCAATATTGCAGGTATATACATCACCTACTTTAATCATTACAATAACCTTATGAGATTGTTAAAGTCTATTTTACAGGTAGGAAAATGTGACTCGAAGTGGTTAAGTAACTTTCTCCAGAGCAGAGCTTGTAAGTGACTGAGTCAGGATCAAATCCCAAGCCTGCTGACTCCAAAATCGAAAGTTTCACCAGACTCCTACTCTGACACTGTAAATGTTCAATAAATATTCACTGAACAGAAATAAATGTGGCAGTGCAGATTTGTCAATAAGATTTCTCATCAGGCTAATAAAGGGCCAAATTAATTTTAAAAGTGTTTGTTTAGACTTACTGCGTGCCCCTATGAATACTTTCAGTGCACAAAGCAAATATAGCTCATGCATTAAGAAAATTTATTAGGTTGCATAGGGCATAAAACCAGCACACAGATTACTATGTGATAAAAGACAGCTTTAACCAAGTGCTATAGACATTCAAAGTAAGGAGTGAACAAAGCCAGTGAAGGGTCAGGGAGGTCTTCATGAGGGTGATGGGCTGGGCTTGAAGAGGAACAACCTGTAGTAGCTTTATTATTGCACAAAAATACCATTTGCTGGAGTGCCTGGGTGGCTCAGTTGGTTGAGCCTCTGACTCTTGATTTCAGCTTAGGTCATAATCTCAAGGTCCTGGGATTGAGCCCCATATCGGGGAGTCCATGCTCAGTGGGGAGTCTGCTTGAGGATTCTCTCTGTTCTTCTACCTATGCCTCTTCCCCCACTGGCTCTCTCTCTCTCTCTCTCTCTCTCAAATGAATAAATCATTTTTTTTAAATGCCATTTACCCTCTCTGAAGGTAGATTATACTTCCGGGCCCCAGTGACCTTGAGCTTGGTCATGTGACCTGCTTAGGCAATGAGATAGAAGTAGAAGCGAAAATTGTCCCTTGGAAATAGAAGTTTAAGGGCCAGCACCTGGTTCATCATCTTTTCTTTCCACCCATTGGCTTCTGCCAGATAGAAACTGTTGTGTCAGCCTGGGCCTAGGAGTGAAAGCAGTATAAACTGGAGCATCATTTGAGCTACAATAACTGAGAGATACCACCTAGGGTAGATTTCAGGGTCATTTGTCACTGCAGCACAACCTAGCCTGCACTGCCTAAAATAATGTCCAAGCACCATGCCTTGAAAGTGCAAGGCCACACATCAACTTGAACAGGAAAGGAAGACATTGGAGTGAGAGAAGCAGCAGAAGCAAATCTCCTAAGGTGGTGATTATAGAGCATCCATTAGTCTCAACCCTGGCCCTCTAGAAAAACATGACTGAGCCCATCCACACATCAGTTACATAAATATTGAGGTGAAAATCACAGACAAGTGTATTTTTTAAAACTCTTCAGTTGCTTCTAAAGTGTACCCAAGATTGAGAAGTACTGATAGGATCGAATCCCTTTATACTGCCCATGAGGAGACAAAGCCCCAGAGGGAAGGGACATGCAAGCCACACGGTGACAAGGTCTCAATCCCTGCCCTCTGGGATCCAAGTTTAGCATTCATGCTAGAATAAACTCTAATTACATTTAGATGAATTTTCACTTGGCTTTAGAAAAACTGACATAACCTGGATTCAAATCCTGATGAGAAATTAACTAACTATTTATCTGGCAAATATTTAACTTTTCTGAACCTTGCTTTTTTTTTGACCCATAAAATGGTGATGCTGGTAACCACCTCATTGCATTGTGGCGAGTATTTCATGAGATAATGCGCATCTGGAAGGATAGCATAATAAAGGTCAGGCATATGGGTGTTGAATCCAAGCCATCAGGTTTCAATGCCAGCGCTGAACTTACCCTGTAATGGACTTACCGTCAATGTCACTGTGCTTCAACAATAGTGCATCAACGGTACTGTTACTTGAAAAATAAAATGGATTAAATATAATCATCTCTCTTTTAAGGTTGTTATGAAGAATGCACGTGGAGTTGCTGTGTTGCCAAATCCAAAAGGCGTCATTAGACTGGCATCCGCACCTGTGGCGCTCCCTGGAGTTGTGTATACAGAAGATCATATCGGGAATTTCGAAGTGTAGCTGACACACAGTAGGTTCTCATGAAGTCCATGTGATGATGTAATTATGAAGATCTTCTGTTATTATGGTGTCTAGCACACTGACTAGGACATGGAAAGTAACCTATGTATCGGTCGAATGAAAGACTGAGTATTTTTAATGCAATTAGTAAACCAATTTTGATAAAAATACATTGGAAATAAGAAAGATACAAAGTAGATTGTAGAGATCGGTGTAGATTGTAAAGATAGAAAGTAGACTGAGAGAAAGTAGACTGATCTTGGTTGCCAACTAGATAGCTTGGATTTTATTTTGTAGGTAGTGGGGGAGCCATTGAATATTTCTGAATAGCAGAGTAACATACTCAGGGCAATTGTAAGGTTGGCTAAGGGGGCAATGATTTATAGAAGAAGGGAAAAAAGGAGTCAGTCACACCATGACATAAATAAGCCAGCCGTGAGCTAGATGGCACAGGAAGGCATGGTAAGGAAGAGATGAGCAAGGACAAGACACAAGAAGGCAGGTAGCCCTGAGGAAGCCAAGCTAAATCACCTCCTAGTGGACACCAAGAACTCTGGCCCCAGCTCTGCCTTTGATTCTTCCATGCCTTCAGAACATGAGGGAACCAAGGCTCCTCCCTACTCTTTAACTGCTAAGGTGACATCGTCATGCTTGCTGCTCCTAAGATGACTTCGGCGCATGTGTGAAATCGAGAGCAAGCTGGGATGGTCGGGAACTCACTGGGAACCTGGCTTCGGGCCACTTGCACGCGACTGTCAAGCAGGAGAGCCCATGTGGGCAGCTAACGGGGAGAGTACACTATTATCTTATTTTCTAGGCAATTGTATCTGTCTGCCTTTCCTTATTTACTTAAGGACCATTAGGTGCGTGAGGGCGATGGGGAGGCATTCATTATCTCGGAGGCCAACGGCTTTAGTTCATGTTTTCATTTCTGTTAGTTCGGGGCAAAGTCAAGTAAGTTACCATCCCAGACCCATCGTCCTCTCCGCATGCCTCCCACTCACGCCAGGAGACTCCAACAAACCCACATGCACACGCTTACACAGGCACACACACACTCATATACACGCCTCCCCAAAAGCTCGCTCCAACACACACTCACTCATACATACCCACACACATTCACACTCATGTGCTCACTTGTGCAACTCACACTCACTTAGGCACACGGGCACCAACAGGCATAGGCACACACTCATACACACAACGGCATGCTTACTCACACACACGCATGTTGACTCAGCCCAACACCCACTCACACACACATTCCCTCATGCACCCACACATACATGCAACTCGCCCACCTTCAGACCCTTGCACAATCACTTTCACATGCTCGCTCACGCATTCTTGCTTACATCTGCAAACACATTCTTGAACATACACGCTGACACCCAGGCTTCTTTCCCAGGAGGGAAAATGATGCCTGGGATGCCTGGGATTTTCCAGCAGAAGAGAGTTAAACACGCCTGTTGTTCAGGCTCAGGGCAGCTAGGGACCCGAATAATCGGCTTTGCAGACGCCCCCTGGCTCCGGCGGACTTGAAGCAAGAGCACATCTGTGGAACAAGACTCAGAGATCGGCAAATAGCTACCGTAAGCCTTGAATTTCGGATTTCACATGGAAGCCAATACAACTGGGGAGATATCCAAACCCAAAGCTCCTTTTCTGATTCCCTGCTCCAATCTTCTTCCACACGGGCGTCTGCCTCCCAGCGGGACATGCTGCCAGGGAGGTGATTAAAACCAGCTTCTATCTAATTGAAAAATAACTGCCCTACCTTTCTTTCCAAGTATGTTTGTAAATTCCCTGTAATTAACTTTTCCCCCTCGAGGAAACACAGCTGGGTTGCTCCTGAGGGGGTGGGGGAAATAATCAGTGGCATGTGGCCAGCAGCTTCCTGACCATTCTGCTCTGATAAGGACCAACTCCCTGTTATCCAGGTGGGTGATGGCTTAGGGGTGGGATCACAGCGGCCCAAGTGCTCAAGGCCTCTCTCACTCCTTTTTCAGCCTCTAGAAATACATTGCTGTTAATTCCAAAAAAACTAGGAGATGCCCAGGTTGGCTGGCTCGCAATGTAACCCAAAAGCTTCTTGTTTGGAGTCGAGGCACACAAGTTACATGTACACAGGCACCTTGTGATCTGTCTACTTGTGATCTCTGTCTGTCAAATAAATAAAATCTTAAAAAAAAAAAAAAAAAAGGAAAGGGAAGCATGACGAGCTACATGACCAATGAAGGACTTTGACTTCCAAGGAAAAATGCTTTTTGTCACTTTTTTTTTAAAGATTTTATTCATTTATTCGACAGAGAGAGATCACAAGTAGGCAGAGAGGCAGGCAAAGGGAGAGGGGGAGGCAGGCTTCCCTCTGAGCAGAGAGCCCAATGCGGGGCTCAATCCCAGGACCCTGAGATCATGACCTGACCTGAAGGCAGAGGCTTTAACCCACTGAGCCACCCAGGCACTCCTGTCACTTTTTTTTCTGAGCATAAATTCTTAAAAGATCTGACCTGAGAAGACAGCCAGATGGCCAACAAGCATATGAAAAGATGCTCGACATCACCCATCATCAGGGAAATGCATATCAAAGCTACAATGAGATATCACCTCACACCCATCCGAGTGCCTAAAATCAAAAACACAAGTGACAACAGGTATCGCCAAGGATGTGGAGAAAAAGGAACCCTCGTGCACTGTTGGTGGGGGGAATGCAAAATGGTGCAGCCACTGTGGAAAACAGTGTGGAGGTTCCTCAAAAAGTTAAAAATAGAGCTACCCTACGATCCAGCAATTTCACCACTAGGTATTTATCCAAAGGATATAAAAAGAGTGATTCGAAAGGATAGAGGCACCCGTGTTTATAGCAGCATTATCTACAATAGCCAAGATATGGAAGAAGCCCAAGTGTCTACCAACTAATGGATGAGTAGAGAACATGTGGTATATATACACAATGGAATATTACTCAGCCATTGAAAGGAATGAAATCTTGCCATTTGCAATGACATGGATGGAGCTAGAGAGTATAATGCTCAGTGAAATAAGTCATCAGAGAAAGACAAGTACCGCCTGATTTCACACTTATATGGGATTTAGGAAACAAAACAAGTGAACAAAGGAAAAAGAGACAAACCAAAAAACAGACTCTTAAGTATAGAGAACAAACTGCTGGTTACCGGAGGGGAAGTGGGCAGAGGTTGGGGGGGCGATGGGGGAAATAGAGGACGGGGATTAAGAATACATTTCTCCTGGGCGCCTGGGTGGCTCAGTTGGTTGGGCGACTGCCTTCGGCTCGGGTCATGATCCCGGAGTTCCGGGATTGAGTCCCATATCGGACTCTCGGCTCTGCGGGAAGTCTGCTTCTCCCTCTGACCTTCTCCCCTCTCATTCTCGGTCTCTCTCTCTCTAGTAAATAAAATAAAAAAATAAAAACTAAAAAAAAAGAATACATTTCTCTTGATGAACACTGAATAATGTATAGAATTGCTGAATCACTAGTCTGTACACTTGAAACTAATAGAACACTGTATGTTAACTATACTAGAAGTCAAGTTAAAAACTTAGTAAAAAAAAAATCTGATCTGAAAAATTTGGTAGGGGCTATTGATACACATATTATATAAAGCCTTAAATAATGATTTTTATGGGGCACCTGGGTGGCTCAGTTGTTGGGCGTCTCCCTTAGGCTCAGGTCATGATCCCAGGGTCCTGGGTTCAAGTCCCGCATCGGGCTCCCTGCTCGGCAGAAAACCTGCTTCTCCCTCTCTCTCACTCCCCCTGCTTGTGTTCCCTCTCTCTCTGTGTCTCTCTCTGCCGAATAAATAAAATTTAAAAAAAAAAAAAGTGATGATTTTTATGTCATCCCTAACTGTGCTGGTCCAAATGCTTGGGTGTTTTTCTTCGCTCTTTTGTCAAATGATGTTTACATACCCACACCCAGGTTAGCTACAAATAGTAAATGAAATAATACCTAAGACAGCACTTCATCTACAGTCAACCTGCAATGACAGGGATGAAGTATGAGCATTCACATTTTATTAGTGACTTCAAGATCGGGGAGGACCCAGAGCTCTATCGCGCCTCCAGACTTCCTTCCTCCCTCCTCCAGGTGGGACAGAGTACCTCTCCTGCCAGGACACAGCCCCAGGAGGTGACACAGCCTTCTGGACGGGCAGAGCAGGGGCCAAGGAAGGCCGTCGGACTCCTCAAGGGCTGAGTCTCCGTGGCAATGTGACTGGTGCATCTCTACCCCGAACAAGAAGTTCTCCGGCTGTTTTTGCAAAAGGCAGTCAGCCTGGGCATCTCCTAGTCTTAAAGGAGTTAATTCCATGAGCCATGTATTTCTAGAAGCTGAAAAGGGAGCAAGAGTGACCCCGAGCCGGGTCCTGCAGCTGTAAGCCTTTCTGGTACATTCTCCAGCCACTTCAGTTTTCCTGGACGTGAGCCTCAGCCCAGTAATCCAGGGCCAGGCTCCCGCCCACGGCAAGTCCCTGGGATCTCTCACCACACCCCTTGAGGAGGGCTCTCGCCAGGATCTAGGCACAGTACAGCTGGTGATGGTGCTACAAATTGCTGTGAATATGGAAGCTCCCAGGGACCGGGGACTGACTTGATGGCTCACCGCCCGCCCCTCCGCTGGGATAATCAGAATCTGCCCGGCAGGGGGCTGGGAGGCTGGAGGCGCTGGGCTATGCGGCTGGTGTAAAAAAACAAAGCAAACCAACCAACCAACAAAAACCAGTCCTACGTGTTATTTGGAGATCTGTGATTTATGGTCGTAAACAGGTGTTGTGCAAGGGGGCAGCAGAGGCAGTAAGTGTCTCTGGCTCTACCTGCAGGGACAGGGGTGGGACAGTAAGCCCAGCTCCCCACCCGCAGAGACCCACTGTCACAGCCCCTGTGAGCGGAGCCCAGGGACTCCTGGCCTTCTGCAGTTCACAAAGGTCTTCCCCTAGGTTTCTTCTAGAATTTTGCCAGAGGAGCATAAGTTCACAATGACACTTTGTCTTGGCCTTGAACATTAAGTAGCTAAACAGGATCACGTAAACGCCAGCTGAGCCAAGCAGCCTCCTGATTCTAGAAACAGCAGGTCTGTGCCTGGGGCCGGCCAGGACCCTCACGGGGAGTCCACGTGAACTCCTGAAGTAGAGAGAGATAGTCTCTGTGTCCCAGAACGGCCATCTGGAAGGCTCAGGGATTCCATCCCAGAAGAAAATGAGTAATATCCCCGATTTAAGGATTAGCATATTACTCAAATAGCTTCCACGAAGACGCAGCATTTGCAATGCGATTTTGGGGTCAGACAGGAGAGCCTGGGCTCCCCAGTTCGGCATGGCCCTGCCAACCCGCCTTGTGGCTTTGGGCAACTTAACGAACCTCCTCCAAGCCTCAGTTTCCTTCTCTGTACCGAGGAGTTAGAATAACCTCCTCACAAGGTTATCATAAAAATTAATGACGTCTTTTTTTTTTTTTTTTTTAGTTGCACAACTAAGCATCTGGACCTTCCTGGCTCTCAGCAGGCGGCAGCTACTTACAAAGCATCCATGATGTTTATGTATTTTCCAAACAGCATCTCAAACGCTCTCATTTATTTCTTCAGCGATTGCCTTCAACCCCGCTCCTCTGTAGCTCTTGGTAAAGCCGCAATGCCATGTGGGTCAGATCACAGGAATTCCTCTCACCTGTGGTTTTCAATATGGTGCCCATCCAGGAGGTAAGGCCTCATCCTGTCCCGTGTAACATGGCTGTCTCCTACCCTCCCCACCTCTGTCTCTCCTTCATGGAAGAGAGGTATTCTGCCATTTCCCTTGGCACCCCCCGCCTCTTCAGGGCCTAGCAGCTGGGGAAGGAGAGAGATACTTTCCCAAGAATTTCCTGGAACTGTGTTAGCATCAGGTGGGCCTACAATCTTCCCCAACCTCGTTCCCTAGTCTTTCAAATACCTCTATTTTTTAATCCTCATTTGATTTGGGGTGGGGAAATCCCACTTCTCCTCAGGAAAACTGTAACAGACTCCTTAGGATCCCAAGAACTTTGGATTCTAGAGGTGTCCCACCTATTGTGCTTTGCAGAGACTGCCTTGGGGAGGGTGGTGATGGAGGGGATCAGGACCGATGGGCCCTCAGCCAGGACTTTGTGGTCCACTGTTGAGGGCCCTTGGAGGATCCCTCCAGTGTTCCAGAACAAGATTCTCAAACAGTAGCGTGCTCCTGGTCGTGGGCTAGTCCGCACAGGGATGACTGGGCCCCACCCCCAGAATTTCTTTTTTTTTTTTCTTTTAATTTTATTTATTTGACAGAGAGAGAGAGAGATCACAAATAGGCAGAAAGGCAGGCAGAGAGAGAGGGGGAAGCAGGCTCCCCGCCGAGGAGAGAGCTCGATGTGGGGCTCGATCCCAGGACCCTGAGATCACGACCTGAGCGGAAGGCAGGGGCCTCAACCCAGTGAGCCACCCAGGTGCCCCAGAATTTCTGATGCCGTCTGGGGAAGAGTGAGTATCTGCGCTTCTAACAAATTCCAGGTGTGGCTGATACTGCAGGAATCACTCTGAGAACCACTATTCCAGAAAACATGAATTTTTTTTCAATGATGAAAAATTTGAATTTTGGAGAGTTTAAATTATTGGTCTGGAGTTAAACAACTAGTGAGCAGAAAGTGAGGTCGATAAGCAGATTGGCCTGGCTCGAAACCCCTGACCTTTCTGCTTTAGTGTGTGTTGTCATGGATGAAGAGGGATTCCAGCCGGAGGCAGAATATAACTCACTTTTTCAGGCTGTAGAGACCTCAGCCGGGTGAATCAGAATCCTCCCTCAGACCCTGAGCCCTTCCCGCCGTTGTTCAATCAAGGGAGGCACCTGACCACACTGGGACACTTCTGTTTCTTCCTTGGGAATTTTGTAGAGGAGGATGGAAAGACCTCTTTGGTACCTGGACCGGAATGTGGAAAATTCAGGAACTCTTGGCCAAACTTTTCTGCCCTGTGGATCTATATGCAGAGGCCTCCCCTGCAGCCAGAGAGGCATGGCCCAGCACTGTGGACAAAAGTCACAAAAACCTGTAGGGCTCCCACCCGCACCGCCCCCCTAGATTCAGCCCTGACTCTAGTCCATAGGCTTGGTTACTCTGAAATGGCCTAATGGCCTTCCAGTAACCTCTTTCCCCGATGGAGCCCCCCCACTGCGCCTTCACTCTTTCTCTTAAACTGCCTCAACTTAGGTCTTCTATTACCTGCAACCAATAGCTTCTTTATAATCTATATAGTGCACATATTCTACAGATCCTCATGGACAGGCATTCGGTTCGAAGGATCTGTCATCTCACAGCAAAATCACAACAACCGCTTTATTGGTCGTTTTGGGCAGGGAGGACCATGGTTGCCATGATGTGTACTAACACCTCCTTTTTTACTTGTGGCCTCTCATCCTTGGAAGGAATGATGAGCACGTGTAAGTGGGAGGTAGGGGGGAGAAGGGGAGGGTTCTCAGTATTGTGCACACACACACACACACACACACACACACACACACGGACCGATCTTAGATCTGTGCCCTCCTCAGAGCCTGGCCCTCCTTGTTGCCAGGAGGCCCTGAATCCCAGTCTGCCAGAGGGTGCGTCCCCTCCATGTGCCCTAGACGACTGGACACACACCCTTCTGCCCTTAGGGAAGCCTCCCTGGGTTTGCAAGCCCAGAGCACCACGAGGAGAGTCTGTTTCCCTGGGCTCCCAATGTGAGTTACTCCCCAAGAAAGGCCAAAATAACACCATCCATCAACCAGGCTTGTTGTTCTTTTTCAAAAGCTCACGTCCACGGCGTTGGGATTAGCGCTGGGCTACTGCCCCGCGCAGAGCCACCCACGGAGGGCTCATCAGGCCCCCCGGCTGCTCAGGAAGCTGTGACTCAGCCCGAGAGGCCAACAGAGTTGTGAGGTCTTTTAAGGGTAATTGAGCTGCATGTAGAAGTGCTGATTTATTCTTTTTTCCCTCCCCCAGATAATGGACACTGTGCCCCAGTGTTCCTGGACCAATGACAGGGCTGCGGGCACCCTGAGATTCCTCACCCCGCCCTCTCAGGCTGTGTCCTGAAACCTCTTTGCACACGGTTTCTGAACTCGGCTGTCGGAGTGCTCCCTTGACTTTTCTTCTAACTCCCCTCCGGTCTTGCTCACTCGGCTTGAGAGGAGAACCAGGGGTACCAAGGCCAAACAGAAGCGGGTCAAGTTTAGATTTGAGCAGGGGAATGGACTGGGGAGGGCCACCTGTCCCAGAGAGCAAATACGATGTAGTGAGTCATGAGTTGCTGAGTGTGGGAGGAAGAGAAGTCAAGCAGATGGAGGTGCACGGGGGCCACCAGATACAGCTGTGCAAAGCTCTGTCTTGCACAACTCCAGGGGGCGCTCTAGACTGCGGTATGAATGACACTCCCCCATTACACGACACGGCACTTCTGATCTAAGCAGTTCAATCGAATTTATTCCTATGTCCCTGCTAAAAAGGAAAATAGAAATTTTGAAAGAAATGATTAATCATAAATGTTTCCGTTTTATGAGAAGCCAACAAGGATTAAGGCATAGGTGGGGCAATATTAATGAAAGAGCCAATGGTGTGTTGGAACGTGCTGATTCCAGTTTGCAAGAGCCGATTCTCAGCATTTCTAACCACCCATGTGTTCGGTAATTTCGTACTGCAGGCTCGAAATCAACCGTGGTGGATTATTTACAGAAAGTGGCAAGCTCTGTAAATCAGGGTCCTCTTACTACCCCCTTCGAGAACCAGCTGTTTAGCATTGAATAGCCCACCACTGGGCATTAACCACCTTTAGCCCTACGTTCTTGGTTTCCATCAGGACTAGGATTACTTAAAAAGGTCTTTATTTTCATATTTGCTCTTTTAAAAGGAATCGTCGCTTGTTACACTTCATAAAAGCTGCCTTCGTCCTACCCCAGCCTCACCTGAGACCAGCCCTGTAGCATTTTTCATCCTTAGTCGATGAGTGACTAAGGCAGCCATCTAAATCCTCTGTCTACATTCAACACATGATGACCAAGTGACATTTGACAGACGATATTCTAGAAATGCATTCAGCAAAGGGGTTATTGCATAGTCCTTTAAGTTTTTATAATTGGCTGAAACTTTGTAAATCTGAAAAAGTCGATCCATAATGATTTCATACTCCGCTTTTCTTAAAATTCTAAATTTTCTAAATTCTAAATTTAAAATTTTCTAAATTCTAGAATTTCTCAAAAATCCTCTAAAGATGAAAATATGTGACTTGCATTTTGGAACAGCTAAAGAGCCACGGATTCTGGTGATATTTGGTCCACATTAGCTGTAATTCTGAAAGTACCTTGATTTTTTTTTTAATTCTTAAACTGAGATCTCTTTCTATTTAGTATGGAAGAGTTCCCCCAGAGGCATCCATAAGAGACTCTGACCCCGGCTACAGGATTTAGATGTTATGTTCGTCTCACTTCAGTGTCCAGATGGTAAGCCATAATTCTATTGGTAATTAGCATTTCCAAAGCACAAGTATTAATTAGTTAATTTACACTATTTGCCTTTCAGATGCTTTTATTTTTTAATTTTTTCTGGCATAGTTTTATAAAACTTTATTAATTATGTCATGAAAATGTATACTTTTTTTTATTATGTTCAGTTAGCCACTGTATGTACATCATTAGTTTTCGGTGTAGTGTTCAATGATTCGTTAGTTTTGTGAACCCCCAGTGCTCATCACAACATGTGCCCTCCTCAGTACCTATCACCCTGTTACTTCATCCCCCTAGCCCCCCTCCCCTCTGAAAGCCTCAGTTTGTTTTCCGGGGTCCATAGTCTCTCATGGTTCATCTCCCTCTCTGATTTTTACCCCTTCAGGTTTTTCTCCCTTCCCCTATAGTCCTCCATGCTATTGCTTATGCTCCACATATGAGTGAAACCATGTGATAATTGTCTTTCTCTGCTTGACTTACTTCACTCAGCATAATCGCCTCCATATCCACCCATGTCGATGTAAAAGTTGGGTATTCATCCTTTCTGATGGCTGAGTAATATTCCATTGTATATATGGACCACATCTTCTTTATCCATTCATCTGTTGAAGGTCATCAGTTGCTTTTTTAAAAAAAAAGGAAAGAGTTTAAAACTTTTCTTAACACCAGGGATAGGGAAAATAAGGAGGCATTTCCAATGATTTGTGCCAATGTCATTTCGTCAAAAATGTGTATAGTTCACAGAATGAAGAGGGAAATTTCCAGAGCAATATATTTTGTCCAACTTTTCTCCTCCACTTACTACTGCTTTTAAGTTAGATTATAAGACACTATTTAAAATGGTTACTATGAGTCCGACAATAGAGTCAACTAGACGTTTCTCCACACCAAAATAACCATTTCATTCATTGTGTGTATTACTTGCCAAGCACCATCCTTCAAATTCACATACATTCCTTCGCTTCATTTCTGCAGAAATGTTGGGAAGGCAGCAGTGGCTGAGTTCACAGTGAGTGGCTGTCTTTGGTACTTGTGCTATTTCCATAATATATGTTTTAGTCACTTCTATAAGTCATTATCATGACCCCATGCCGCTGAAAAAATTATAAAAGGTACTAGATCGATATAATCCCAAAGGAGAAGAGGAACAGAAACAGATCCTTGATATCAAAAGCAAAACAAACTTTGATCTTCAGGGAGAACTGAATGTTTCACTTGGGGAACTAGAAACATCCAGTTCTTTTTTAGTTTGTAAGAGCTGAACCATCTACTGGCTGCCTTTTCTACAATTGCCTTCAAGAGCGAGCAAGAAAAGAACAACTGAGCACACAGCATCGATCCGACTCTATAGGAACTCCCTGGGGAAGAACAGTATTGGCCCATGTGCACCTGCGGAAGAAAAAGAGAAACTCATTCTTCATGAAGCCGTCATCGCTGAGGCTCTTAAGGTATCTGGAAATATAACAAACACAGCAATCAATGAAAATGTGTTTGGATTTAACTGTCAAACTCACCAAAGATGAGAAAAATTGTATGCCTTCAGGAATAACAATATCTGAATCCTCGAGTGTATGTCTGTCAGATGTTCTTTCCCACATGACCCAACTAATCCAAGTGCATCTCTGCTTACAAGTACAAAGTCAAGCCAAGTAAAAAGCCTATTAGGAAAAGAGAATAATTTTGCTGTCAAAAATTCATACTCTGCAAATCTCTTGGATTCAAGGCACAAAGTAACAAAAGTGAGATTCTGCTTCTACTACCTTTGAAGGGATTATGAAACACGCAAGACCTTTCAGGATTTGATGTTGTGAAAGTTACTTTCAAAGGGGAGGAGCGTTAAGTGCTCCTGGGTCTCCCCGGGAATGCAGGTGGCCCCTGGTGGCAAGGAGTTAGTGTAATATAATCACAGATTCCTTTTCTGCTTTACTTCAGACACCTCCAGTGTCTGTTTCATGTACAATTTTTATTTCTGTGTGTAACTGTACAAAATTAAGAAATAGCAAACACAGGGAAAAGTTGAGAATTATAAAATGTTAGGGCAAGAGACATTGTTTCAGCCAATCCCGGTTTAGCCCTGGATTATTCGCAACATAAGGAGACTATACATGAGGATCATTGACGAGCCTAGCTCACAGAACTTGGTGGTGGTAGTAGCATTAGGTTCCGTCTCTTGCAGAAAGTGCATCAGAAAAGAAACTTTGACGGCAATAGCCAAAGAAGCAAGCTGATTAGGCCAATGGGCAAAAGTCGCGTTCGTTTTTTTTTTCTTCTTTTTAAACTTTCTTCTGTTACTCTTAGGATATACCTTCACTTAACACTGAAGAGAAAAGGTCAAAATTCAAATGTATTTACTGAGTGAAGCTAAAAGACCCAGGGTGCATTCTACAATTCAGTTTGATCCTCAGAATAGGACTAAAACTTTAGTTGTAATGAACATGAAATCTAATGAAAAGTAAATACAACTGGGAAACCTACACTATCATAAACATCTTTAAATGTAATCACAGCTTCTAAAGGTAATATACCAAATAGATAAGAGAAGCAAAGTTCACAACTCTTAGTTCTTAACTAACAAACATTTTTTTAAGACCTCTTCATCAGTTCTCACACGTCCCAGGATTGAAAAGACAGATTTGCTGTGCCAATGACTTGAACATTTCTGCGTGTTTTAGGTCCTTAGTGTAAAGTACTGAGGTGTACCCTTACAATGGAAAACACAGCATCAGGGGTGTGGCACAACTTTATAGCTAATTTGTCCTGCTACACATTTAAACAGAGAAGTTCTATAAAAACTGGTCACGAAAGGGGCTCCTGGCTAAAAAGAAAAAGAGAAGATATATACCTTGCAGATGTGGTGGAACCAAGATAATTATGTAGCTAAAAGGGAATGTCTCTGTCCTAAGAGCTCCAAAGCAATGAATATAAATAGAAGTGCATTTTTCTCTCCTACACCTTTTACCAAATGCCCGGTGAAGTTCCACCCAAGAGAGATGGCCATAAGTCTGTTCCATTCTTCATCTAAAATTAATGATGTATCTGTTTATTTTTCAATAAGCTTCCTCACTAAGATCCAATACAGGAGGGACGGAATCACTGAGGGTAAATTCTAACAATTCTGCATTCCTATCTTCTGTTGCGAAAATTCAGGTCACTGAAACCACTCGATGTAAGTGTGTTTTTCCTTAAGGTGAGAATCTGTGAGCAGGCAGCGCAGAGAAAAACCCTGAACTCCACAAGCCTCAAAGACCCTGTGTTCCTTCCACATATTCTGGATTTTATTGCTGTTGCGTTAACTCTTAGTTGTAAAGTTTGTAGCAACTGGCCAGGCACCGATCGTTTGGCTTACGCAGACAAAATGTCTTTGTCCAAAGGAGGGAATAAGGGTGGGGTGGCGTGCCCCCCACACCCCATGCCTGTGTTCCAGTTCTGACCCCAGATGCTGACTACCGGGCCGTGAACAATCATACCAGATGGTAGAGCGCCCCCTAAAGGCTTTGAGGATTGGGAGCAGGCCCAACCTGGGTCCTACCTGCTGCCCCTCAGGCGCTTATCTTTTTCCCATGACATTTGGTGAAGCCGAGAGGAAACATTCCAGGATTGCTTTTGAAAAATATATCAACGTTGCCAATAGAGGGAAGACGGCAAACAGTGCCAGCCTCCCCGAAATTTTGTTAGAAAGGGGCCTTGAGGCTCTAGGGTGAAAAAAAAGCACTGCCGCACAGACCAAAAGTTGGCTACGTTTGGATGGTGTTTGCAGAGCACTTGGACATTATTGAGGAGATTTGATGTTCCCTGTGAGGACCCACACTGGGGAATCCCTCTGAGGCTTTCCTCCGCACCACCCTCCTCCCCTCCCTGCAGCCCTCATTACAAAGCCTCAACCGGTCCTCCATTTGGAGCCACTCCCCTTTAGGCTAACTTGACCCCCTTTGATATGATTTTCAGCAACGTGCTCCACCCTGATGATGGTTTGGGAGTCTCTTGAGTTCTTACTCTTGGCCCCTGTCTCAGGGGGGGTTCTCCAGGCACAGACACGGAGACAGTTAGGTGTGAGGAAGGTTTATTAGGGAATAACAGCTGTGAAAGCAAGAAGGGCAGACCCAGGATGGGGCGCTGGGAGAGGTCCCAGCACCGCAGCATAGCAGGTGGGCGTCTGCAGGTCAGGAATGTCCACCCGCAGCGTTCTGGGTGGGGAAGAAAGGGCCACCCCTCACCCAGTGGCCGGCTTACTCTTTGGCCGAGGGCCACCCAAGAGGGGTCTGCCCCACGGCTGCAGCCCTGACTGGCTCCGTCGGGGGCCGGGTCACGGGCTGGGGCCTCCCTGAGAATCGCAAGCTGTCGGCTGTCAGGCCCTCACGCCCTCCCGGCCCGAGGCCTTCAGCGGGATCAGGCCGGGCAGCACCTCTGCATACCTGCTTCGGCTCTCAGACTCTTGGTAAGTGCTCTTCTTTCCAGAAAGTCACTTTTCACTGAGGTTTGACAGAATCGCGCTGGTAAACACAGCTATAGAGCGAGGCAGGTCAGGCTTCAGATAATTCCCTCTTCCCAATAAAAAATTGAGGACCAATAATATGAAGTGACAGGTCCCCAGCCAGACAACTAGTAGGGGACAGAAGCAGGATAAAACAAGGACAAAGCGGCAGAATGCACACTTCCCCTCATAAAACAATATTTGCCGACTCTGATTAAGGCTGTTGGCAACGTGCCTGGCTCGGGCCACACGCCTCGTATGCGGCATGTCACTTTCTCCTTCCTCACGGTCCCAGAGAGACATTATTGTGCTCTCCATTTTACTGACTGGAAAACTGGGTCTTCAGAAGGCGAGAAATTTGTCCCAAAGCCCAAGACTGTAGTGGCAGAAACAGGAGTGAACCGGGTAGTGAGGCCAGCGACCACCCTCTGTACCACCATCTTGCCCCTCCTCGTCGCAGCCCTCACAGAGGGCACCGCCATCTTGCCCCTCCTCGTCGCGGCCCTCACGAGGGCACCGCCATCTTGCCCCTCCTCGTCGCGGCCCTCACGAGGGCACAGCCATCTTGCCCCTCCTCGTCGCGGCCCTCACAGAGGGCACCGCGTTCTTGCCCCTCCTCGTCGCGGCCCTCACAGAGGGCACCGCGTTCTTGCCCCTCCTCGTCGCGGCCCTCACAGAGGGCACCGCCATCTTGTTCCTCCTCCTCGCGGCCATCACAGAGGCCAACTCAACGCATCTCAAGTGTCAGTGCCCAGTTCCTCTGACATTGTTTCCAAAGTGCATTTTTTTGGCTTCTATCAAATGTAACATGTTGAGGGATCGCAATTCAGGAAACTGTCCACAGCCTGCAAACACTGCATGAAGGAAAATGACCATTTTCTGTTATTAGGAGGATAACTCTGGGAAACACCCCCTCAAGGTTCCAGAAAAGGCACACTTTTAAATTTCTCTACAAACAAAAAATGATAAAAAGAAACAAAGCACGTTAGAGATTTTTAAAGCACCAAACAGCGGGTTTTGCCAGTTTGTTATCCAGGTAAAATTATAAAATACTCTTAGCCCTAAAAATGTGGGATTTTCCTCAACTTTTCCAATCAAGATTGACTTCTAAAGTTGAAAGCTTCACATGTCTGAGACCTTAATCAATTCGTATTGACTGAGCATTAACAATTCTTCAAGTGTTCTTTTTCACATCAACCAGGAAACCCATCCAAGAATCATCATATTTATTAAAAACTTTTCATAAAATCGACATGGGGTGGAAATGATTGAGTATAGATGCTGAGGCTGTATCAGCCACTTCCACAGCAAAAAAAAAATCTATTTTTTTCAAGCTTGGGTTCACAGAAAAACAAACAACAAGAAAGGAGCACTTGCCAGCCATTTCTAAGAAATCATCTGAAACTATGAAAAATAGAGTGGACATTTCCGGGATTCACTTTATAAGCCCCATCGGAAGATTAAAGCCTGGAAAGAAGTGACGACTGTGGGGAAATATAAACTGTAGCATTATCAAAAAGGAACACTATTGCTTACTTTTAATTAAATCTAAAACACACTATTATATCTCATAAGACTTTAAAGGATTAAGGATGTGTTTTAGGCTTCAAGAAATAATCGTGGTTGTTTAAAATGAAAAGAATTCTCTTTTTTGTTGTTTTTCCTAACTTTCTATTACAAAGTATTCATTTCTAAGAGTAACGATTCACAGATTCCCTTCAGGGAGCATTTCTGTCCACACATTCAATTCTCTTTAATTTGGTGAGACGAGACAGGGTGAAAACGGCCCTTCCTCCCAAAAAAAGGCAAAATTCTGCAGGCGGACCACACACCGAAACTACATATGGTAACACCCGACGATATCACTTTGCTATTAAATAATTCAAGGGTGCCAAAGTGGGGAAAGCATTGCCTCTGTTGTCCCGGGTCTGGCCTCAGATGATCCCAGCGCATGCTCCTTCCTGTTTTAGGCACGATTCTAATAAACCAAGTCATCTGGTCTCTACTTCGTGATACTCGTCCAGCCTATCCCATTGCTGTCAAAGCCTCAGTCCCTCCTTGAGCACTTGGCAATAGAGGGCTGGGTAACTGTTAGCTGGGTAAGTGTTAGTCTGTGCTGTGCAGTGGGCTGGAAACCCACTGGGGCTTAGACTTATGTCAGATTTATCTCTACATCATCTGCACAGAACTCTTGTCTCTTGCACACATAGACGATCAAGTGTTCAATGACCCTTTGCTGAGTGAGGGAGCTGGTGAGAGAGTAAATAGAAATTTGCTTCAAAAGCCAGAGGGGCACCTGGTGGCTCAGTGCGTTTAACCTCTGCCTTCAGCTCAGGTCATGATTCCAGCATCCTGGGATCGAGTCCCACATCAAGCTCCCTGCTCAGCTGGGGAGTCTGCTTCTCCCTCTCCCTCCGCCATTTCCCTTCCTCTCTCTATCTCTCCCTCCCTCCCTCCTTCTGTCCCTCTCTCTCAAATAAATAAATAATCTTTTTAAAAAATAAAAAAGAGGGGTGCCTGGGTGGCTCAGTGGGTTAAAGCCTCTGCCTTTGGCTCAGGTCATGACCTCAGGGTCGTGGGATCCAGCCCCGCATAGAGCTCTTTGCTCAGTAGGGAGCCTGCTTCCCCCTCTCTCTCTGCCTGCCTCTCTGCTTACTTGTGATCTCTCCCTCTCTGTCAAATAAATAAATAAAATCATTAAAAAAATAAAATATGCTCCACATGTAAGTGAAACCAAAAGATAATTCTGATGGAAGCATAATATTCCATTGTATATATGGATCATATCTTCTTTATCCATTCATCTGTTGGAGGACATCTTGGCTCTGTTCCACAGGAAAAACATGGAGGACATTCGGAGAAGGAAAGGAAGGGTGAATTGGGGGAAATCGGAGGGGGAGATGAAACATGAGAGACTGTGGACTCTGAGAAACAAACTGAGGGTTTTGGAAGGGAGGCGGGTAGAGGGTTGGGTGAGCCTGGTGGTGGGTATTGAGGAGGGCACGTACTGCATGGAGCACTGGGTGTGGTGCATGAACAATGAATCTTGGAACACTGAAAAAATAAAATTAAATTTAAAAAATAATAATAAAATTAAATGTTGCATTCCAAAATAAAAATGAAATAGAAAAGAAAAAGAAAAAAGAAGCCCAGAGGGAGGGATAACACGAAGTCATCAGTAAATGAAAAAGGAAGAGGAAAGCCATTGAAAATGCAGGCAGAAACTGCCAACGGGGTGTCATAGGGGAGACAGCAAGGGCCTGGCAGCACCAGCATTCACCATCTACCTGTTCTGAGACAATCACCAAGCTTCTCGGGGGCTCTTTTCCTCACCTGTAAACTTAGGATGCTAATGTCTACCTTGCTGGGTCATCAGAGGAATTAGAAATATCTTGACTAAAACAACCAGTGTATGTTCTCATGGATATGTGCTCTGCTGGGTCTAATTTTTTTAACGTAACTTTAGTCTTTTTTTTTTTTTAAGAACCATGTCATTTAGAGATTTTGTTGTTTCCTTTTTTTAAGATTTTATTTATTTATTTGATGGAGAGAGAGATAGCAAGAGAAGGAAGACAAACAGGAGGAGTGGGAGAGGGCGAAGCAGGCTTCCCACTGAGCAGGGAGCCCGATGCGGGGCTCAATCCCAGGACCCTCGGATCATGACCTGAGCTGAAGGCAGAAGCTTAAAGACGGAGCCACTCAGGCACCCCTATTTCGAGATTTTGAAAGCAGGTAATTATAAACTGAAAAGCAAATCCATAACTCATTCATAATCCCAACACAGAGAGGTAAGTGAGAATTTGGGCATTTCTCCTTCTAGTTCTGTGTTCTTTCCTTGTCTCTTATATGTTTATAATCCTCTAAATAGGGATACGATGTATCCTAACCCTTTATGACCCAGCAGCATATATTTTGAACATCTTTTCACATGATGACATGATCTTCTATGTCATTATGGTTTAAGGAAGGATGCACTCCATTACATTGCTGTGATATAATTTAGCTAAATGACTTCCTGTTTGGTGACACCAGTGCAGGTCATTTTTACTTTTCAATTATTATAAATAAGGCTGAGATAACTACTCTTATAGGTATTAGTGTTATTTTTAATCGTCATTGGCTGAGTCCATTTTGCATTAGGTAGATAGCAAAGCCACTGAAGCCATCCCCATTATATATTTGGTATAAAGGTCATGCACATAATAACAATCTGGATTATTACATTTATTTGCTTTACTCATTTTTTCCTCCTTTTCAAGGCACTAGAGATCCAAAGATGAATATTTTAGTCAATGCTCACGTGGCAGTCTTTTGTCAGTTGAGGAAAAGCATACACTTCAAAGAGCTTTCTATTTAAAAATAGGAAAATGATGAAAATCACGTGTCCTTCGATCCTGATAGGACAAAAGGAGACACCACATTCAATATGGTAGGTGGTGGTACTTGCGTTAAAAGAAATCATCATGACCTAATGCTATGAAGAGTAAAAATCCTGAGCATTCTACCTTGAAAAAATTGTATTACTCACTGCAATTGGGTTTGCATTTGCGTTATATCAGGTTGATAGCTTTGTTCGGTCTTCCTGGACCAGACTTCCCACAAGCAGGTTATCCTAACTTCCTGTGTATTAAACCTGAGTTTCGGGGCACCTGGGTGGCTCAGTGGGTTGGGGCCTCTGCCTTCGGCTCAGGTCATGATCTCAGGGTCCTGGGATCGAGCCCCACATCGGGCTCTCTGCTCGGTGGGGAGCCTGCTTCCTCCTCTCTCTCTGCCTGCCTCTCTGCCTACTTGTGATCTCTCTCCTCTCTGTCAAATAAATAAATAAAATCTTAAAAAAAAAAAAAAAAAAAAAAAACCTGAGTTTCATGCCTCCATGATTAACACTTCTCACTTTCATCTTATAAGAATAATTTTAGCTATTTATCTGTATATAAATAAGAGTTGAAAGAAGTGTTTCAGATACTCTGCATGTTTTCTGCAAAAAGAACCCCCCCTTTTTTTTTTCTAGATTCAACGAAACAAATTGCCAGTCTGTGCTCGCCAGACATGCATAACTTTATTCAGGAAAGAATTCATGTATAGCACAATTGGCGCCTAAGTGAAACCAAGATCTGTGGTACCTACTATAGACTGAGGGTACAAACAATGGCAGGCATCACGTGACTCATTCACTCTGAAACATCGTTCTCCTTGCTTTTTAACGCTGTAAGGGACTAGGAGTGCAATCCTTTCCAGATCCTATCTACGAAGTATAGGAGAGGCCATATCCTTGAAAGAAAACTGGAAGCATATGGAAATCTGCTTCATGTACATTTCTAGAATATTAAAGTTTAATACAGATAATGAATGTTTCCTTACATTCAGGTAAAATGCTATGCAACGATCTTTGAGACAAGTCTGAGAACATTTGCCCACCATAAACCCCATCAGATTATCATTCCTGAGAGTCTTAAATAAGCAGATGGCAGGAGAAATAGTGAGCAAAACTGAAGATGGTCAATAGAGATTATCCAACCTGCAAAATAGAAAGTTAAAAGGAGAGAAAGGAAAAAAGAATGATACAGTAATCTAGTGTGAAGTTCAAGAGTCTCCCTTTCTAACAAGCTCCCAGGGGAGGTTGACGCTACTGGCCACTGGCCACTCTGAGGAGTTGGGGTCTAAGTTCAATTTACTTATGGATTGTTTAAAAAAATGTGCAAGCAAGTAAATAATGCAAAACATGGCAGAGCAAGTATATCCAAATTCTTACTCAATTCAAACTATTTTCAGGGGACGCCTGGGTGGCTCAGTTGGTTAAGCAACTGCCTTTGGCTCAGGTCATGATCCCAGCATCTTGGGATCGAGTCCCGCATCGGGCTCCTTCTCCGCAAGGAGCCTGCTCCTTTCTCTGCCTCTGCCTACCTCTCTGCCTGCTTGTGTTCTCTCTCTGTTAAATGAATAAATAAAATCTTTAAAAAAAAAAAACTGACTGGAAATTTAAAAAAAAAAACAAAACTATTTTCAAATATTTTTAGAGCATCCATGTATATTCTAATAGTATTTGAGTGTAATTTTTAAACAATTTTTAAAATCATATTTAGTGGAATCTCTCTTTGGTTAAAGGGATGAATAGATTCCATTCTCCGGCAACAGTAAATTTCTCTTTCAATACACTTGTAACTGACATCTTTACTAATTCAGCCTGACTTTCCCATCTTAATCTGAACAGCTGATGTCTTATTGTGCTTCTAATTGGAGTCATCTCAGCTTCCTCTTCATACAAGGTGAATTAATCAGCCCCATTGAGATAACAGTGATCAAAATTCCATGACACCTGCAAATGAGCACTCAGCACCAGCCAAAGGATGTCATAAATATAATGGATCATTACCCATAAACAAGAGCTCATTTAGTCACTTTGACCAAAGCCATGGGCTGACTTGGGCTTGTCTAATGCAGAGAGGCAGAAGGCAAGTTTAAAGGAGGTCACCCGCAAAGATTACTATCAGCAGTTTGCCTCTCAAGAAATAAACTCACTGAAAATTAACTAACTCTCTCTTTCTGATTTATTACCTATTCTACTAATGCACAGTGCATTAGCCCCAAGGCTCTTGGATCAATAGTTCAGTTGTATAGATTATAAAACATTCTGTGTATTCTTTTTCTTGTCAACATTTTATTTCTGGGATTGCAGTTAGAGTGACTTCAACTTAGAAGAGATTTGGCCTTTGAATCAGAAACATTTGTCCAAAATGTAGCACATAAAATTTGACACATCAAATTATCTCCTAGAGTGGTTTCCCTTGGGCAATAGCAGATTGTGCCAAATGTATTAAAATGGTTTCTACCTACCTTGAAAAGGGTTTGGTGATGAATCTATGCACAACCAGAGAGGGCCTCGGTCTTTCCTCCTTTAATGATTCATTATGTCAAAATACTCCAGCCAAATTGTGTGGGGCGGGAATAAAAATAGAGCAACACGAAAACAGAGAGTGCCTTCTACTCGTTGTCATTAAGTCTAGTTGAAAGTTTGTAGAATGGAAAAGATTGAAATTTTACATCTGTACCATGGAAATAAGAAAATTAACATTTCTTCGTACTCTTTGTATGCATTTTAACACAACATTTCTTTTGTATTATTAAGGTAATGAACTATCCTGTTTATTTCAGAATGTCATGGAGGTCAAATGCAGTAATAGACAGGAAGGTGATTTGTAAATTCTGAGTGTACACATCAAGAATATTATTCTTAGAGCATAGTAGAATATAAGCAGGGAAATCCAAAGAAAAACTTTCTTTCAATACATTTCAATGCATTATCATTCTTGATAATTCAAGATTAGTGTGTGCAAACCAACATTAAAGAGACTAGAAAGCCCTCCTCTTTCAGTCTTTCTTTCAATATTTTAATTGATTTAATTAAATTAAACTTAATCAGATGTAAGGCATATTTCAAATATACACACAATATACCTGCTAAAGATAAAACTTAGCTATATTTCAACGGAATGAATATTGGGATGATGTTCAGAAAATAGTAGATTGGTATAGCCAAAATGAGCCTCATTGAAATCTAAGAATTTTCAATCGATAACAAAAAATCATGCGTAGGGGCGCTTGGGTGGCTCAGTCCGTTAAGCATCTGCCTTCAGGTCAGGTCATGACCTCAGGGTCCTGGGATTAGCCCGACATCAGGCTCCCAGGGAGCCTGTTTCTCCCTCTCCCTCTGCCTTCTCTCTGCTCATGCTCTCATTCTCACTCGCTCTTTCTCTCTCAAATTAAAAAAAAAAAACAAAAAAAAACCTTTTTTAAAAAAATCACTGCAGTTTGGCATTCCAGATGCTGTGTGTGTCTATGTGTGCATTTGTACATCTGCATTGTGTTTGTGATTGTGTGTGTGTGTGTGTGTGTGTGTGTGCACACCACAGAATACGAACAGCCGTCGATATTAGTTTGTTCCCGATGCTGCGAGTTAAGGGTACCACCTCTCCTTTATTTTGAATTCCTTTGTTCAGGAAATGTTGGCTACACACCTGTTGCAGCGGGAACGTGGTGGTGTGGCTTTTTGCAGGAGCTGAGAATCCTCTCCTTGGTGAGCCTGAGCCACAGCATGCAGTGTAGACACAGGGTTGGGTGAGCATTAGGCCAGGGTGCACAGTTTAGGGAGGCACTCACTATCGGGTGTGCAAGTGCTCATGTCTTCTTTGAACCCTAGTCACCCTAGTTAGCATTTCCCAAGTGAACAATAACCCTACATGCTCCAAAAAAAAAAAAAAAAAAAAAAGAACAGTGGATCCTCTTAGCAAATAAATGTAAATTTTACTACATTAACACAGTTGAAGAAACTTACTTGGCAGGACTCCTGGGTGGCTCAGTCGGTTAAGCGTCTGCCTTCAGCTCAGGTCATGGTCTCAGGGTCCTGGGATCGAGCCCTGCGTGGGGCGCCCCTGCTCAGCGAGGAGCCTGCTTCTCCCTGTCCCCATCCCCTGCTCGTGCTCTCTCTCTCTCACTCACTCTCTCTCAAATAACTAAATAAAATCTTTTAAAAATCTTACTTGGCAAATTTGTGTATTAAAAACTTTAAGAAGTCTAGCACTTAAAACAAAATCAGCTTCTCTTTCCCTAAGCCAGCATTTTCCAAATGTTTCTGCTGACTTCTTTTGTTCTTGTTTTTCAAAGAATTTGTGTCGGCATCCTGTAAATACTCTCTGGGAAGTGCTTGGTTTGGGTTAAGTCAATGTGGCTCTAAGAACCTTCAAATAGATGCTTCCTAGAGTCTAATTGCTATTGATCTTGAGTAATTCCTCACTTAACCCTTTATGAAATAATAGAATTTCCCCCTAAGTCTGAGGTCAGAAATCCCAACATCCTAGGTGCTTCTACCCCACCCTAATTAGCATATTTCTGCAACTCTCATTGTACACATCTGTATGCAATTAGCATTTATCCCCACCAGTCCCAGCAATGCTGAAGAACTCCAGATCTGCACTAAACTCCATTCTCAGACTTGTTCTGATCGGCATTTTTATCCACAACAAAATAAAAAGTTAACTTCCAGTTGAACAAACTTGCAAATGACAAGGCATAAGGAGAAATAAAAATGCTCACTTATTTGATGGTTGGTTATACTCCTATTAGATGCAAGAATGGCTGGATCTTATGGATGAAATTCAGTTATAACAAACACAAAGTTGTGTAATTGGTTCCAAAACCAACCAACCATCCAACCAACCAGCAAACCAGCCTATAACACAAACAGGACAGGATTAGAAGCAGTATGTGAAAGGTCTAGGGAGGCCTCAGTTTGGCTCAACATAAGGGAGCATTTCTATGATTACAGTGAAAAGACATTATAAGGAGCTAGTAAGTTTTCTACCACCAGAGTCATTTAAGCAAAATATCATTATCTGACACAAATAGCATAGCGTAAATGGTGATATTAAAGTAGAGCCTACAGAGTAAACCAAAATAAGAATGGTAGATCAGGGGCGCCTGGGTGGCTCAGTGGGTTAAAGCCTCTGCCTTCAGCTCAGGTCATGATCTCAGGGTCGTGGGATCGAGCCCCACATTGGGCTCTCTGCTCAGTGGGGAGCCTGCTTCCCCCTCTCCCTCTGTCTGCTGCTCTGCCTACTTGCGATCTCTTTCTTTCTGTCAAATAAATAAATAAAATCTTAAAAAAAAAAAAAAAAGAAAGGTAGCTCAATATCACACATGGCCTAGGAATTGGGGGGTTGGGGAGTAAGCATGGCAGAAGATCTGCCTCAATTAGAGCTCCTTTAATCATTATACATGAGGAGATTATTAAAAAGGGAGAATCCAGAAAAACAAGCTAATCAAAAAAGTTCTATGATTGCAGACAGTGTTGGAGGGGAGATCCCCTTACTCAACTTAATTGCATCATTGATTTGTGCTCAGGCCTACATGTAAGTCATTGGAAGCAGAGGGAGAGAAGTTCACTGGGATGCCTTATCTGTAAACTGGAGAAGACTTACAGTGAATCACTCACCAGAAGAGCCTTTTTTCTGGAAATGGTCCAGTAGTTCCCAATGAAATCCCATGTCCCTTGACTAGGAATCAAATTTAATGGTCTCAGTGGAGAACGTTGTTTAGTGGCCAACTCCCCTCATGGACACCAGAAGCCTTGTTGATCCCTGATGCAAGCACCCAGATGCTGAATACCAGGTGTGGAGCTCACCCAAGCTGCTGCAAAGAAGAAAGGGAATTGCACAAGGAGATAGAAAATAGTTCTACTTCGCAAGTTCAATGACTTCTAAGAAGAAAGAACAGGCTGGTTTCTCTCTATTGCGAGTAGGTGTAGAACAGAAGGAAATGGGGTTAAGTTGGAGCACCTGGGTGGCTCAGTCGGTTAAGTGTCTGCCTTCAGCTCAGGTCACTATTCCAGGATCCTGAGATCTAGTCCTCCATTGGGCTCCCTGCTCTGCGGGGAGCCTGCTTCTCCCTCTCCCTCTGCCTGCTGCTCCTCCTGCTTGTGCTCTCTGTCTTTGTCAAATAAATAAATCTTAAAAAAAAAAAAAAAAAGAAAAGAAAAATGGGGTTAAGTGACAGCAGACAAAATGGATTAACCCAGGGAAGAGTTTTTTCATTATAAAATTAGTTTGATACTGTCCCAGTGTCCCGGGTGCCTTAGACATATAACCCTTGGGTTATATGCACAAAATGGCAGTCTTCGCCTTAAGGATTACATTTCTTGGAGATCGAACATTCCCTCCACATTGTTTTGGACAGGCTAGTACTCCAGCTCTATCTGATAAAGTAGATTAACTCTAACATAATCCACTTTCTTTCGAGGGACTTCGAGAGATGACGCTGTGTTCCCTTAAATCACGGGAGACATAGCTTAAACCATTCCTCATCTAGAAGGAGAGGAATAAATTCAATCATAGCTGTTTGTATTCCTTTCCAAACAGATGCTTCCATAAAATCATGCATGGGAGGTTTTAAGCAGGAGGTGTGAGACAGAGAAGCCATAAATCACACACCCAATCTATCCACAAGGGTTCCGAATAACCTCAGCTACATCCTCAGAAATGCCTGGAATTCAATAATGTGTGAGGGTGGTGGGGTGGGGGTGGGGCGTTGAGGAGAAGAAGTGAGATAGTGGGAACGTTTACGACTGCATCCATCAAAATTCTAATCCACCTCCTTGCAGAGAGGGCAGACATGGGAGGAGAGGAAGGAGCTGGGGTAAGCCTCCATGAACATACAGAGAGATAATCCTGCTAGGACTGAGTTACAACTAGAAACAGCAAAGAGGCACTTCTAGAACTCTTGGCCCTATGGAGCATTGTCGCCTACTTGTGAGTTAAGAATGGCTAACACCTGAGACCTTGTGATGATCTCAAAAGATCCAGTCTCAACAGGAAAGTTGGCAGTTCCAGAAGAACCGTATGGCTACTGTGTGCAACCCCTCAGGGCTCCCTCCCCTAAAACATCCCATCTGTCAGATTCAAAAGATGGTGGGTACCATCGGGAAGCAAGTGAAATGCTCCCTAATAAGTTTAGTTAGGGCTACCTTGGGAGACCTTAAATTGTCCACTGGACTGTTTTCCAGGAGAACATCTACCGAGCTTCCCTTTCGTACAAAGGAGACAGCAGGGAGGTTTTCCAGAATATATAACTGTGACATTCTTCTTGAGAAAAGAATGAACGGTCCTTTATGGAAGAAAAGTTACATGTAGATGGAAGAAAATTAGTACCATGTACAATACGTAACTCCCTTTTCTTTCCATGGAACATTCTGGTTAGCAAAAGATGTATTTTGAGGCATCTGTGGCCATACTCAAACGTCATCTCCCATCTTCAACTTTCTTTATGATTATTAAACATCCTTGTTTAATAATCCTGAGAGAGCCAGGAGAGACAAAAACATGAAAGTGTGCTCTTGCACAAAAATGGATTTGAAAGGGGAAAAGAGATTCCTAAACCAATGATCATCTACCCGATTTTGCTTGTGGATTCAAGAGTCTGAATTATGGCCTCTTCTCAAGGCCGTGGCTGAAGTGTTTAGTAGTCCGGGCCAGCGCGAGGGTGCCTGGACTAGGATGTTTCTTGAATGCCAAAGAGTACAGTCGCCAGTACACAATGCAATCCTCCCTCATTACTCCTAGAAAATTCCAGCAATCACCTCAAGAGCCCTTGGTTTTCTCAGCCCGGCAGCTCTGATTCTCTTGTTCTCTCAAGAGTCAGATCTCCCGAGGGAACCCGCTGCCCCTGGCTGAGCGACAGGGTGGGCACAGGCCAGGAGTCCCGGCGATCAAAGCCCACATCCCTACTTGAGCAGACCCGACGAAGGCCGTGGGATAGAAAGACAGCCCGTCTGCCCATCTGAATACCAAGCAGTTCCTCAGAAAGGATAAAAGGCAAATGAAGTCCACAAGATTTATGGCAGAGGAGCTCAGGAGAATAAGAAAACAGGCGCCTTCTCATTCAGGGCAGCGATGGTGGTCGTAGTGACAGTGTTGGGGTCAGGTTTGTGAAACATGGCTAAGATGGGAACGTGGAAGCGAGACATGTCTTCACGAACAACAACAAAACAAAACTGACTTTAAAAGAGTTGAATTTGAGGGGCGCCTGGGTGGTTCAGTTGGTTAACCAACTGCCTTTGGTTCAGGTCATGATCCAGGCGTCTTGGGATCCAGTCCCGCATCGGGCTCCCAGCTCCACAGGGGGTCTGCTTCTCCCTCTGACCTTCTCCCCTCTCATGCTTTTTCTCACTGTCTCTCTCTCTCAAATAAATAAATAAAATCTTTTTTAAAATGTTTTAAAAAAAGAATTGAATTTGAAGACACATGAGAATGAATTCTTAGTGGAATGAGAGAAAGGAGAAGTAAACCTCCGACGAACTCCATAGAAATACAGTTCAGGATAACAGTGCTGGGTGGTACAGGCTCCTAATTTTCCATTCGAAAGAGAAAATTCAGGAAATAGTACCAAGCGCTTGGCATGGATCAATTTCAAGCTTGGTTCATGACCTAAGTGTTAGAATGAACTCGAAAATGTCCTAATGTCTCATGTAATCTAAGGTCTATTTGAGGCTTGAAACGTGTACTCACTCTTTCTCTCTCCCTCTCTCTCTCTCCCCCTCTGTGTGTGTGTGTGTGTGTGTGTGTGTGTGTGTGTGTGTGTGTACCTATGGGTGTGCTTCATTCATTTAGGAAACATTCTTCAGGAAAAGCACTACTTTGCAAACCACTTATCAAATAGCTACCACCAGCATCTACCTATGAATTGGAATCCCTGCTTTTTAGGCCCTCACTCTCATCAACTTTGAAGGGTCCAGGATTTTATCTTACTTATAAGAGAACAAGTTAGCCTGATGCTGGCAGAAAACACAATACTTGTGGGTCAGTGACAAAAGACTTGGTCACTCACAGCATGACATGACTCAAGAACATCAGCACATTCACAAGTTTCTCTTGCCCCACCCACCCCAGCCCCAAATCCCAGGGGGCAATGCAGACGCAGCCAGATGGCTGCATGCACACAAGGAGAATTACGTCACAGGAAGGAAGCTGGGAGTTGAAGGAAGCTGAATCTTTCATCATGGAGAGTAAGGATGTCTGCCCTCTGTTCCAGAGGAAGATACTATCTCTTTCCTCCACGGGTGATGGTTCCACAAACATCATCAAAATCCTTGTACAAAAGGAAAATAGTCGAGGCCTTCTCACAGATGCATAGAAAGGCGACAGAACCATGGAGAAATGTCTCAACAGCTCTCATCTCAAGTTTCACAGAAGTCACTTTCCCTTTCTGGATCACATATTTTCATTTTTTTTTTAAGATTTTATTTATTTATTTGACAGAGAGGAGAGAGATCACAAGCAGGCAGAGAGGCAGGCAGAGAGAAGGTAAAACAGGCTCCCGTCTGAGCAGAGAGCCAGATGCGGGGCTCGATCCCAGGACCCTGAGATCATGACCTGAGCTGAAGGCAGAGGCTTTAACCCACTGAGCCACCCAGGCACCCCATGTATTTTCATATTTTTAAACAAAGGGATTAAACTGGATCAAGTCTAAGGTCATTTCCAGGCAATATAATTCAGATGATTGTTTCTTACTTTTTTTTAAAAACAGTTTCATAAAGATTCTGCTTTTCAAGGTCTTATCCCCTCAGGAGGTCATGCTTACTTCCAAATGATCACTGCTGGTTGGCATTTAAACACACACACACACACACACACACACACACACACACTCGCAGTATTGATACGTGAGTGAGAGGGATGTTTCTTTTCTCATTTCTTTTTGTAACACTAAAATGAAAATCTAGCCATAATCATAGTATATATCTCATTTCTTTTCCTACCACCTCAGATTAACTGGCAACACATTTTCCCTAATCTAAAGTCATATAAAATGGTCTGTGAGTTGATCTTTGTTGATTTCCTACTTTTTATCTTTTTTTTTTCCTCACCCTCAATGGGAATGTGTTCCGGGCAGTGGAATAATTTGTTGAAATGTGAGCTTTGCGAGAAGAATCTAGCTGATCCCTATAAAAGGAACTGGTCATTGGGCAAAGACCTAATGGATCGGCTACAGGTCACCTTGGTATCTTGTCAGGGTCAACCACAAAGTGCTCTGGATGGTAGCAGCCCTCTGATGCCTCCCAGAGAGATGGCTTTGCTCACCTGCTGACCCTGGGCTCCCAAGGGTCACCTTCTAAGTCTGGATTTCCTCCGCAAAGCCAATGTGCCTCTGTCCCAGCTTCCAATTCCATAAAACTCTTGTCCATCAAGAGTTTGAGAACACCATAGAAATCATCAGCGTCTTCCAAAACTTTCCTCACGTGAAGACTGGCAGAAGGTTCTGTAGGGGCAGACACTGAAGACTTTCGATATTCGGGACCACCAGCACCACACTGTCCTACCCTATTCTTGAGCTGGTCTTAGATGCATCAGCCAGTGAGGGCTGGATTGTATCATCTGGCTTGAGTTCAGTATCGGTGTGGCTGGATTGTTTCCTGGACACTTTTATGCTCTCCTCCCCTACCCCAAACTGCTGCAACCTTCCCTCTTTCCACTCTCCTTCTACTTTTATAACAAGGTTTTTGCCTCAACACAATGGTTATCATTTCCACCCTCTTCCAACCCATGTCTGCTAGAGCTGACATATATGCTCATACAGACTTTGAGTTTTATGACTTAGCAGGGCACCATCAGATAGGCCCCTGCCCAGATTTGTGCAGTGCCCGATCTATACAACCATCCACAGTGGACCTTCTGACATTTGCTCTTCACTTTGCACACTGTTGCTCATATAATCCTCATAATGGCCCTATAGTAGGTTCTATATTCTAGATGCTCACAGAACACTAACTCCAAAGAGGCTAACTTTCCCAAGAATTCATAGCTACTAGAGGACCAGGTTAAGATGGATACCTTGATAATAAAAATGGGAGGTTATCAAAATTTTAAAGGCTAAATAATTTGCTCAAGTGAAACATGAGCAGGAACAACAACAATAACTAGAAGAGAACGAAGTTGACCAGTGTCTCTTTGACCAGTCCTTTCTCTCTCCACCCCAGTCCATCCCTTGGAAGCCCTTCAAATATTCCCTGCGTTTCATAAACAATCCTTGTTGGCTGGCTTTTTCCTGGTTTAAACTGAGAAATTCACTGGAATCCCAGGAAGGTTACCTATTATAGTGGCCATCTGTGTGGCTCTTGATAACCTCCTCTCTATACATCTAGAACTTTCTGCCTTCTCCCTGCAGTAAGTCCTTCCCATCTCCAGCTGCTGGATGCACCACACTCAACCGTACCACTTGTCGAATTTCACAGAAGCCAAGACAGATCCACTTCCCTGTCCACAGCATTACATCACCCACCAGCCTGAATGAGACTGAATTCTCCAAACCCTTTGGGCACAGGCACCTGAAATACAGCCCATTTTCCAGCCCTGGATAGAGCCTCAGGGGATACAGAGAACCCCAGGCATTTCGGTACCTGGAAACCTCTCTCATTGTGCCATCTCCTCTCACTGAGGCCTAAACATGTCTCTTGACATAAAGCAGGCCCATGGTGTATCAATGGCAAGCTTCTCTCTGAGAGATCTCTTCACTAATTTATAGAACTTAATGGTGACATTGGTGTCAGTCCCTCTGGAGAAGGAAATAAAGTATGGAAACACTTTCCCCTTCACTTGGCTACCTCCTAACAACCCATGGTCTCAGTATCCCACTGGTATCCCATTTCCCTGACTCTGCAGTATGGACCCTGCTGTGAACCCTTCCTTCTCTCACCATAGCACTTAACTCTCTGTCTTGTGTTTTTCTGCTTATTTATTCTTTCCCAGCTCCATAAGAAAAGGGTGTTGTCTGCCTATTCAGTATTCTACCTGATCCCTGCACTGCCCTGGCATATAGTAGGTGCCCATGAAAACTCTGGGAGGTGAATGAACTATTGTGAATTATCAATTTACAAGTACTACTTTATAGCTTATATCTCTAGTAGCCATATTAACAACTATATATTCAGGGGCATTTCATTTTTCATTTTGAAACGTTTATTAAATTTGGAGTAATCACTTCAATTCTCTTTTTAAAGATATGACCGACATTTTGTTCTTCATGATCAGGAATAAGAATAGGTTTGCACTCACCTAACCCTGTCTGTATCTGGTTATAGTCTGGAACCTGTCAATCCCTCGAAGACTTTAATATCTTTTTTTAAGATTTCATTGTTAAGTAATCTCTATATCCAACATCAGGCTTGAACTCACAACCCCGAAATCAAGAGTCACATGCTCTACCAACTAAGCCAGACAGATGTCCCAAAGGCTTTAATAATTTTTGTTTAACAAACCTTTTAAATTTGCTTCAAAGAATGTGTTCTATTGACTTTATCATCCATTTTTAAAAGTCATTTGAAATTTGATGGAAATGTGTGTTTCATTAAACCCAAACCACCAATAATTAACTTTAACAATTTGAATTTGAAATCCCCAAATAGAAAGTAGTTTTAAATTTGGCAACATGTGCCCTTGTCTTGGTGCCACATAATTTTTTTTATCCCAAATAATTAAAGAAATCCCCTGACCTGAAGCCCTACACTGTCTTCCCCCCAAGTGTGACCGAGGTATAGTGTTTGAATCTCGGGTTACAGGCTTTCTTGTTCCAGAAGAAGCACAGGTGATGTAGGTACTCACTTTGATCTGTCCTCAGCTCAGATCCGGAGAGTGGGAAACATTTTGAGTATTGGGTTTTGTCCACTTTGACTTCCCCTTGACAAATTCATTCTCACATTATTTCCAGAGACAAATATTTTGAAAGTGAAGAACACAAGAGGTTGCTCAATATTAGCTTTCAAAGGCTTGGAGTCACATGATACTTGCTGGGGTGACCTCTTCTTCAAGCCTGTATAAAGAATCATGTTTACTCTTGAACACTCTTCAGATCCGAGGCGCTGCTGGGTAAGGAAAAATATGCAGAAAAGAATGTAAACAGAGTTGGGACTTGCTTCGTTGTGTGGACACAGAAATCTCTGCTTGGTGTAGGCAGGTTGGAAAAATCGAGAAGTAAAGAATGTGAAACAGATGATTTAAAGGCAAAGATGAGGTCTTACACAAAATTCAAGAGTCAGATCTAACAAAGACCTTCCCTAGCTTAGATTTCCTGCATGGTCTGAGATGATTGCTCACTACGATTTAAGAGCACAACATTTTCTAGCGGTCTAAAATCACCGAGAATTATCAAGTTTACCTTAGTCTACAAGCGTGGAATGATAGGTGTAGAGAATCATAGTCTTAGTCCCATTTTAAGTCAACTCATGTATTTTAAAGTCAGCATTTTAAATTTGACCATTCAGCCTCTCTTCCCAAAAATTTGCTGGGTAAAGTTGAACTTCAAGAGTTTCAGGGAACTGAATTCCCGGATTATTTCAATCGGCACTACCGAAGTTACGTGTTTATGAATTTTTATCAAAAGTCTTTCTAAGATGGTAGGCACATTTTGTTGCCTTTCTTAAGCACAGTGTTTGGAACATAAATTTAACTTTTTACAACAATTTAAGTCTAAACTGGCCTTGTTCTATTGAAGGCACTTTGTTAAAATTGTGGAGAAAAAAACAGGATTAAGAGAATGTTTATCATGATGAGTACCCGGTAATGTATGAAATTGTTAAAGCCCTATATTGTCCACCTGAAACTAATAGAATACTGTGTGTTGATTGTATTTCAATTAAAAAAATGTTAAACAGAGTCCAGGCTAAGTGGCTTGCCAACTATGTGACGGTCGACAAATTATTTCGTTTCTCTGGTCATCTACTTCCTTCTTAGTAAAAGGAGAACGACTCATACTTGCCTGACTCTGAATGCTCGGGAGGACCATGAGGTAAAGGGAAAAGGAATCTACAAACCAGAAGACACCACACAGATATGACAGGTGGGTCCCCGGGATGAACTGTCAGGTTAAAAACTTCATTTTAGATAAAATTTTCACCAAATTTCCACCTCCGTATCAACTTTCATTGCTCTCTTTAGGTTTTGTCATCTTCATAACGCCATCCTGATTTTCCTTAAATTTTCAGAAGCAATGATGCATTTAACAATTTTTGAAAATATTACCATGGACCATCATATGATCCCAATGTTTAAAAACTGCTCTGCGATCCATCATTTGCTCCCTCCTTTGTCAACCAGGCAATTGACTTTTCTTGCTTTTACCACCTAATAAGAAGATAATTTATTTAATCCTCTAAGGATGTCTGTGAGGTAGGTACTATTTGGATCCCTGCATTATCACGTTGAAGGGCTCGGGATATTACATAGTTCATCTAATTCATTCCATCATGATAATAATGAAGACATCTTTAAAAAGGAACTTAGCTTCTTAAAGTATCTCATTGCTGTTATTTTCTAAATAACGTTGATAAAAACTTACTTCAGGAAAAAAAAAACACCTTATGGTGAGGGAACATTTTATTTTATTTTTTTAAGATTGATTGATTGATTTGGCAGGCGGGATAGGGAGAGAAGGAGAAAGAATCTTAAGCAGACTCATGCTAAGCATGGAGCCCAGCACAGGGCTTAATCTCAAGATCCTGAGATCCAGGGGCACCTGGGTGGCTCAGTGGGTTAAAACCTCTGCCTTCAGCTCAGGTCATGATCTCAGGGTCCTGGGATCAAGCCCCGCATTGGGCTCTCTGCTCAGCAGGGAGCCTGCTTCCCCCTCTCTCTCTGCCTCCTTCTCTGACTACTTGTGATCTCTCTCTCTATCAAATAAATAAATAAAATCTTAAAAAAAAAAAAGTTAAAAAAAAAAAGACCCTGAGAGCCTGACCTGAACTGAAACCAAGAGTCAGACGCTTAACCAACCACAACACCTAGGTGGCCCTCGAGTGAACATTATGTTGAAGCCCCGCATACTTACAGGAAGGTGCAGAAGTGCACACTCCCCACACTGATGGGCAGCCTCGATGCCTTATGCCTCCTGGCTTCACCCCCTAGAGGGGTCCCCCCTGGATTGAACTGTGTAATACTTCACAAGGATATTGTGGGTCTTCCAAGGTTAGATCATAAAAGATACTGCAGCTTCTTCCTCGGCCTCTGGATCTCTCTTTCTGGGGGAGGTCAGTAGAAACCTGCAAGAGCGCTCAAGCAACGCTATGTAGAAGGAAGAATTTGCCAGCACCAACCTGCCAGGCTTGTGAGTGCACCTCCTGAGGTGGTTCTTCACGTCTTGGTTCAATCAAGTCTGCAGGTGATTCAGGCCTCAGCTTTGCAGCCTTCCAGCTAAAGCCCCAGATGTCCTAAAGCAGAACTGCACCACACCCCCATGCCAGCTCTGAATTCCTGATCCACAGAAACTATGAGTCAGCAAATTATTATTGTTTGAAGCCTCTAAGTCTTAGGGAGACATCATACACAATAATCAATAAAATATCCATGTACTTCTTTTTTTTTTTTAAAGATTTATTTATTTATTAGGAAAGAGAGAGTGAGAGAGAGCATGAGAAGGGAGAAGGTCAAGAGTGAGACGCGGACTCCCCATGGAGCTGGGAGCCCAATGTGGGACTCGATCTCGGGACTCCGGGATCATGACCTGAGCCGAAGGTAGCTGCTCAACCAACTGCGCCACCCAGGCGCCCAATATCCATGTACTTCTAACCCAAATCAAGATACAGCTTCATGAATCCCCCCACAAAGCCTCTCCCGTGCTCCCTCTTAGTCCCCTCATGCCCACTGCCTTGATTTCCAGCACTGATTCGTCATGCCAGCTTTTGAACTTCATCTTAAAGAATCCTGCAGTACATACTTTTTTGTGCCTGGAGAGTTTTTTTTGTTGTTGTTTTTTGGTTTTGGGGGTTTTTTTATGGGAGATTATGTTTGTGAGAATCATCCAACTTTTTGCATTTGGAGGTAGTTAATTTGTTTTCATTAATGTGCAGTATGCATGATATATACCAATATTTCATTATTCTACTGTTGATGGATATTTGAATTATTTCCAGTTTGAGGCTATTAGGAATATTGATTCTACAAACTTCTGCGGTAGGTCTTTGGTGCACCGATAATACATTCCTATAAGGACTAAACACAGTAGTAAAGGCTAGGTCACAGGATAGGCCTATGTTAAATTTTAGAAGGTGCTAATTTCCACTCCAAACAGAAGGGAGTAAGAGTTTTCACTGCTCCCTATTTTTGTAAATAGGTAGCACTGATGGTCTTTGAATTTTAACTCTTCTGGTATATTTGGACTGGCGTGTCCTCTGTGGGTTTTACTCCATTATGGGATTGAGTTTTCAATTCCATATTGAGTGAATATTGTTTTCTGAGAAGTGTCTATTCAAGTTTCTTGTACATTCTTCTGTTGGTTCCTCTGTTCTTTTCTTTTTTCTTTTTAAGATTTTATGTATTTATTTGACAAAGAGAGAGAGATCACAAGCAGACAGAGAGAGGGGGGAAGCAGGCTCCCTGCTGAGCAGAGAGCCCGATGAGGGGCTCCATCCCAGGACCCCGAGATCATGACCTGAGTCGAAGGCAGAGACTTTAACCCACTGAGCCACCCAGGCGCCCCTCCTCTGTCTTTTTCTTATCAATTAGTAATAATCCTCTTAAAAATCTGGCTATGAATTCCACTTATTCTGTGGTCCTTGTTCCTTCCTCTCTTGCTTTTTTTGGGGGTATTATTTTAGATTATTATTTAGATTTATATTTTATATTAGATTATAGATTTATATTTATATATTTATATTTATATTAGATTATTACTTAGATTATGTCATCCTCCTCTCTGCTGGCTTACTTTTTATTATTTGATATTAAAACTAGGGGTTATAATATGCATCCTTGACTTAGAGTATAATACAAAATGAGTAATTTTCCCACTCATTGGACAACTTAAGTGAATTAAAATTGTAAAGCAAAATGACATTTTAAATGTTGACCATGTGAAAGAATATACTTCATAAATATTGAGAGGTAGAAGAGGTAAAAAGAAATGGGAAGAAACAAGCATATGTTAATTTCTTCATATTTCATTACAGATTATCCATAAGTACAGTTTAAAGGCAATAAAACAAGAAATAGAGATCTAGGTATGTTCTTTTTTAATTATAAAGGTAACCATTAAAAGAATCACGATGCACACTTGTCTCGTTTTCTGCTTTCTAGAATCTCAGCTGCTTTGTATGTGTAAAGAATTCTCCACTTTACCAGTCCTAATGGGTAGGAAAGACCCCCCAACTATAAAGAATGGAAAGAAATATTCCCTTTTCCCCTTGAAACTTGGGGACAGGCCCATGATTTAGGCTATGTCAGCAGATGCCCCCTTATTGTGCTTTAATTCAAGAGCTAATGACCGAAGAAAAAAAGGCAGGGAAGCCCTTCTCTATTTCTGGGGACCGAGTGGGAATGGGGTAAACAGCAATGATAACAAGGATTTCCTTCGTAGAATTAATGCTCAGGTGTACTTTGGGGCATTTTTATTAGCCATTTAACCCTGAACCTCATTTCCCTGTGTCATTAGTAAATATATACTTACCCAATGTTCTTTTTTATTTAGCTTAAAGGTATTTATTACATTAGTAAATAAAACATAGATGAACAGTTTTTAAATCTTTCAGATTATATCTAAATGAAAACTAAAATATTTAAGTTATACAAGAGACATAGGCCAATTGAAATGAATAAGGAATGTTGAAAACATTACAACAAGCAGATACTCCAGGTAAAGGCTTAAAAAAAATAAAACTAAAAGAAAGAGACAATCTGAATTTATTACCAGATAAGAAAGTATATGCATTAAAAGTATATCTTATAATAGTAAAGTGTATAATGTATCATCCAGGTATATTGAGCCTAGATCTTTAGGTATCAAATTATGAAATACCACAATACTGAAGCAAAGTCTGCAGGATATAATTAAAAGGAGAAATAAACAAACAAACAAAAAGCAATGGCTATATATAAATAACAAAATAAAGTAGTACAGAAAATATATTTCGACCATATATATTGAATATATTCAAATATATTTTGAACCAGTAATTTTAAAAATTGGTCTTTGTCTTAGATTGTTAAAAAGTGAGCATAATGGGCCTCAAATTCCAAAATATTAAGAAAATAAAAATAGCAACACTAGAATTTGGCTAAAGCTGTGTACAGAGACACATTTATATTACACATGTAATATAATATTTAAACATGAAAATGAAAAAAGTAAATGAGCTCCAAAAGCAAATTTCCAACTGTATAAGAAAAAAGCAAAAATTAACATAAGGAAAGAAGAAAAATTTAATAAGGCCAATGAGAAAGTATTAGAAAATTTTAAAAATGAGAAATCATGCCCAGAGCTGGTTCTATCTTTAGAACTACATTAACCTGGATAAATCTGCTTTGAAAAAGAATATATATATATTGAATACATATATTCAATATACGAATACATATCTTCATCAATATATGGAGTTACTAAACTAAACAGAGATACATATATAGATATAACATACACATATCAACAAATACATATGTTTTAAACACATATATACATTATTGACCCAAGAAGAGATAGAGATCTCGATCCTGGCCACATGGTAGAATTATGGGAGTGGAAAGGCAGTTGGCTTTAAAACAAACCCAACCTAAGAAAGCTGTCAAAGAGCTTCATCATAGAAAACACCAGGCTCAACGATATAAATTCTTACCCCATTATCAAATAAAAGATTATGTGGGCACTATTTTAAATATTCCAGAGAAAAATGGAAAACACATTAAAAATCATTCTTAGAAGACCAGCATAGCAATACAACCAAATCTCAAAAAGCCTGCATGAAAACTGAAGGCAGAGAAAAGCCCGGGTCAATCCCACATCCTACACAAGAGAACTCTGTAGAACATCATAAGAAAACTATGCTACAGTAAGCAAAAGGCAAAAGATCCGTGCAATCTGAAGAGAAACCAGGGACGCCTGGGTGGCGCAGTTGGTTGGGCAACTGCCTTTGGCTCAGGTCATGATCCCGGCGTCTTGGGATCGAGTCCCGCATCGGGCTCCTTGCTCCGCGGGGAGCCTGCTCCTCTCTCTGCTTCTGCCTGCCTCTCTGCCTGCTTGTGTTCTCTCTCTGTTAAATAAATAAATAAAATCTTTAAAAAAAAAGAGAGAAACCAGAGTACATGCTATAGTAAGTAACCTTTGCACCAAGGTATAAAGATAGATCATTAAAAGAAAATCTATTAACATCACTAATCGTATTACAAGGTCAAAAAAGTAGATATCTCAGTAGACATCCAAAAGGCATTTTAATAAGAGCTGATGTCCATTCGTTATTTAAAATAAAATCGATCTTAAAAAAAAAAAAAAAACAGAAATAGGTGAATACTTCCCCAATATATTGAAAATATTACATACACTAAAACCCAAGCCAGGCTTATGTTCAGTTGTGAAAAACCAGAAATGTTTCCATTAAAGACAGAAACAAGATTGGATGTCATTGGTCACTATCCTAAACAGTGGGCCTATAATTTGAACACCGGTTTGTTCTACCTGTTAGGGATGGCGACTTCCAAGAAGGACAATCCAGTCGATATATTAATCCATTCTTCAAATAATATTATTGTGTGAAAAAGTGGACCTCAAACCAATGTCATACATTTTTGGTAACATGAACTACAAACACTTAGATTTGCATACTTATCCTCTATTGACATTTTGTTATGCATAGAAAAAGTCTGTAAAAGCACACACAATGCTGTTACCATCATGTAGGGGGAGTGGAGTGTTGTGAGGAGACATTGATTTTTCTATTTTTTATGGCTTATAAAGCGTTTATATAGTGTTTGAGGCCCCCCCAACTTCCCGCTCCCAAAGGGCATGTATGACTTTCATAATCAGTAAAAATAACAAATAAATGTCCAATATAGACAAAAAAATTAAATGTCACATAGAAATATTATGGCAATTATTATTTATGAAAATATTTCTATGGCACAAGTAGAAGCATGATTTCCCTGCCAATAAAATCAGCAAAAATAACCTAAGGGAGCAGTTCTAACACATTTAAAAATTCAAATAGTAACTACTTCTTCTGGAGACTCTCTTTGAAGAAAAGAATACTTTCATAGAAATCTGCATTCTCTGTAAGTGACAAATGTTCTGAAGATTATTTAAACATGCTTCTCCTGGGGGAAAACCGAAAGTGCAAAGCTGCGGTCCTCCTGGGCCCCATCTTCCTTTTCTGACACCTTGGAGCCTCACTCCTGACCTTTTTAACCCTTCCAGAAACACAGGAGCTGCCGGCTGGCAGGCAAAGGTTGGACTTGGCTCATGGTTGTATTTTGTTTGTCCTGCTGTAGATTATTTGAATTAGTTGCGCCAATATTGGAGAATAGAGAGACTCCACATTGGAAAAAAAAAATAAAATCAAACATCTTGAACACAGGAGGTTCAGGGAGGGCTGAGCCTGCCGTGGTGCCTGGGAGCCTGGGACCCTGGCTGAGAGCTGCCAGCCTGCTTTACAGGAGATCTGTATTCCCTGAGGAATTCAGAGAGGTCCTGAGACCTCTCTGCCTAAGGAACCCTTCCGCCCCCCCACCCCGGGGAAATGGGTTTTGCCACACCCCTGTGCTATACAAATCCTTCAAGACCTCACAAAACCTTTCAAACCCTGCTTCGAGCCTTCACCTTAAGACACTAATGATTGATGAAGAAGTATTGTGACCTTCTATCCGTGGAGATTTTTCGTTTTGCAACAAAACAAAACGATCAAGAGTTTCTGTCCCCATTCCAGGTATTAACGGACTAAGGATATACTGTTTTATCCGGAACAATGCGAATCACGCAGCAGATGCAGCCTTTGAAACATTCACTTTTTGCATCCTAGGAAGAAAGTAAGGCTTGCTTCTAAACCAATTAGGAATATGAGGCTTTTCCACTGTGAAAAGTCCAAGCAGGATTTCCAACCTTCTGTTAAATCAGAACACCGTGCAATGCTGCCACCTTGTGGCCATTCCCATGAATCATCCCCCACCAAAGTCATTTCCTGAGGTCCTACTGCCATCTGCTGGACTATCCCAAGACCGCATGACACAGAAAGTTTAAAAGGCCAGAACGTGAACTCCTGGAACACCCATCAAATCCTCGGTGTGTGAGAAGGCCTAACAGTGGCTAATTGTCTGGATAGTTGCAACATTGCCAGTCTGTGATGTAGAATCTTAGTGCCTAGTGGAAATGAAAGAAGATTTGTGCCTGAGGAAGCTGAGAACCAGGTATCTTCCAGAGTCAAAGAACATTCATGCATCTAAGATGGTTGGGTTTAGTGACTCCCAAATGTCTTCTGTGGCTGCTTTAGAATCATCCCGGAAGCCTGTTAGAAATCTGTGTCTTGGGCTCTGACTCAGGAATACCTGGAATCCTTATTTTTGAGTTCCCCCAATGACTTGGGGAGCCCGTGGTTCATTAACTGGGTGACAGGCACCCCAGAGGCACCAGACTGCATTCATTTGCTCTCTCAGATTTTATTGAGATGTGGTGTACGAGCTAGGTTTGATTTCAAAAGAAAGAGCCCTCACTGCCTCAGCAGCTACACTGTTAAATGAGGAACTGTGTGTGTGCATTTAAGGTAAGTAGGGCAATTTAGGGGCAACATTTGGTTAAGTGTCTGACTCTTGATTTCAGCTCAGGCCATGAGATCGAGCCCCACATGGGACTCCATGCTCACTGTGGCACCTGCTTGGGATTCTCTCTCTCTCTCCTTCTGCCTTTCCTGCTCATGCTCTCTCTCTCTCTCAAATAAATAATTTTTTTTAAAGAATAAGTAAGGCAACTTAGTTCAAGAATATCTGAAAGAAAGAAGGGGGATAATCGTAAGTTGTCTCCATCAAGAACAGAGGAGCTTTGCAGGGATGTATATAAAGATCCAGGTACTTGCCAGCAGACATGTGGGAATGGAGGGTAAATACCAGTCTGGGAAAAATAAATTAATGCATGAAAGCCCAGAGGTTTGCAGGAGCACATTATCTCTAAGAATCTATAAGATTACCATATTCCCGAATTGTAACATTTTCGGCAAGGGGACAAGAATTAAAACTGCCCAAGGGGCAAGAATCACATCAAAAGGCTTATAGACCCTAACAAAGAACAGATATTTCATACACGTAGGTGAGCTATGGGGTGCCACAGGGCATTTGCACAGGCAGGGATAGGATCCAACTTGTGTTTGCAAAGAGTCTTTGGGAAGAGGGTAAAGGCGGATTACTGAAGCCATTACAGAGGAAAGAGATGGCCAAAACACCTTTTATGAGAGATCAGCCTGAGGATGAAGACCTCCCGGTGAGGTTGGAAGGAGGGGAGGAAGTGAAGACATTCCCAAGCTGGACAAGCAAGAGCATGAGTGGATATGGAAATCAAGGCGGAGGGAAGAAACTAAGATAATCCCCAGGCTTATGTTTTCCTCTGGCTGAACACCTCGGTAGATGGACATATCACTCCCCAGAGAAGAACACACAAAGGGAGGTGACATGATGCAAAGTTCAAAATCGAAATAGGGAGTGTTTTTTTTTTTAATTTAAAGATTTTTATTTATTTATTTATATGAAAGAGAGAAAGAAAGAGAGAGAGCATGGGAAGGGGCAGAGAGAGAGGCAGGCTCCCCACTGAGCAGGGAGCCTGATGCGGGATTCAATCCCAAGACCCTGGGATCATGACTTGAGCCAAAGGCAGACGCTTATTCCACTGAGCCACCCAGGCGCCCAGAAATATGGTTTTGAGCTACTCACATGGCAACATCGCAGCATCAATATTCCACAGCGAAGGGAAGGCAGGGAGTTTAGCAAACGCCACCATCAGTGGCAGAATGAATAAGATGCGGGGAACTGGATAGTGATAGAAGACTTCTGTGTTACCAGATCCAACGGTTCCTATTTAGATTTTAAGCCCTCATCCCTGCATTTGACCCTGTGTGTACTTCTGTCCTTCATGGAAAAGAGCAGAAAAGCTCAGAAGGGCAAGGGAGGCAAAGTGAGAAGGGGTGAAGAGTGAAGAGTGTAGCCAATGCAAAGTGGTTTCCAGAGAGGGCACACAGTGAAAGTATCCATGGCTTGAATGATTGCTTTCCGCACAGGGTGGGGGAGAGGTGAGAGACAACGGTCTGAAGGTCAGCACTGGAGAGAAGCTGAAAAGGAAAAAGCCAGGGGGTCATGCGTTTTTAGGGTTTCAATCTGCACCATCATGATTTGTACTGTAGTGCTCAGAAACCCCAAGATTTTTCTAGAAGGGCAGACTGTTAATAAAAATGGGTCCTGAGCAATTACAAGAACCCTGCCCATCACTACAGTCTTGGTCTTGGTCCAGCAATGAAGAATCTCCATGGCCTTTGCCTCTGTTTTGCCACCTGCAAGGTAAGAGTCTGGAATCCTACGCTCTCTTGGCTCCCCGTCAGCTCTTGTAGAATATCTACTTCTAATTGCTGGAAGTCTCATAGGCAGTCGGTATCACCCTGGCCGTCTTCCCTCTTCTGGAAAGAATAACAACTCTATGCCAGACATAGATCACCGTTGTTCATGCGAGGACTCTTGAGGTAGGCATTACTATGATCCCATTTTGTACCTGAAGGAACCAAAGCTCAGAGAGGCTAAGGAAATCGCCCAAGTATACGTAGCCAGTAAGGGGCAGAGCAAGGTTTGAACCTACATGGTCTGACTTCAAAGGATAGATTCTCCATGCTTGGTCTACAGTAGTTCCCTCTAAAGACGAATGGTGAAACCAAAGGAAATACTCAGAAGATCCTTTAAGAATCTGAGAGTTTCAAGGGCACCTGGGTGGCTCAGTCGGTTAAGCATCCGACTCCTGGTTTCGGTTCAGGTCCTGATCTCTGGGTCATGAGATCAAGTCCCACACTGAGTTCTGCGCTTGGGGTAGAGTCTGCTTGAGGTTCTCTCTTTCCTTCTCCCTCTGCTCCTCCCCCTCCTCCAATGGATAAATAAATCTTTAAAAAATAATAGGATTTGAGAATTTCAGCCAGTCTGAGTGTTGTTCTTCCACTTAATCTTACACCTCATATCTTGGTCTCAAAGCAGGTCCAAGCTGCAATTCCCAAATCTCTTAAGAATCGAGCCAGAGGAATTCAGTGAGTGACTACACGGACACAAACCTCCCCAGATCGATCATCGCAACTGGCATCCGATGGCTGGAAATATAACAAGGAGTTCACACCTGACTCCACCCCTGGTTAGAATCATTCCTGATATGGCTACTTCCTGGGCTGGGGCTGCAAGATCCTTCATGAATCAGTTGAGTTGTGTATTTCTTAGTTTCTAGTAGCTTCTGCTTTTCTGCTTCTCCCCAGACTACGGGGCTTTGACGAGTGGCCAAGGAAAGATACAGGTATTCAGAGAGGCCCCTGGACAACATTCAGTTGTAAAACCAGTAGCCCCCCAGCAGAAGGCTTCCGCACTGCTCCAGATCATAAGACATCATTGACCAAACAACTGTTCTACCCAACCAAGCACTCTTTCTCTTGCAAATGGAATAGCAGAGCCCAACCGTTCTTTCTGTCTGGACATGTACCCACTCCATCTTTGCCTGTAGAAACTTCTGTATCGTTTTAGAGGCATCTCAGATGGCAGCTTCTCCATTAAGTCTTTGCAGACACTCAGAACCAATTGAATCTTCTCCTCTGTTGAGCTCCTGTATCACTTACTTGTAAACATCCATTATGATGCTTATCACTATTTGTGTCTGTGTCTTCTTTCTATTTATGAGCAGGGTTTCATTTTCACAGAAGCACGAGGCAGGCCCGGGACACTATCAGTCTGCAGGCTGGCTGCCAAGTCGCCTTCCACCCCCTCAAACTCAGCCAGAGCAGCACGGTCTAGAATCTGGTCCTCAGCCTTACAGGCCTGGGAACTCAATGTTCTTTCTTCTTCTATTTTTTTAAGATTTTATACTTATTTATTTGAGAGAAAGAAAGCAGGGAAGGGGGAAGGACAGAAGGAGAGGGAGAAGCAGATTCCCCACTGAGCGGGGGCCTCCCCCTCCCCCAACTCGGGGCTCCATCCCAGGACCCTGGGATCATGACCTGAGCTGAAGGCAGATGCTGAACCAACTGAGCCACCCAGGCGTCCCAGTAACGTTTTTCTTTATTCCTAGTCAAAATGTCTTCCTGAAGTCTTCATCTGAATTTACGTAATCACTTCAGCTTTTTTTTTTATCACATTCGCACTCATTGTACTTTAATTCAGCATAGATTCAACAAATATGAGTCAAGTGTCTGTGCACCAGGCACTATTGTAGACGTGAAGATAACATTAGTGAACAAAACAAAGACTTTTGGCCTTACAGAGCTTATGTCCTGTGGAGAGAGACAAACAATAAACAATCATCATAATAAATGAGCAGATAGTATGTTAGATGGTGATTAGCCTAGGGAAAATAACAAGAGTAGGGTAAATGAATTGAGAATATAGCTGCAGAGAGGGGGAGACGGTGGTTAGGTTTCCACTTTTTAACAAAGGGATGTTCAGAGTCGTCCTTACTGAGATGATATTTGGGAGAAGATTTCAAAGGAGTGAGATGGTTGGCCATGGGAATTTTCACGATGGGACTCATAGACAGGGGACACAATGAGTGTAAAGGCTCAATGGCAGGAAACGCAACTTTCTTTTGATTAGGGTTTGCATGCTGTGTGTCTTACCTCATTTCTTAACGTCTAACATCTGTCTATACACATAAAGTGTTTTTATTTTAAAGAGTACAAAGTTAACTCATGCTTATTAATTCAGTCAAACAATATCTACCTTTTATTTGGGGTATTTAAGACATCTCCATTTAAATCTGAGCAACAAATTGAGGGTTTTGGAGGGGAGGGGGTGGCGGGGTTGGGCGAGCCTGGTGGTGGGTATTGAGGAGGGCACGTATTGCATGGAGCACTGGGTGTGGTGCATGAACAGTTAATCTTGTAACACTGAAAAAATAAAATAAAAGTACTTGGAGGAAAAAAAGACATCTCCATTTAATGCAATTAAGTGTTTGGGTTCAATCTGCCATCTTGCTACCTGTTCTGTATTTCTTATCGCTATTCTTTGTTCCCTTTCCATTTTTTTCATGCATTCCTTTGAGTTAATTTACTACTTCTCATGTCTCCTTTTTACCTTCATTATTGGTGCATTAGTAATTCTTCTTTGTTTTATAGTTTAGTGATTATCTAAAGTTTAAAATTTGCATCTATATCTTATAACCTATCTTCTAATAATAGTATATAACATCTCTTACGATGTAAGAACTTACGTGAAGATATTTCCATTTCCTCTCCTCCTTTGTGCTATTGTTGTCATGCATTTTACTTATGCATGTATTAAAAATGAAAGATACATTGTTATTATTTTAGTTTTAGACAATCAATCATTTATTAGAGATATGCTGTGGGCCCAGCACCATTTATTGCCAAGCTTGTCCTTACCAGCCTGGGAAATGCATAGGTATGGTGCTGCAGGAAAAGGCACAAAGCATGAGGATCTATGAAGCACAGATTCGGGTCGACCCGAGGCCATGAACTTGAAGAGAGACATTCAGTGGCTTGGTTGACAGGATGATTTCTTCAATAGCTATAAACCGGCCTCTCGCCTCAGCTGCTCTAATGTGATAGATTATGAGATAGACTATGCAATGAGCCCAGAGGTTCGGGTTTCCTCTTACCAAGACCGATCTAGCTATCGTTAAATGTTTGGCTTGGTCCCAGAAGAAACAAGCATTTAGCCCCCAATGTAGCTCCATCCCTTAAAGGGAACCACCCATCTTCTTAGCGGCAAGATAATGACGTCAGTTTCTTTACATCCTGAAAATAAAAATTTTCCTGGTTAGAACTGTCTTGACCATTGGGTGTAAGTTCACTTTTCTTGTCCCTAGGTCTCACTGTCCAGAGGCTCACAGACTATTTAAATACCACCATGGGATCACGCAATGACATTGTCTCAGACCAAGCAACCCACTTTATAGCACAGAGACCTACAATGGACATATACCCACAGGGTCCACTGGTCATATACGTAACACATCACCCAGAAGCTGTTAGCCTGAATAGTGACAAATAATGTGCAGCAAGTTCATGGTACCATCCATCATCAACAACTTAAACCAATGACTGTTGTATGGTAATTATTTTTCCTCCCCAACAATTTTAGGTTTTACAGATCTAGGAGGCCTGTCTCTGACAGAAGAAATTATTTCACAGTAAGAAGTCCACTAATATAAAGCTACAACTTTTGTGTGGTCATATTGAGCTTCTCACACCAGTAAACTAGGCAAAGAAATAAATTACTGTATGGTGGGGTAATAGCCTAATCATCATGAAAAGTGGGTTTGTTTCCATCTAACATAGGAAGAGAGGAATGGATTTGGAGCCCAAGAGATCTTGGGGCCTCCATATCCGGGTTTGACTACAGAAAGCAGTTACCATAACTGCACCATAAAAGCAGAGCCAGGGTTTAAAACCCCTCAAGGAGGGGCGCCTGGGTGGCTCAGTTGGTTGGGCGACTGCCTTCGGCTCAGGTCATGATCCCGGAGTCCCGGGATCGAGTCCGATATCGGACTCCCGCCTCTGCAGGAAGTCTGCTTCTCCCTCTGACCTTCTCCCCTCCCATTCTCAGTCTCTCTCTCTCTAATAAATAAATAAAATCTTTAAAAAAAAAAAACCCTCAAGGATAAGGGGGTCACCTCACCACACAAGCCATCTAGACCAGCGGAAGTGGTGATAGTGAGTAGAATCTAGAAGAGTTAGTAGAGGATTGTAAGTTATGATTTTCTGATCAACTACAGCAGTGGGAGCTATAGCTCATCCCACAAATGCCCTATTTTAATGTTTTCCTTTGTCTCTTCCCAACATCTTTAAGAAGCATAGAGTGAAATTAACGTGACGTAAGTGGATTAGACTAGTGTAAGGAATGGAGTTATCAAAAATGGGTGTTGGATTTTGTCAAATACTCTTTCTACATCAGTTGACACGATCATATGATTTTTCTTCTTTAGGCTGTTGATATGGTGGATTGCATTTATTGGTTCTTGATCGTGAAATTAGCCTTTCATACCTGAAGTAAACCCTATTTGTTTGCCGTGTATAATTACTTTTATGCACGGTTGAATTTGATTTGCTAATGATTAGTTTAGAATTTTGCAATCACGCTCATGAGAGTTATCAGTCCGCATTTTTCCTTTCTCGTAATATCAATCTGGTTTTATTATTAAAGTTCTTCCTTTTTTTTCTTTCTCTCTCTCTCCTTTCTTTGCTTCTTTCCCTAAGGACTCCTTCTCAGAGAAATCTGCATCTGGTTGCTATTTCAGCTGTACTGCATTGTTATCCTCAAGCTCTGTCAGTGTGGTAGCAAGGTGAGGGGAAACATTTTATAATCTTGAACGCTTGTCAGTCTTTTAGCGGAACTCTTTCTCTGGCCTATGGATGTTCACAAGTGTTTCTTCGGAGGTATAATTTCCTCTTCCCTTTCCACAATGCTTCGGTGAGACAGAAAGGCAAGTGGGAGTTGAAATGGGAAAAATTATTTTCTCCACCTGAGATAAGGCAAGATGGATAAAGTTCTTCCGCCGCTTGGAAGGCAGTCCTTTGTTATAGAGCCCTCGTGGAGAATATTTCACTATAATTAATCTTCCCTTTCCCCTTCCAGAGTCACAAAAAGGACTTTTGTGGCTTTTTACTGTGAGACTCTCAGGGAGAACCTGGAGGTAAACTTTAGAGTTTCCCCCAAGACTGCAGCAGGAGTTCCCCTTTGATCTCTGTTTTCTGAGGAGCCCAAGAAAAGTCATTGATTTGGGGTTTATTCAGCTTTTTCTATTGTAAGGATGAGAGTGACATCTTCCAAGGTCTTTACATGTCAGAGCTGAAACCAGAATTTGTTTTTATTTTCATTCAGTTCAAAATACTTTAAAATCCCTTTAATTTTTCCTTGTTCTATGGTTTATAAAGGAGTATGCCATCGCATTTCCAAATATGTGGGGCTTTTTTAGTTTTTTTTCCCCTTGTAATCTAATTAAATTCTATTGTGATTAAATAACATACTTTGCACATCTTTTTGATGATTTGATGATTTGAACCATTTCAAACATATTGAGATGTATTTTATGGCATAGAGTATGGTAAATCTTGGTAAAGGGTCCATATGCACTTGAAAACGATGTGAATTCTGCTGTTTTTTTGGTTGCAATATTTTATAAATTAGGTCAATTAGATCAGGTTGGCTGTTATTATTCAAGTCTTCTGTAGCCTTACTGATTTTCTGCCTACTTGTCCAGTTAGTTAGAGAGAGACTAATTGTGGAATTGTGTGTTCCTCCTTGCAGTTCTATCAGTTTTTGCTTTATGTATTTTAAAGGTTCATTAGTGGGGCGCCGGGGTGGCTCAGTGGGTTAAAGCCTCTGCCTTTGGCTCGGGTCGTGATCTCAGGGTCCTGGGATCGAGCCCCGCATCGGGTTCTCTGCTCAGCGGCGAGCCTACTTCCCCCCCTCTCTCTCTCTGCCTGCCTCTCTGCCTACTTGCGATCTCTCTCTCTCTGCCAAATAAATAAATAAAATCTTAAAAAAAAAAAAAAGTTCATTAGTAAGTGCATAAGTATTTTGGCTTGTTATATCTTCTTCATGAATTGGCTTCTTTATTGTTACAAAATAACTTTTATTTCTGGCAGTATTTTTGCTTTGAAATCTAGTTTATCTTATATTAATATAACCATGTCAGCATTATCTTTTTAAAAAAACATTTCATTTATTTATTTGAGAGAGAGCATGAGAGAGAGAGGGAGCACAATCAGGGGAAGGGGCAAAGGGATAGGGAGAAGCAGACTCCCCACTGAGCAGGGAAACTGACACAGGGCTTAATCCCAGGATACTGGGATCGTGATCTGAGCTGAAGGCAGATGCTTAACCGACTGAGCCGCCCAGGTGGCCCTAACAGCATCGTTTTGATTAGGGTTAGCATGGAATATCTTTTTCCAACATTTTAACCTATTTGTGTCTTTATAATTAAAGTATGTTTCTTATAAGAATTATATTTGGGTCTTACTTTATTTATCCAATCTGATAATTTCTGATCTGTAATAGAGGTATTTATACATTTCACCTATAATGTAATTATTGATATGGTGGGCAGAAATCTACCACCTTGCTATTTGTTTTCTAATTGTCTTGGTTATGATTGTTTCCTTTTTCCTCTTTTCCTGCTTTCTTTCGGATTAAATGAATATTTTTTATTACTCAATTTTCTCTCCTTTTTTGGCTTTCTTAGCTATAAGTCTTTGTTTTGTTATTTTAGTGGTTGTTTTATGATTTATAATACATTTATAGTATACTTAATAAGTTTATTTTTTTAAATAATCTCTACCCCTTACATGGGACTCAAACTCATGACCCTGATATCAAGAGTTGCATGCTCTACAGACTGAGCCAGCCAAGCACCCTTATAATATACATTTTTATTTAATCACAGTCTCATGTCAAGTGATATTATATGCATTCACGTATAATGTAAGAAACTAACAGCAATATACTTCCATTTCCCCACTCTTAGCCTTTTTGGTATTGTTTACATGCATTGTAAATCTACATATGTTAGCAACTTCCCTACTACGTTGTTTAAGCAATCTACTATCTTTTAGAATATGAAATATTTTTTGAAATCCTATGTATTTACTCTTATGTCCTAGTCAACTTGGGCTTATATAGCCAACTACCGGAGACTGGATAACGTCCAAACAATAGAAATGTATTTCTCACCGTCTGGAGGCTGGAAGTCTGAGATCAGGGTGCCAGCACGGTTGGGTTTTGGTAAGAAAACTCTTCTGGGTTTTCTGGGTTGCAGATAGCTGAATTCTCTTTTATCTTCACATGGCAGAAAAAGAGCAAGCCATTTCCTGGCCTATTCTTATAAGGGCACTAATCCAATTGATAAGTCAGCCTCATGACTTAATCACCATCCAAAGGTCCCACCTCCAAATATCATCACATTGGGGATTAGATATCAACATAGGAATTTTAGGGGGGGGGACACATTCCATCCATATCACTCAAGAAACATTTTTTATTTTCTTCATTTTTATAGATTGATATTTCTGTCATATTTTTCCCCTCTGCCTAAAGAATGTCCTTTAACATTTCTATACTGCAGGTATTCTTGTAAGGAAATTTTTCAGATTTTGTATTTCTGGAAAAATCTTGTTTACATTTGATGTCTCCATTATATTTCTACTACATAGTACTGGGTTAAATATATGTCCAGCATTTTTTTCCCTTGTTTTTCAACTTTTTTTTTCTCTTGATCTCTCAAACTTGATACTTTTCATTGACCTGTTTTTCCATTTACTAATCATCTGTTCTGCTTTTCTAATCTTCTATTAAACTCATAAATTAAATTTTTACTGTCAGATATAACATTTTTTCAGTTCTAGAAATTGACTTTTGATTCCTATTCTCTGATGAAATTCCCCATCTTTTCTTCATTTTAAAGAGCATTTTAATCACAAGTTATTTTAAATCAAGTATCTGGGGTGCCTGGGTTTCTCACAAGAATTCTTTGAGTCTAAGAGATTTTTTAAAAGCACATGTGTGCATGTTTGAATGTGGATGTGGGAGTGGGGAGAGGGGTAATCATAAAACCTATTGCTTTAACAACTTTCCTCTGACTATATGAATTATATGAAATATTTTTCAGCCTCAAAGCTAAGAAAAAATATTATCTAGAAACTGATAAACTTTCTCCTGATACTCAATAGTTCATGTGAAATATTTGACATTAAATAATAAAAGGTCCTCAATCAACAAAAATGGGGGGATATTCTAGAACTGCTGGACACTAACTCCCTTTGAGAATGTCTGTAATATAAAATTACATTCCACAAGGCGCTGGTAGTATTTTGATTTGGATAGTTGATGGCTTAGGAAGGAATCAACCAAACAATGCCACAGGCTATAAACCACAGTTCCTAGAATCATCAGGTGTACTAAGGAGAACTAATGAACTGTTTTGCTCAATGATCCATCCCGTTTCATGCCAACTCATTGATCTTTGTAATCAGATACCATTCAGGTTAGTCTGACCTCAGCTGGAAGCTTAGGAATAAATTAATATGTCAAGGACTGAGTTCTTAACAGTGACCGGCTTTATAGACTTCAGCTAATATCTATTTTCTAAACAGGGCTTCCAGCTTCTCAAGGACTCGGTTTAGAGAGTGATGATGAAATATATAGCACCTTCCCCCCAAGGGAAGTATTCTGAAAATTCTGGAAACTATATTAAGGATGACATGGAAGGGGACGAAGATGAAACTATTGGGGCTTGGTGGGAAAAACATAGACCCTCTATCAATTTAAAGACTGATGCTTATAAGATACAGAAGGGTCTGTTATAGATACTGTGCAGGGTGATTTATAAAAATAAAGAGTAGACCAGAAACATGTATGCAAGTGAAAAGCACTAATATTAGGAAGCAGTGGTTAAGAAAAATCCTTATGAACATAGTTCCAAACCTTTTCCACTATGGACATTGGGTTCAAGATAGTCAAGCATATAATAGCTTGTCTCTTTCTAAATGTCTCCCCTAAAATGAAAAGTCAAACAGGTTCACAAATCATCCACTTTGTTATCTATGTGGTTTCTTGGTGTTATTGGAGCAACCCAAACTGGAACATTGCAAGTAGGAAGAGCATATTACCATCAACATATCCATGGACACCGACAACACTCGGGACTGCACAAAACCATGAGCGCATATTTCCCATTGTCCTACGTTCCTCTCGTCTTGAAACTTCCTTGTTAAAAGTTCACTGAGACTGAATGTGTGGTTTTCCTTAAGGCAGGCAGTTATTGAAATATGCAAAATCAAAAGATAAGCACTAATCACTCCAGCTAAGAACAAAGATGGGGAGCATCCTGAGAACAATTAGAAATGAGTTTGAAAACAGGAAAATATATCGTGATGGATGCCTTTTCCCCCCACATGACACCTCTTTATTTACTTATTTAAAAAAAAAAAACATTTTATTTATTTATTTGTCAGAGAGAGAGAGAGCGTGAGTACAAACAGGGGGCACACCAGGCAGAGGGAGAAGTAGGGAGAGGGGGAAGCAGGTTCCCTGCTGAGCCAAGGAGTTTGATGCAGAACTAGATCCCAGGGTCCTGGGAGCACCACCTGAGCCAAAGGACCCCCAAATTACACCTCCTGATTCAACCCAGTGCTTGGTAGAAGAATTTGGAGCAACTGCACTGAAGCCTCTGTCCTTAAAAAAACTTGTGTCATGTAGCTTGTTTTTAACTAATGTGGAAAAAGAGTGAAATTGCCTCCTCGTCTAATCGCCCGATTACAATTTAGCATAAGACCCCAAATTCGACAAAGATCACCGTTTTGCAGTATCATAGGTTTTGTTAACAGATGAGAAAAATTTCTTCCTCTGTAAATCTGAGGCAGGAAGGAGTGGTATATTCTCATTTTGTTACATTTATCTCCTTATGGAATTGGTTAAGGACTATACTCAGCTTATGTATTAAATTCAACCAGTAAAAATTCATCGATGGTCCGTTACGATTGGCAAACTGCACTTTAGGGACTTCAGCAAATCCTCCCATAAAAGCCCTATTTGCTGGATACTTTTCTTCCCTCCATCTTTTCAACTTCATCAAAAGTGATACATTATAAGCAGACATATTTATCTTCCCGCTAATCCCAAATGGTTGGAATAAAGAGCTTGACACCGATTTTAAGCTTTTCTTTTTTTCCTCCCCTAATCATTTATTGTGGAAGAAAAATAGCACTACAAAAATGGATTTTTTGCTGCATCCTCAATAAATCCTACATGCATTTCTCTTATTCTCAGGGTCCACTGCAAACATGCCTCTATCAAGATTAATACTAAATTCAGCCCAAGGCTGAGCACCAGATTTGAGCAATGACAAATTCCTCACATTTCCCCACAGATCTTTTACTTTTTCTGCTAAGTTGTGAATTCCAAAATTGCCCTCGAAATAGACACAGTGGAAAAGCATCCCTATCACTGGCGATAAGTCATTATTTTTGAACCTGACGTACTGATACATCTCAGCTTTTGATGTGTTATTTGATCTTTCATCCTGCTAATTTTTTGGACTTTCTAAACATTTAGATCGTTCATAGTTGAAGTCCAATCTAGTGTCTTGAGAGGGGAATGGAGAAGAATATAGATGTTTTAGGTCAGTTATCCCAGATTTTGGATTTTTATCAGTAAAATATATTTTATTTTTTTTAAAGATTTATTTATTTATTTATTTATTTATTTATTTATTTATTTATTTATTTATTAGAGAGAGAGAGAGAGAGAGACTGAGAATGAGAGGGTAGAAGGTCAGAGGGAGAAGCAGACTTCCGGCAGAGCCGAGAGTCCGATATGGGACTCGATCCCGGAACTCCGGGATCATGACCCGAGCCGAAGGCAGTCGCTTAACCAACTGAGCCACCCAGGCGCCCTTATCAGTAAAATATATTTTTAAAAATTAGAAGATGAGGGGCGCCTCATTTTATTTTTTATTTTAAATTTTATTTTTATTTTTTATTTTTTTTAAAGATTTTTCTTTATTTATTTGACAGAGAGAGAGAGAGAGGGCACAATCAGGCATAGAGGCAGGCAGAGGGAGAGGGGGAAGCCCTCCGCCAAGCGGAGAGCCCGGTGTGCAACATAGTTTAAATTAAGATATTTGGTGTTCTAGATGTAACGCATGAAAACCATAGTGGCCGATTCCCAAAAAATGCTTGAGACTGACAAGCATGCCCTGTTGACATAACACGGAAAACAAATGGGAAAAGAGACTTGCAGAAATGGTCAAGTATTTCTCACTAGTAGACTTGGTAGGCAGCCTTTGCTAAAATGCTGACTCAGGCACCAGCATCTAGAATAGAACGAGGAGTCGGCTTCACACACAGCAGGTCCCACTAACCACGGGGCTTTGGACTTACCCGTACCACGTATATGTTAGTTTGGCCAAAAAAACCCACAAAAAACGTTAGCCTCATTACGCTCATGTCAACATGTCAAAATCTACTGAATTCAAGTCAAAATCTGGGGTACTGGCAGCTCTTGGACAATTAGAGGAGGTCTGGCAATTTGGGACAGGCATTCCCACAATTCCATTGGTGATAAGTGTTGCGCAATTTGTCCTGGCCAGGCCACTCCTGAATCCTTTGACGTCCCCCCTCGCCCCATTTCGTTCATGCAGTGATACGGTCTAGGCGGGCTGCCTGGTCTATATTTTTAGAGTATGATGTTGACTCTATTAGTAATTTCTGCTGAAGTTCCAATTACATGATGATTAAAGTACTTCCAAAGAGTAAGTCAGGGGACCAGCTCAGGTTGTGATCCCAGGGTCCTGGGATTGAGTCCTGCATCCGGCTCCCTGCTCAATGGGGAGATTGCTTCTGCCCCTTCCCCCCTGCTTGTGCGCTCACACTCACTCTCAATCTCTCTCCCATGCTCTCTCTCTCTCAAATAAATAAAATCTTTTTTTAAAAAAGAGCAAGTCAGGATATGGTGAGGCCAGAATGGTTGAACAAACTATGAATTTACAGCAGCATCCCCAAGCACCTACTCTACAGAGCAGACTTATCTGTGCCTTGTTCCTGGCTCGCAAAATAATGGCTCTACGTTTCACTATTAAAGATAAAGTTGTTTGCAGTGTTGAATCAGATAATGTTTGTAAGTTAAGATTTAGCTTTCTAGGCTTTGTGGGAGTGTATGTGTACATGCAAATCTTAGATGGATAATGGATTTTCATAAAGGCTTGTTTTGTGTACATTTGGATGTTTTAGGAAGTGCTTATCCTTTAAATTAGTTTGCGTGATGAATTGCACTTATAGTTTTTTCTCTTAAATCTTCCATAAATTCTCATGATAAGTCCACCTTGGTCATGATGGTTTTAAAAATAATAAAGTGATAACTTCTGTCTGCTAATATTTATTCAGGATTTTTGAGTTTCCATCCATGAGTGAGATTGCATAATAAATTTTGTGCTGTTCTTTTTCAGTCTGATATCAAAGTCATTATTAACTTCAGAAAGTGAGTGAAGGAGGCTCACTTCATTTCTCCTACTTGCTGAAATATTATGTATAAGGTGGGGATAATCTATTTCTTTTTTTTTAAGATTTTATTTATTCATTTAACAGAGAGAGAACACAAGCAGGCAGAGAGGCAGGCAGAGGCAGAGAGAGGAGCAGGCTCCCTGCAGAGCAAGTGGCCCGATGCGGGACTAGATCCCAAGACGCTGGGATCATGACCTGAGCCAAAGGCAGTTGCTTAACCAACTGAGCCACCCAGGCGTCCCGGGATAATCTATTTCTTGAGTTTTGCAAAAATTAACTCCTAAAACATCTGACCCAGGAGTCAATTCAGAGACTGGACTTTCATTTACCAGTTTAAAAAAAAAATTATAGGGGCACCTGGGTGCCTCAGTCAGTGAAGCATCTGCCTTTAGCGCAGGTCATGATCTCAGAGACCTGGGATCGAGCCCCACATCGGGCTCTCCACTCAATGTCGAGTCTGCTTCTCCCTCTGCCTCTATTATCCCTTTCTCTCTGTGATCGCTTTCACTCGCTCTCCAATAAATAAAATCTTGAAAAAATAAAACAAAATGATAAAAAAAATAAAAAAATTGTAATGCTTAAACATTTCTTTCCGAGAAAGGTCCAGGGATGAGGAATAAAATTCATATAATTTTCTTATGATTTTATTTATTAAAAGACCTTTTATG
>CM052797.1:10354513-10440691 GCA_028533885.1 Nasua narica
TCTCCTTAACTTCTTAAAACTTTTTTTCCTTTTGTTTAAGATATTGTTGCCGTTTAGACATTTCTAAATTTTATGTAGTGAAAATAAAGGATTTCCCTTGATGGCAAGCCAACACTCCTCCCCCACCTCCAAGTGCAGATTACAAGGCACTTGGAGCAGGTTTCGCAGTAACCGAGAATAATAGAACAGGAAAGAAAGCTGCAAAATTTAAAAAAAAAATTAAAGAAAGAAAGAAAGAAATCATGCTCACACAATTTGCATAATATGCAAAATATACCTAGCTCATCTATACACAAAAGGAGAGTTGTCCAATGTATCAGATAGATGCATAGTTCCCCGGAGTTGTGGAAGGAGAAACCGAGGAAAAAGCAGGGGGAGACTCCCAGATGCTAACGACAGGGGAAGCTGCCTGGAGGGAGAAGGGAGGGAAAGTAGTGCCATCAGGGCTCAGTGGGGAGCTGTCCTCAAGGAAGGCCAAGCAGGTAGGAGCAGGAAAAACTGCCTCTCATCCCACTCTTGTCCTCCCATTTGCTGCAGGTACACGTGGCAGCCACCAGAGGGCGTAGGAGCACAGGCCAGGGAAGGGCACCAAAAACGGACCAGCAGGCTTAGGTCTATTCAATCTAATGTGTGTGTGTGTGTGTGTGTGTGTGTGTGTGTGTGTGTGTGTGACTGTGTGTGTGTGTGACTGTGTGACTGCATTCATTCGTATCCGCTTATTTAGGACAGGCAGACCTCAGAGATGGTGCAGATTTCGTTCCAGGCCACCGCAATATTGCAAATGCCACCATAAATCCAATAATTATTATTTTTTCTATAAAAAATATTTTTCTATAAAAGTTATGTTTATCACATGACACTATAGTATGTGTGCAATAGCATTATCTTTAAAAAAAATAAAAATAAAGCCTTGTTTAATTAAAAACTATTTTCTTGCTAAAACAAAACAAAACAAAAATATTTTCTTGCTAAAAAATCCTGTCGTCTGAGTTTTTAGCAAGCTGTATGTAATCTTCTAGCTGGGAGAAGGGTCCTGTTTCAGTATTGACGGATGCTGATCAGGATGGTGGTTGATGGAAAGCTGTGGCGATTTCTTAAAAGAAGATGACTCTGAAGGTTGCCGCACCAGCTGACCCTTCTTGTCACGAAAGACTTGGAGGTAGGGGGCTGCGCTGTGGGGGGATGTGAAGAAATTGGAGCGTTGTTGGGTGGGAATGTGAAGCAGCGCAGCCGCTGTGGAAAATGGTGGGGAGTTTCCTCCAAAAATTAAAAAATACTGTATGATCCGGTAATCCCACTTCTGAGCTTCTGAGTATGTATCGCCCAAAACTGAAATCAGGATCTGAAAGAGGTGTCTGAATTTCTAGATTCATGAAGCACTGTTATTCCCAGTAGCCCACGAGAGAAAGCCACGCAAATGTCCACCAACGGGTGGATGGATGGGCTCAGAGAATGTGGTATGAATGAGTCAAGAAAATATAATGTTATTCTTTAAAAAGAAGAAACTTCTGTCACACTCTACAATATCGATGGACCTTGAGGGTATTATGCTATGTAAAATAAGCCAGTCACACACACACACACAAACACACTCACTCACACATACCAGATATTGTCTGAGTCCCCTTATGTGAGGTCTCTAAAGTCGCTGAAAAATAAAATAAAAGAAAATAAAAAATAAGGTAATCAAACTCCTACAAACAAAGTGGAACCATGGCTGTCAAGGGTCGAGGGGTGGAAGGAATGGGGTTGTTAATCCCTGGGCATAGAAATTCAGATTTACGAGATTAAATTTTCTAGCAATCTCTTACCCAATTGTGTGGATTTAGTTAACACAAAACTGCAAACTTAAAAAGAATTAAAATGGTACATTTCGTGTCATGTGTTTTTTACCACAATTGAAAAAAAAAAAAAAAAAGGAATATGAGTTTTGGGATTTGATTGGTGGGGAATTAGACTTGAGCTAAGTCTCAGACCAATGACTTCACCTTTCTACATTTCAGTTGAAGGAGTTGATCTAAATAATTTTTAAAGGTTCTATTCCGTTCTAAAACCTAACCGCATTGTAATTATAAAGAGAATATCTTAGCCCTTGACTTTAAGACAAAGTCCTTTACAGTACAAAATGTTGACCTCCTCATCTTCCAAAAAAATCCACTACACCTTGTCATTCGTATCAGAGAGACAATCAATTCCCTTGGGACGCCCGGTGATCAGCATCTCACTAAAGTAACTCATGCTGAAAACAACATGGTGATAACTTGAAAAAGGACAACGTTTAACCCCAAGCCAAAGGAGGACCTGAGTATTAAACATTCATATTATGTTCGTTATATTTTTGATCACTAACCTTTATTGGATGTGTATGAGAAAGATGAGAACAAAAGTCATTAGAAGAAAGATAATTATCTCAGAAATGACCCTGATGTCAGGGGAAGATGGTCTGAAGGCAGGAAGCCATCGATGGAAAGGAAGGACCAGAGGTGAGACAGGTTGAGCGTGAACTTGGTGGGTGTCAGCCATAGAAAAAGATCAGAGGTTAAGGCTTCCATGTGGAGGGATCGGGGCAGTGATGAGACAAGCAATGTTCGTAGAAAGGATGGTGCTTATGTCGAAACACACAGGACAGAGATTGGGTCCGGGGATGAAGAGGTATCCTGGTGAGACCGAATGGGTACTTTCGTATCATGTTTTAATTGAGACAAGAGCCACAAGCCTTGGGCCGATCCTTGGGCAACTCCTCCCTCTTAGAACAGGTGCCCTCAGTGTTACACAGTATAATGAATAAGAAAGCTTATGAAAAAAGAAGAAGAAGCCCAGACAGCAATGTAAACAAGGAGGAGGAAGTAGCCAAGACAGAGAAATGAAGCCACAGGGGCCGAGGGTGAGACAGAAGAGCATCCTGGGGCCAGAAGTCAGAGGAAAGGGGGGGCGGGGGCGGGGAGCTGCTGGTTAGCGGTCTCTTTGCTGCAGAAAGTTATGGGAAGGAGGACATCCCAAGTGAGAAAATTCCCGAGAAGGCAGGCAGGGAAAGATTTTTAGGCTCAGGTGAGAGAGAATTAAGTTTGGAAATCGGGGAGGGAAAGGTGAAAGGATGAACGCAGAGAGAAAGGTTATTTGTCGGAATTTATTGCTACGGGCCACAGCAAAAGAACTTTGCTAACACAGGTAAAAAGGAACTTGTCTGCAAGGCTTTGGGGCAACTCCCAAAATGCAGAGGAAGATCGGATAACCAGTCTCAGCAACAGGGCTGAGCCGAGGGAGCCTGGGCCTAAAAAAAGACAGGTAAGCTCCAAACACAGCGTGAGCTTGGGTGAGACCCCCACCACTGGTACAGTGGCTGCTGGACACACACTCAGAACACAGGTGACATCTGGCCTCAGCTATTGTCACCTCGAAGCTGCGAAACCCCTAACTGTTCTCCCGAGATTCAAAAGCCTGGTGGCAAGTGTCTTCTTAGCAAACCCGAACCCCGCCATGACTTCGTCTTCTCTTTTTTTAAGATTTTATTTATGTATTTGACAGAGATAGACGGCAAGAGAGGGAACACAGGCAGGGGGAGAGGGAGAGGGGAAGCAGCAGAATTCCCGCTGAGAACAGAGCCGGAAGCTGGCTCCATAATGCGAGACTCGATCTCAGGACCCAGGAATCATGACCTGAGCCAAAGACAGAAGCTTAATGACTGAGCCACCCAGGCGCCCCCCACCGCCACGACTTCTAAGAGTACCTGACTGTTGTGCTTTGTGAGGCTTACTTGATGACTGGATGTCCCCCCAGGACAACCAGGGCACACAATAAGGCTCTTACAAAAACAAAAGTCTCATACAGTCCAGAGTAGCCAAAATAAGAGACCCTTATCTACTGCTTCCCATCTCACCACTTCCCAGACCTGCATTTCAAAAGCAAAACCAAAACAACGCAGATGATGCAAAAGGCTTCTGCCTCCCATAAAAACAGTCAGCCTTTGTACCACTGAAAACACCCTACTTCCCAAACCAGCCCATTAAAATCGCTCCAGGCTCTCCAAGCCCCACCCGAGACCCCTGACTGGTGCCTCTTCCTGTGGTTTTCATTCCCTAGCAAGCTTGTTCTGATATTTAGCAAGCCACAAAGTCAAAGACAAGAATGCACGTGTAAGCTTGGTGTAAAGAGATTTAAAAGAAGGAAGTTAAAACACTGACATGGTACAATAAGGAAGGAAACTCTGGGTCACGGCTCTAGTCCTCTTCTCTGTGGCCAGTCTCTGCCATGGGGAATACTGACGGCGTCCCTGGACCAGAACCCTCTCCTCGTCTACTCTGCCTTCAGTCAGTCCTTTGGCGGCTGAGAGCACTTATCACTGGGGTAACCCTCCTACCATATGTGAAGATTTCAGCTCTGGTCATCCTGTAGCCTTTCAGAACTGCCTTTCACTAACTTTCTTTTTAAAACAGATTTTAGTTTCAGGCCCCTGAGTGGCTCAGGGGGTAAGTGGCTTAAGTGTCTGCCTCCCCCCTCAGGTTGTGATCCCAGCCCCGCATCGGGCTCCCCGCTCAGAGGGAAGTCGGCTTCTCCCTCTGTCCTCCCCCTGCTTGTGTTTTCTCTCTCGCTGTCTCTCTCTGTCAAAAAAATAAAATATGTTTTAAAATGTTTTTTAAAATATACACTAGTTTTATATTGGGCAAGAACAAACATAAGATTACTTGATAGTAAATCAATCCTGCTGTACAATTACAAAACGATGCTCTTTGCCGCATTGTAAGATTTCAATTCTCAGTCAGCCTATTTCTGATTTCTTCCAGGGGACTAATGTGATATAATAATAAAATGGCTGTATTCCCACCATATAATTCAAGTCCCCACTTAAATCCTGCACAAGTGGCTCCAACTTTCTCTTACCAAAATAAAGACTTTAAGACACAGGATGGTTTAAGAACAAATGAAAACTCCAGAGCCTTAAACCGAACTCTGGCTTTGTCTGTATAACTAATAAGCAGTATTTTCCTCTGATTAAACCATCTTTCATTCAAAGAAATAGTTCACACTTGAAATTCTTACGCCCTATGCTACTGTTATGGGAGAAACGGTTCTCCCAAAATTAATGTTGATGTTCGAACCCCAGATAACTCAGAATGTGAATGTATTTGAAGATAGGCCCTTTTACAGAGTGATTAAGCTAAACTGAGACAACTAGAGTAAGCCTAATCCAATATGATTGGTGTCTCAATAAGAAAAGGAAATTTGGACACACAAAGGGACACCAGGGACATACAGAGAAAGAGAGAAGGCAGCCATTTGTAAACCAAGGGGCAAAGCCCTAGAAGAAGCCAAACCCACCTCTTCTTTGATCTTGGATTTCCAGCCTCCAGAACAGTGAGAAAATACATTTCTGTTGCTTAGCTCCCCAGTCTGTGGTACTTTGTTATAACGGCCCTGGGAAACTCCTACAACAACTCTTTCAAAGAGACCGACCGAATTATTAGTAAAGAAAACAAGGTTTGAATTACCATCTGCTTTCCTTGGTGTTTTAAATATTTTTCATATGTCATGAGTGCATGAATTTTGTAATTCTGAGGAGGAAAACATACTTGAAAAGCCTATTCTCAAATCCGTTGTACAATGTTTCTGCCTGTGTCGGGGCGGGCAGTGAGGACTATCTTCAAAGTCCCCCGACTTACTGAATCAAAAGGCCGGATGTTGGGGTACCTGCGTGGCTCAGTGGGTTAAAGCCTCCGCCTTCGGCTCAGGTCATGATCTCAGGGTCCTGGGATCGAGGCCCCACATCAGGCTCTCTGCTCGGCAGGAAGCCTGCTTCCCCCTCTCTCTCTGCCTGCCTCTCTGCCTACTTGTGGTCTCTCTCTCTCTCTGTCAAATAAATAAATAAAATCTTAAAAAAAAAAAGGCCAGATGTCTTGCTTGACTGTGTCCCTCATTAAGGGATCTGTGTGATTTTTCTTTCAGCAAAGCCTTTATTTGTTTAAAAGACGTGAAGCTTGACTTCCAAATTCAAGTGATCATTTTCTGATGAGATTTGTAAGTGTCCCAGGTGCGCTGCCCCTACCCCCGGAATCAGAGGCAGGAAGGTTGTACAGGTGACTTATGAATGAAGCAATCCCAAAGGCAAATTTTGGAGAAAGTCAGAAAATCAGGAAAAGAAACAGGAGGAAGCCAAATGAGGACATGTCTTCAGGGAAAGTTTTGCAGATAATCCATTCAGGTTTATCCCATGATGGGGATCCCTGGGTCACCGGAGTATAATTTGCACCTCTGCCTTGTCCTGACCCAAACTCTCAAATCCATCAGTCACTGGCTTAAATGAGAGGAAATTCCCAGACCCTGCCAGGCCAATCCTTTAGAGGGGGAAAAAAAAAAAAGAGCTTCAGGTGCTGGCTATTGGGAGTAAAATCTTCTCAAAATCCTGGGACCCCAAAAATAAAATAAAAGGGACCCGAGGAGATCTGATGGGAGTACCAGCATTATGCACCACAGTAAACACTGAATTATTCTGTTTCGTCACTCCCATGTAAGATTCTGGGTCATATTCTGGAACATCACTGTCGACTACTGGAGTCTGTATCACTTCAAGAACTTCAGCATTACTCAGATTTTTATTAGGCCCATATATTCCTATCATTTCTACCATGCTCCCCCACCCCCAATTCCGGGCATTCTTTCTTCAGAGAAACCAGCTGGAATGAGCTACCTGAGCTAGAGGGTCTCTGTATTCTCTCTCCCTCCGGGCCCTCCCACCTTCTTCTCAAACCTTCTTCACCCCACCAATCCTCCTTCTGAAGGTCTCTCCTCTCTCTCTGCCTCTCTCATCACATGCTGCACTCCTACTTTGTGATGTTCTACATTTTTCTGGACTCTTGGTTGGATTTCTTTCAGCGCTGTACTGGCATCCTTACTACAATGTAGTTGACAAACAAGAAGAGTGTCTTGTTTGGGGCCGCTTTTCCCCAGTGTCCCAGAAGGATGTGTGCTTTCTCCTGCCACCTGGGGCTGGGTTGAATCAGGACTTCCATTCATGTCTCTGTCACGGCCTCCAGTGGGAACGTTCAGCTTTTGCAGTCTGAAAAGTCCCTCGATTTCTTGGCCTTTACATGGACTAATTGAGAATTTAGCTTAATAGGATACGGCAAACGTAGGCATAAGAGAAATGTGAGTCATAGGTCGATACAATTTATCCGTGCCTGTAGGGCCTGCTCAGCCCTAATCTTTACATACCGCTTGCGTGCTGGTATGATTTGCTGAATGGAATAGATCCACAGGTCCTAATCAGTGACTCAGGGCCTAGGGTCCCCTGGTTTTCCATAACCAAGAGTTCGGTTCTTTCGAAGGCCCAATATCAACCCCAAAGCTCTTTCTGTCGAAGAGAATAAATTCCTGCTAAAAAGTAACCTGACGAAAACCTCAGTGGTCTGGGACCCCCCTGCTGGGGTTTGTTATTATCTCCTACAACATCTTTACGTGCCATTTATTGGATCTGCTTGGACTGCAAGCTGGACCATCTAGGGAAAATTGTTCTGGATCCCATTCCAATTGGAACATTGTATTAATTTTCTAGGGCTCTTGTAACAAATTACCACAAACTCGGAGCCTTCAAACAGCAGGAATTTATTCAGTCCCGGAGGCTGAAAATTAAACATCAAAGAGTTGGCAGGGTTGGTTTCTGTTGGAGGCTCTGACGAGAATCCGCTCCCTGAGCCTCTCCCAGATGCCGGTGCCTGTGGCAATCTTTGGCCTTCCTTGGCTTCTAGAGAGTCACTACAAATTCGCCTCTGTCTTTGCCTTGGCCTCCCCTCTGTGTCTGCTTGTCTCCTTCCCTTTTCTTATAAGGATATTTATTCACTGGATTTAGGGGTACATGTTTTTATAAGGACGATCTAAATCTAGGATGGTTTCATCTCAAGATCCCTGACTTAATTGCATCTGTAAAGGCTCTTTTTCCAAATAAGATAACAGTTACCGGTCCTGGGGTTTAGAACATGGCATATATTTTAACCCACTAGAGGAGTATTTCTGATTACCCAGTCATTAGCTTTAAATATCCATCCAAATATAGCATATATTCTTAATAGTATACAGTACAAGATGGCATATACAAAGGAAATATATCTTTTACTCCGGGGAAAAAAAATAGCCCAGCATCTCTCAGACTATGAGGTAGTAGGGTTTTCACAGAACCTATGTCCCATTCCATGACACACATAAGTTTTACTAAGGACAAAGAACTTTCTTGTCTTTATTCCAGCAGCTTATGTCACCAGGATATTTGGCCCGTGTAATATGTTATACGTGAGTAAGACAGTCATGCCTCTGTAAATGGTGGCGTGGAGCCCAACGGTTGAAATAATTCTGAGGTAAGATGGTTATGACATACTGCTAGGTATCTACCTAGGTAAGGTAAACTATTTCAGTGGATCAATAGGAGAACTTTCATCGCTTTGCTCCTCGAAAGAGATCCCATCCAAATAACAAATGCCATTGGAGTCCCCACCTGCTAAGCCTCAATAATTCACTTTCATTCTCCAAGACCAATCCAAGATCAGTTGACCTGGCCAAATCTGGGAGTTAAGTAAAAATAAAATAGATATTGCCACCCGCATATCGCATGCCCTCCTTAATGTCCATCACCCGATGTGATGAGCAACTGATAAATGATTGAACACTACATCTGAAAACTATATGTTGGCTAATTGAATTTAAATTAAAAAAATTAAGGGGTGCCTGGGTGGCTCAGTGGGTTAAAGCCTCTGCCTTCGGCTCAGGTCATGATCTCAGGGTCCTGGGATCGAGCCCCGCATCGGGCTCTCTGCTCGGCCGGGAGCCTGCTTCCCCTTCTCTCTCTCTGCCTGCCTCTCTGCCTACTTGTGATCTCTCTCTCTCTCTGTCAAATAAATAAATAAAATCTTAAAAAATAAAAATTAAATTAAAAAACCCCCACCATCCTCATATTTTCCCAGAATTTTCTGGGGGGAGGAGGTAGCATTAACTTTAAATATTTCTCCATAGAAATTATAATACCTCTGCATTATTAATTTGATATCTAGAAGTAGCTCCATAGGCTTCAACTTGGCTTTTCTTATCTTAATAGCTAAAATCTAGAAGGTATGTTCTTGCAGGATAGAGGCTATATGCAGGAACTACATGCTCACTAACCAGATAATTGATAACAAAAAAGGTCTGTGATCTGCTGGAACTATGAGAAGCATTTGTGAATCAAAACTCCATTTATTTCTTGACCCTTGTAAGACTCTACTGTGACCAGTGCAAACAATGGTACACTGAGATCCCAAGAATTAATGGTACATATAGCCAGTGTCCAGTGACCCTTGGAAGATTTGGGTAGCTCATTCTCCTTAGAGAAAAATAACCCTGTTACATAGTGGATGGGAAGTTAAATCAATGATTCAATATGTGTATTTCTGACTTTTTTTTCCCAAAGCATCAAAGGTACCCAGTCTGAGAATTTGGACACATTATGGTCCAAATTAGGCCTCTATTCTCTCCAAACCAGAAGTAATTTTTCAATTACAAGAACCATGGGAAAGGGAATTTCCACTTTGGAGAAGATGGACTCTTCCCAATATTTTTCAATATGGGCTCTTCCAATATTTTTCTCTGTTCCTCTTACTAATTACAACTAAAAATCCTGGACATCTTCTTTATTTAAAGGCGAAACAGAAAAATCCACAAATACAGTTGTAGACTTCAACACCCGTGTCAACACTTGATGAAACGACTAAATAGAAAATCAACCAACATAGAGAATGCAGGACACCCTCAACCAACAGGATTTAACTGACATTTACAGAACACTCTCCCCAGCAACAGCAGAAAACACATTTTTTAAATTGCCTGTGAGACACATATCAAGATAGACCGTATTCTGGGCCATAAAACAAACCTCCACAAGTTTAGAAGAACTGCAGTGATACAGAGTGTGTTGTCTGACCACAACAGAATTAAACTAGAAATCACTAATGGAAGGATAACAGGAAAATCTTCAAACACTTAGAAACTAAAAACACACTTCTGAATAATACATGGATCAAAGAGGATGTCTCAAGGGGAAGAAAAAAAAAGCAAACAAACATTAACCTGCATGAAATTATGTAAACCCATCATTCCTTCTTTTAAGCTGTCTGGGGTATGAGAGGTGGCTGTCCCATTCTATCTTTCTGGAAGATTCCATGCCCAATAAGTCTTCTAATGATAGAGACACCATGGCCTCAGTACTGACTGTCAGTGGGCACTTTTTTCCATATGACCACATACAATAATTAAATCAATTATTTAAATATTTAAATGTGCCTTCCAGAATCCTATTTCTTAAGAGAAAATAAATTGTATTATCTTCAGCTGCACCTCAGTCAGATAGACAATCCCAGATTGCCACTGCTATTGTATCCTCTTAGGTTAGATGGCCTTCCAGACACTCCTGGATTCCACACTGTAGATGGCTGGGTAGAAGGATGCTTAGTGGCAAACAGTGGAGTCCAACTCTGCCTAAGGAGACTCGGTAACTTCCAGAACTGATGGGAAGCTGGGTAACCAGGCTTCGAATCTCAGCGAGGACAAGGAGAGACCAGACGACAGGTTGTACAGGCATCTTCTTGCACAGAACTGTCCTTCTAGGATACCTCCACCAGCAACACCACCCCTAGAGCTCAATATCATCTTTGCAAGATGCTTGATGTTGCCACAGCCCCCCAAATAATGTTCCAACTCTCTCAACAGGACACGGCCACTCCTTTAGGAATAAAAGTCCCAGACAAGAACATCAGTCTGGCTCCTGTGCCACCAAGTCAGGATTCACAACTGGATTTACTTGACTTCACCCTAATGATTAAGCTCTCTGGTCTCCCAAGAATGGCCTTTAAGATCTCGGTAAATTAGAAAATTGGTGCGGAGGTAGGGATGATGGGTGGTTAGAGGAGATGAAATTGATGGGCTAAAGAAGGTGGATTAAAAATGATCTATTAGTAATTCTTATTACCCTCTACCCTCTACTCATTGATTGACAGAAGGGATAGAACCCCCAGGCCAAAGTGATATATTTTATGGTGAAATTGACTGTGTTACCTTACTGAAAAGACCAGGAGTAGATCTGACTTTAACTGATAATTAATCAACTGTCCAGACCTTGGTTTTTGTCAACTTCCATCCCTGCACTTACTTCTCAGACTCAGTCTTCTACTCCCCATGGTGACCAGAAGGCTGCTGCTGCTCTGGGGTCCTGGTCCTCTCAGCCTCAAGCTAAGTAATAAGAGAAAGAAGGGTTTCTTTCATATGAGGTCAGCAAACCCTCCCTGTTTCTCACTATGTTAGCCCGGGACACATTCCCTAAACCCTAACCTGTCACCACAATCAATATGATGTTCTGCTTTGATCGGCCAGGCTGGTCCAAGTCCTAACTTTTGGAGGGGTCTAAAGCAAGATTATACTTAGAGACCCATATAGCATAGGCCAAATTATTTTAAAATTATAAATCAAATTATGTATTAAATAAAATACGTTCTACTCTCTTAACAATATACTTTCACAATAACCTGGGAGGAAGGTCTGCCTTTAGAATTCTCAGACTTCTTAGAAGCCTGCTCTGGAATATAGCCTCTTAGAAAAGGGTAGCCCAAGGCCCGATGAGTTCTCTTTCCTTCCTTGGTTCTGGCCTGCAGCCTGAGGGGCCACATACGCACACATACGGTCACTCTGACATGCACACCCATACTTGGTCTAAGTGCCACAAACAGCTAGCTATTACCCACCCAGGGGGGCATAGATCTCCTGCCTGGTCTGCCCTCAGGAAGGGGAAGAGGCCATCCTGTGACTTGGAAGCAAGTGGAGATGTTTAGGCTGGTTATTTTCGGATCCTGGGTACTTAGATCTAGAATATGGACCAAAAATGGGAAATGTGGGGTTCTGTGAGTTGTATCGACTGGGCTCAGGGTCTGTTCCCTACTGCGTAGATGAAGTGGGACGGCCGAAGCAGGATGCAAGATGGGGGCCCACTTGCACAGATGTCGGGGAAGGGCTGAGCGGAGGGTCAGCTACTTTTCCTTCCCTTTGGCCAGGAGTGACATCAATACCATGGGAAGCACAGGGCCATCGAATGCAGTTCTAGGAGTGGTCCTCCAGAAAGAAATTAGAGACAGTACTTGGACTTCATATACATGGATATTGGGTGGCCCAGAAATAGCAAATGCCAACTGCATGCCTGACATTAAATATATTTTAATATTGGACAGGTGTTTTGGGCTCCCACTTTGCTGCTCTTCTTGGGCCCTTCCTCCCCAGTCATGGGGGAATTTCTTTCACTTCTTTGGATTCTCTATCTGTCTCTCTTTTTCCCTCCTTGTCTTGACTCTCTTATCTCCGTAGTTTCCCAAAGAATTTTCCCTCTCCCAAATCCATTCACATCTCTCTCTTTCCTTTCACTTTCATTAAATAAATACCCATCATCCTTTAGCTTTTAACATAAAAGTAATAACCTCTGAGATACCATCCCTGACTCACCAATACAGGGTGAGTTCCCCAAAAGCAGAACCCCACCTAGGAAGCAGCCTCACGGTAGGTCAGATAATGTGTATAGTCACCACATTCCCTAAACTAGGCAAATTCACAAGAAATGTCACCTTCTGTTCTCACCGGAACTCTACGAGGTACTTGGTTTTATTACCGCTCAGAAGATGGGAACACTGAAGCCCAAGGACTTAGGGACTTCTCCAAGGCCAAGGCTACATGGTAGGAACAGGAGGTACCAATTTTCTCTTCAAATACCATGAACATCAGCCTATTATTTGCAACCCTGGTGTGTCCTAGCCTTCCTGGCAGTAGAGAGATCATGGTTTTGGTAATTCCCAACACATCATCCTCAAAAGCCCAGGCTGGAGTTGGCTGAAGCTGCCAAGAAAACAGTCAATTAGTGCTCTGTTTGGGGTTGCTTTTCCTCTGTATCACTTCAGTCCCTGAAGATCCCTTCCTTTGTTTATCCACTGAAGTTCAGCAGACCCCCTGGGGCTCGCTCAAACATGGAATCTTAATAATTAGCCCAACAATGACAATTCTATTATAACTTCACTTTTATCTCTGGAGATGCCTAGACACCTTGTCAACACTCAGTCTGTAGCTTTGTCTGAAGATGGGACCAATGGTGGGAGGAAGTGGGAAGTCCCCCCACGGAACCAAATGTTAGAGAAAAAAAAATTAGTATCTGATTCTTGTCCCTTGTGCACACATAATGCGTGGGGGTTAGCAAAATGCACTTGTGATTTATAACTTTATGCTGACAGAGATAAACTTGGCAAAGGCAATCTTGGGAAGGGGAGAGGGATGATTGTTCTCACATTTGGAGTGCTCTATGTCCCAGAATTTGATTGTAAATCAGCTTGTTCACGGTAATCAACTTGGAACGAAGCGTTTCATGGGATGGAGGGCTTTTCGGTGCTAAAGCTGGGACAGTCCAGAGCAAAATGGGATTCACTGGTCGCTTTTCTTAACGCAGACACCAGCTAAATACCAAGGTTTGGCAAATGACCTGCTACCTATTTTTGTAAATGAAGTTTCATTGGAACACAGCCATGCCCATTTAATCAGGAATGGTCTATGGGTGATGTCACATGACCCTCGCAGAGCCCCATAGTTATCAGGGAGACCATGTGGCCCACAGGGCCGAGCACACTTGCTATGTGGGCCTGCCAGAAAAAGCGTGTCAAATGCTGATCTACATTTCACTTAGAAACAGTCTTGAAGGGGCGCCTGGGTGGCTCAGTGGGTTGGGGCCTCTGCCTTCGGCTCAGGTCTCGGGGTCCTGGGATCGAGCCCCACATCGGGCTCTCTGCTCGGTGGGGACCCTGCTTCCCCCTCCCTCTCTGCCTATTTGTGATCTCTCTCTCTGTGTCAAATAAATAAAATCTTAAAAAAAAAAAATCAGGAACAGTCTTGAAGACGACGTATGAGGAGATGGCTAAGGATTCTGGGGCACCTGGGTAGCTCAGTCGGTTAGGGGTCCTACTCTTTTTTTTTTTTTTTTTAAAGATTTTATTTATTTATTTATTAGGAAAGAGAGAGAGTGAGAGAGAGCATGAGAAGGGAGAAGGCCAGAGTGAGACGCGGACTCCCCATGGAGCTGGGAACCCGATGTGGGACTCGATCCCGGGACTCCAGGATCATGACCTGAGCCGAAGGCAGTTGCTTAACCAACTGCGCCACCCAGGCGCCCCTGGGGGTCCTACTCTTGATTTTGGCTCAGGTCATGATCTCAGAGTCGAGAGGTCGATCCCCAGGTCAGATTCCACTGTCAGTGCAGAGTCTGCTCCTCTTCTTCTCCCTCTCCCTCTGCCCCTTCCCCCACTTGTGCTCTCTCTCTTAGATCAATCAATCAATCAATCTTAAAAAAAAAAAAAAAAAGATGTCTAAGCATTTCATTAGAGATGACCAAACCCACATTCTTTCACTACATGATCAACCACCAAAAATGGCCTTATACAGTGAAGTTTCGATACAGTCCTCCAATTACTCCTTAATAAGAAGGCAATGCTAACCATTCACCAGAAAGACCAAGAGAATAGTTGCTATTTTATCTAATTTTTTTTTTTTTTTTTTTTGGTCTAGGTTCTCTTTGTCTTGGAGTTTAGCTTCCTGCTCTTGGATAGTTTGCAGAACTATAGAATTTCTCAATGCTCAAAGTTTTTTGTTTTGTTTTGCTTTTAATTTTATTACGTTTTTAAATTTTAATTCCAGTAAAATCAGCATACAGTGCTTTACTAGTTTCAAGTGTACAATGAAATGATGCAACTATTCTATACATTACTCAGTGCTCATGATGATAAGTGCACTCCTTAATCCCCGTCACTTTCATCTCCCATCCCCCACCCCCCTCCCCTCTGGTCGCCATCAGTTTGTTCTCTGTAGTTAAAAGTCTGTTTCTTGATTTCTCTCTCTCTCTCTCTTTTTTTCTTTGTTCATTTGTTTTGTTTCTTAAATTCCACATATGAGTGAAATTGTGTGATATTGGTCTTTCTCTATTTCACTTAGCACAATACTCTCTAGCCTTATCCATGTCATTGCAAATGGCAAGATTTCATTCTTTTCATGGCTGAATAATATTCCAGTGTGTATATATACCACAACTTCTTGTAAATATTTTTTTTAAGATTTTATTTATTTATTTATTTGGAAAGAGAGAGTGAGTGAGAGAGAGCATGAGAAGGGAGGTCAGAGTGAGAAGCGGACTCCCCATGGAGCTGGGAGCCCGATGTGGGACTCGATCCCGGGACTCCGGGATCATGACCTGAGCCGAAGGCAGTTGCTTAACCAACTGAGCCACCCAGGCGCCCCATATACCACAACTTCTTTATCCATTTACCTATTGATAGGCAATCGGGCTGCTTCCATAATTGGGCTATTGTAGATAATGGGGCAATAAACATAAGGGTGCATATATCCTTTCAAATTAGTGTTTTTGTATTTTTTGGATAAATTCCCAGTAGTGTGATTACTGGATCATAGGGTAGTTCTAGTTTTACATTTTTGAAGAAATTTCACACTGTTTTCCACAGTGGCCACACCAGTTTTCATTCCCACCAACAGAGCATGAGGGTTCCTTTTTCTCCACATCCTTGTCAACACTTGTTGTTTCTTGTGTTTTTGATTTCTCAGTGTTCAAAGTTTTAAGATTTTTTTTTTTAAGTAGGCTCCACACCCAGCCTGGAGCTCAATGTGGGGCTCAAACTCATGACCCTGAGATTAAGACCTGAGCTGAGATTGAATCAGACGCTCAACCAACTGAGCCATCCAGGTGCCCCAAAGTTTTAAATATCAAGTTTTTAACACATAAATTTCTACAGATGATTGTCTCCTGACGCTATTCTTGCTATGATGCTGGCTGCTTGCTTTGTATATAAATATGGACTATAGAATTGGACTCTGGTTCAAAACATAGCTTTGCCACTCACTGGCGAGTGGTCTTAAGTAGGTTCAACTCCTTTGGACCTCAATTTTCTCATCTGTTTAGTATGGTATATTAAAAGAATTAATGTGGCCAGAGTAAAAGCACCAAAGTATACATAATAAACATTCAATACCTTTAACCTACTGTTATTAACATCACCGCTATTAATAATTACTTAAATCATTACTTGGTCTACTATTCTGAATTTATAAACTTTTACTTCCTTCTTGGTGCCTGTATTAATCAAGATTCTCCAGAGAAACAGAACCAATAGGAGATAGATAGATAGATAGATAGATAGATAGATAGATAGATAGTTAGATAGCGATTTATTATAAGGAAATTCCTCATGGAATAGTTCAAAGGCCTGAGTGCTGGTGGTATAGATTCCAGGTCAGGTGTGAAGTTCTGAGAACCAGGAAGAGATCTCACTTCAGCTGTCAGACAGGGAGAGAGTCAGGCCTTTAAGAGATTGGGTTGGGTGATGCCCTTTGCTGTAGTCAGTTCACCTTTTCTAATGCTAATCTCTTCTGGAAACATCTTCACAGGCACGCCCAGAAATAATGTTTAATCAGAATGTCAGACACACCCAGAAATAATGTTTAATCCTGTGGCCTGTCAAGGTCACTCATAAACTTAACCATCACAGCATCCAAACTAAAACACATCACCTCCTGGGCAAACAACTGAACCCAGGGGTAATACCTTCTCTCACAGGTCTTCCCAAGTAGCACTGGCTCAGAGACATTTGTGCTGAACATCTGGGGACCCGCGCCGTGGGCTGCACGTACACAAGGGTCCCTCGAAGCATCCCATTTCCTTCATCTCCACAGCTCATCCGGAAGCAGAACCGCCCTTCTCCTCACCTCACCTGAGCACTTCCCTGTCACTCACACAGTTAGGGAGCAGTGAGCTAGCACCCAAGGCCTGTCCTTTTTCTCCCAGTCCAGCACTTTCTTAGCTGTACGTATTGTCTCCTGTGTCTTTTGAGATAACTCCTAGTGCAACTGTTAAACAAAAAGCATTAGGCAGTCTTAAACATTGAAATGTTTCTCAAAACCTCCTTAGTAGGGACAAAATAATCTATTCCTGAAGGAAGAAAGATGAAATTCAATGCATTCTGGTTGAAATTGCTGGTCCTAGAACATTAAACCTGGATGGCTCTCAGGGCGCCTCGGTGGCTCAGTGGGTTAAAGCCTCTGCCTTCGGCTCAAGTCATGATCTCAGGGTCCTGAGATCGAGTCCCACATTGGGCTCTCTGCTCAGCGGGGAGCCTATTTCCCCCTCTCTCTCTCTGCCTGCCTCTCTGCCTACTTGTGATCTCTTTCTCTCTGTCAAATAAATAAATAACATCTTTAAAAAAAAAACCTGGATGGCTCAGTCGATTAAACATCCGACTCTTGATTTTCAGATCACGATCTCAGGGTCTTTGAGATCAAGCCCCGCTGGGGCTCTGTGCTCAGCACGGAGTCTGCTTGTCCCCCTACCGCTGCCCCTCCCCCCACTTGTGTGAGTCTCTTTCAATAAATAAATAAATAAATAAATAAATAAATAAATAAATAAATGACATCTTTAAAACAAAGAACATTAAGCTTCTGGCATTGTTCTCTCAGACTTTCTGAAACCTCACAGAGATTAGAGGACATTTTAAGATTAAGCATGCGTGTCAGAGAGTGAGAGTAGGAAGGCTTCTTGAAACTCCACTACAGATAGTGACTTTAAGCATAATAGTCCATTTTTTTTTTTTAATCATAATAGTCCTTTAAGGAGAATGTTTAATTGACAACGTAGTTTTTTCTTTCTTTCTTTCTTTCTTTCTTCGGATATGTCTTATGAAACCTATTTCAACCCAGAATGTTTATTTTGGATGATCAGTGAATTTTTGTGGCGAAGGGGACTTCAAGGGTAACTTTGAACAACGCCATTTTGTGGTCACGACAAGTGAGGCTCAGGGAAGTTAAGTGACATGCCCAGCCTCACACCCCAAGGAAGGAGAAGCACCACTGAGGAGACCTAGATCTCTTGATGCTTGGTTCAGGGTTTCTTCGGCTGTGAGCCTTTACCCGTAGATCCCTTGTTATATTTTTCTACCAGCTCCAAATGGACTGCTGGGTGTAGCTTTCTCAGAGAGCCATGAGCCTGGAGCGTTAAGGATATGCCATGTGGAAGGCAGCCAAATCTTAAACCCCTCTCTCTGGGCTACTGGGTCCTAGCCTTCTTCTAGACCTGGGTCCTAGCTTCCATTTGGACTCCCCAGTTTTCCTCCTCTCCTCTGTGCCTTTTTTTTCCTTCTTCAGCTATAAGTAGGATTGATAAAGTTTGCTTTTGTCTGCACTGGGGATATTACTTAATACAATACAAGGTCACTTGTGTAAATGGGACTCAACATATGGTAGTGATTACACAGTAAAAGGACAAAAAGCCCAGTGAGGGAACACAAAAGCACATTTTCTGCTGCCAACAAGCAGCACTCACTGAGGGAAGCAGAGAGTCTGTGTGTAATTCTGTCAATAAGCCTGAGGCACAGACTCTTGAAAATCCTAGAAGTGAATCCTGTGAGTGAGGGGAAAAGCACTAATGAAAGAAAATAGAGAGATGAGCTCTGTGAGGAGCAGTTACTCCCTGTGGCCCTGCCATTCGGCTGCCGGCATCCATCCACATACGCCTGAGTTGAAGGCCCGTCTCCCATCCTTGTGAACTTTTCACAACAACAAAAAGGGGAATACTAATAATAATTAATTTCCTGAGTTATTGTAAAGGTTGTAAATAATGTCTGATGTTGGGCATGAGAACTCAAGACATGTTAGCTACTATTATTATTAGTATTATTATTATTAATAGCACCTTCCATCATCATCATTCTAGTCAAAGGCATCATGATCGATCCTACCTGGAAAAGATCAGTGGTGCAAAAAAAACTTCCTGACGAGTTATACACACAAACTATTTATATTTTCCGTACGTGTGTTCGTGGATACAGTTATACAATCTTTTATCCAAAATCACAGGTCATACACACTTTAGAGGAAAAAAAAAAAAAGAAATCAGAGCTTTGGAAATATTAGGGAAGTTATACGGGGCACACAGCACATGTAACAATCCCAGTAAGTTCTGGAGTAGGGCCCTATAATCGATCACTTCCTTGTTTTAGGGTTTCCCAAGACCGCCTCCAGACGTGGGGATTTGCTAGAAGGACATGCAGAAGTCAGAACATAGTCATGCATCTGGATGTGATTTATATAACAAAAGGACACAAAGCAGAATCAGCAAAGATAAAAAGCTCAAGGGGCAAAGTCCAGAGGAAATCAAGCTTACATTTCCAGAGTCTTCTCCCAGTGGGGTCACACAGGATGCACTTGGTTTCTCCAGCTACAGATTGTGACAACACATATGAAATGGTGTGTTCCACAAAGCCCATTGGAGATTCAGAGCCCAGGGTTTTTACTGGGGACTCGACACATAAACACCCTTTGCCTTGCACAGACCACAATTTAAGACTCCCATCGGGAAAAACAGGCTTTCGGCATAAGCCACACTGTTTCTAAGAGCAGCTTAGCGTAGTAAGCCACTCTTATGAATCAGGGATGCAGACAACCCTCCCAAAATGCAAGTTCCCAGATGCCAGTCATGAGGCCATCACACAAAGGGGCCTCTTTAAGGGGGAGCAGTCTCAGACCTGCTGTGCTAGCTCGTTCCACAAGGCTTTCTGCAGCAAAATCTGTGAATAATTACACAGGCTCTAAGCAGCCTCATGTCACTTTGGGTTAGGCTTTGCCACCAAATCAATTCAGATTGGCTCAGGTATTACTGTAAAATATGTCAGGGCGCCCGGGTGGCTCAGTGGGTTAAAGCCTCTGCCTTTGGCTCAGGTCATGATCTCGGGGTCCTGGAATCGAGCCCCGCATCAGGCTCTCTGCTCAGCAGGGAGCCTGCTTCCCCCTCTCTCTGCCTGCCTCTCTGCCTACTTGTGATCTCTCTCTCTGTCAAATGAATAAATGGAATCTTAAAAACAAAAACAAAAACAAAACAAAACATGTCATGAAAATCCCTAGTTTTCAAAACTTGTTGGGTTTTGGAATTGCCATGAAGTGATTAAAGCTCTGTTTTGTTCTCTCTCTCTGCTTTTTCTTTCTTCCTTCTGTTTTTGCTTAATTCCCTTCTCTTCTCCCTTCCTTTCTCTCTCTCTCTTTCTTTCCTCTTTACTTTTGCTCAGTCTTATTATTAAGTAAAATATATATAGTTGCACAAAGACCAGGAGGTGAGAAATGCAAGCGTTTTATACTATTCCAGACTTTTTACCCTACATGGTGGTATGATGCCACTTGTAGGGAAATTGTGGTAAATGTAGGGCAAACCCTACAGCAATGACTAAAATAACCAAACAAATGGTACAGCTAATGAGCCAAAAAGGAGATAAAATGGAATCACAAAATTATATTCAATTGATTCCAAACAAGATAGAAAAAGAGAGAAAGAGAACAAAAAACAAATGGGACAATTAGGGAACAAACATCAAGAAAACAGTGTTAAACCTAATGATATCAGTAATTATATTAATGGTAAAGAACCCAAACATTGCAATTAAGAATCAAAATGTCAGATTGAATAAAAAAACAAGATCCACTTTTATGCTAGAAATGATCCTTGTAGCAAAGTAAATAGATTAAAAATAAGAGTGAAAAAAATATGCTATGTTAGTATTAAAAAACAAAACAAAAACCCCAGAAAAACCAAGCAGAGTGGGTATATTAGTATTTCACAAAGTAAATTTCAAAAAATATTAGTAGAAATAAATAAGGTAATTTTATGGTGGTAAAAGTGTCTATCAAGAAGACAAAACAACCAAAAATGTTTATGTACCTAAGAGAACTTTAAAATTCACAAAGCAAAATCCACTGAAACTGCAAAAACAAACAAATTCACCAAGATAATCAGAGATTTGTATCTCCCTCCCTCAATAATTGATAGAGAGAGCAGACATAAAATCAGTCAGGATACAGAAAAATTGAACAAAATTGTCAACAAACCTGACTTATTTTACATATATAGAACAATCCACTCTAATCAGAATACACATTCTTCTCAACCACAAATGGAACATTTTATAAAGTTATAATTTGGACCAGAAAACAAACCTCAATAGATTTTTTAAAATATTGTATTTATTTATTCGACAGAGAGAAAGAGATCACAAGTAGGCAGAGAGGCAGGCAGAGGGGGGGGGGAGGCAGGCTCCCCCTGAGCAGAGAGCCTGATGTGGGGCTTGATCCCAGGACCCTGAGATCATGACTTGAGCCGAAGGCAGAGGCTTTAACCCACTGAGCCACCCAGGTGCCCAAACCTCAATAAATTTCAAGCCAGAAAACAAATCTCAACAAATTTTGAAAGATTCAATTCATGTAAAATATGTTCTATGATAAATTTAGAATTTAATTACAACTCAAAACCAGAAAGATTTCTTGAAAACTTGTAAAGTACAGAAACTAAGTAACATACATTTAAGTAAATCATTTATCAAAGAAACAGTCAAAAAAGGAGAATTAGGAAATATGTTGAATGGAAAAAGAAAATTAAAAAACAGCGTGGTAAAATTTGTGGAATACTGTAAAATAATTTTGATATTTATGTGATATTTATGCCACCAAACAATTCTTTTTTTTTTTTTTTTAAGATTTTATTTATTTATTTGAGATAGAGACAGTGAGAGAGAGCATGAGAGGGGAGAAGGTCAGAGGGAGAAGCAGACTCTCCATGGAGCTAGGAGCCTGATGTGGGACTCGATCCCAGGACTCTGGGATCATGACCTGAGCAGAAGGCAGTTGCTTAACCAACTGAGCCACCCAGGCAGCCCCCCACCAAACAATCCTATTAAACAGAACACATGTCTTAAGTTTGTGGCCTCTGTCTCTACCTTAAGAATCTACAAAAAAAAAGGAAAGGCATATTTGATCCAAAGAAGAAGAAAGTGAATAGAAATGGAAATCAATGAAACAGAAAACAAAAAAAAAATTATTACTAGAGATAATAAATGAAGCTAAAATTATTTGAGAAGATTGATAGTATGTAATTTTGATGGACTAGCCAGCCTTGATGTGGAGAAAAGAAAAGAAGACCCAAATTACTAATGGGATAGATTATATTACAGCTGATTCTATAGATACTAGTGAACCTCAAGGGAATTTTATTTATTTATTTTAAAGAGAAAGAGAAAGAGAGAGTGGGGGAAAGGGCAGAGGAGAGAGAAAATCCCAAGCAAACTTCTCACTGAGTACAGAGCCTGACATGGGGCTCGATTTCATGACCATGAGATCATGACCCGAGCCAAAATCAAGAGTCCATCTCTTAACAGACTGAGCCACCGAGGGGCCCCCAAGGGAATTTTATAAATAACTCTATGTCAATAAATTTAACAATGTAGGCTTTGAATTAGGCAAAAAAAAATTTTTTTTAGATCCAACTTCAAGGCATGGTCATAATCAATTTTTTTAAAATATATTTCAACATTTTTTAAATGTCTGCTATCCAAACAACACTGTTGGGTGGATAAAAATATAAGCCACAGACTAGGAGAAAATTTTCAAAGCTTAGCTCTGATAAAGGACTTGAGTCCAGGATATGTAATGAATACTCAAAACTCAAATACTCAATATTCAAAAGAAACGGCACAATTTTAAAAATGGGCAAAAAGTCTGATCAAATATTTTACCATAAGTAGATATATTGATGGCAAATTAGTACATGTAAACCTGCTAGACTTCGACAAGTCATTCAAAAAATGCAAATTACAACCACAAGGAGCTATCACTATATACCTTTCAGAATGGCTAAAATTAAAAACCATATAAAGGGTCACCTGGGTGGCTCAGTGGGTTAAAGCCTCTGCCTTTAGTTTAGGTCATGATCTCAGGGTCCTGGGATGGAGCCCTTCATCGGGCTCTCTGCTCAGCAGGGAGCCTGCTTCCCCCTCTGTCTCTGCCTGCCTCTCTGCCTACTTGTGATCTCTCTCTCTCTCTCTCTCTCTCTCTCTGTCAAATAAATAAATAAAATCTTTAAAATAAATTAAAATAAAATAAAAACCATATAAAGTGCTGGCAAGTGGGTGGGGAAATTGGAACTCTCATACACTGCTATTGGAAATGTAAAAATGGTACATCCACTTTGGAAAATCATTGGCAGTTGCTTTAAAAATTAAACATCCATGTACCATATGATCCATTCTACTCCTAGCTATTTTACTCAAGAGAAAAGAAAGCATATGTTCTTTCGAATATTTGTATACAAATATTCACAGCAGCCTTATTTGTAATTCCTATAAATTGGAAAGAATCCAAATGTCCATCACCAAGTGAATATACAAACACATGATGGTATACCCACTCAATGGAAACAACTCAGGAATACACCTGAATGAGCGGCTTGTATACACTGCAGCATAGAGGAATTGAGAAATAACTATCCTGAGTGAAAGAAGCCAGAGAAACATAAAATATCTTCCGCAGACTTCATTTACATAAACTCTAGAAAATGTGAGTTAATCTACAGTCATAGAAAGCAAGGAAGGGATTGCCAAGGGGCCCATGGAAAGTTTGGAAGATGGATAAGTTCACTGTCTTGATTGTGGTGAAGGTTTCATGCATGTACAAATAATTCAAAACTTTAATAACTGTATACCTTAACATGTACATAATTTTATTACAGGTCAACAATGAAACAACAGCACTGTATAAATAGGTCGAAACTTATTAAATTGCATACTTTAATATGTAAACTTTATTAAAAGTCAACAATACCTTAATATTTTTTAAGGGTTACAATGAATCGTAGTATAAGATCCCTTTCTAATAATAACGTATTTAATATATTGATCCCGATGAAATTGATTTTAAAGTTTATGATGTTCTGTGAAAGAGCGCGTTAGCAATTTTTCTAAGTTCGTCCTTCTAACCAAAACACGATTCAACCAGTTAATAAATTTGCTAAATATTTTTGACTTTTAAGACTTAGTTAAATGGTTCTATTTGTGTAAGTCCTCCTACTTGCCAATTAAAGCCACAAACACAGCAAAAGCCCATCTATAGATAGATAGCACTGGGAAATGTGTCCTTTTTTAAAAATTATTTATTTATTTATTTATTTGATGGAGAGAGACACAGTGGGACACAGAAGCAGGGGGAATGGGAGAGGGAGAAGCAGGCTTTCTGCTGAGCGGGGAGCCCCATGCGGGGCTCAATTCCAGGACTCTGGGATCGTGACTTGAGCCAAAGGCAGATAGGCTTAATGACTGAGCCACCCAGGTGCCTGTTTAGTGGAGTTGGCAAATCCTTGTGGCAGCAAATCCTTGTCATTTGTATATCTATGGGGCCTCACTTCCCTGGAGCCTCAGCCTGTGAGAGTCATGTGCTGGAGCCAGCAGCCTAGTGCCAAACTTAATTATTTACTCAAGCATATTCCTTTAATATGGGGCATCCAGTTCCCTTTAATATTTCTCCTGAAAGGAAGTAGGCATGGCCCATTTTAAACCACCCATAAAATAAGCAAAACAAACAAAAAATGTGCACTTTCCTTTGCTCTTTATGTCCTTCCAAACTCACCTAAAAATAAAAAGAACTTGGTTTTATATGAAAAGATCGATGCACACAGATTTATTTTCTTAAAATCTGGCATCTTGATGAAGAAAAACTGCCAATGTACAGACTGTGTATGTGAAGGAAAAAAAAAACCTTAAAGAGAAAGAGATTAATTTTCATTCACTGTACATGTATTTTATTTTTTTAAAGATTTTATTTATGTGAGACAGAGAGAGAGAGCAGGAGGGGTGGGGAGGGGAAGTGAGGGAGGGAAAAGTAGACTCCCCGCTGAGCAAGGAGCCCAAGGTGGGTCTCAAACCTAGGACCCTGAGATCACAACCTGACCCAAAGGCAGAGGCTTAACCGACTGAGCTACCCAGGAGCCCCAGTTGTATGTGTATTTTAGAAAAGACCTTTGCCACATGAATTCAAGGAGGAAGGTCTGTCTGAGATGTGATCCTTTCATGTTTTGAAAGAGGATTACAGAGACTTTTGTAAAAATCTATCCATAACCACTGGATGAGTTCGAAAGGACTAGGAGAGCCTGAGTCTCTGAGACACAGCTGGGTCTCCTTAATTTTGAAACTTACTTAGGCCTTTCCTGTCACTGCAGCGGGGGCCATGCTTCTGCCCGAGAAATGCTCTCACACTCTACTGGGCTTGCTGTAGGAGGGGCGAGGCATGACTTAGCAGAACTTCGTTGCGGTTTACTGGAAGCCTGTGTGTTCCTCCTGCTCAGGCTTGTGCTGGGATAAACCAAGCACCATTTAATAGGGCTGGTGGTTTTCTTGTCCTTTCCTGTTTGGAGAAGGATATTGACAGAAGAGCACGCCAGGTCACTGACTCATGGTCAGTGGAAACTGCCAGGGACCATACCCACTCTCTAAACTTCATGTTCCTCCTACTTGTGATGCAATACCCAGACAAGATCCAGAATTATTCTTAAAATTTCTGAGAAATCACAGGAGGGGGAAGGGAAGCATCATCAGTGATCTGTGGATATCCTGGATCCCATCTGTACCCCTGCACAGGGATGTGATAACAAAGGTCCTTTGTTTAGCTGGTATCTTTCCAAAAATTAGACACCAGTCTAGTCAAAAGAAGAACCAGCCCAGTCCAGATCGCAGGACATTCTACAGTACACCTGGCTAGAACTCCTCAAAACTGTCAAGGTTGTGGGGCGCCTAGGTGGCTCAGTGGGTTAAAGCCTCTGCGTTCGACTCAGGTCATGATCTCAGGGTCCTGGGATCGAGCCCCACATCAGTCTCTCCGCTCTGCAGGGAGCCTGCTTCCCCCTCTATGCCTGCTTGTGATCTCTCTCTCTGTCAAATAAATAAAATCTTTAAAACAAAAAACAAAAAACAAAAAAACCTGTCAAGGTTGTGAATAATAAGGGAACTATCACAGACCAAAGGAAACGGGAGACATGACAGCTAGGAGCAGTATAGTCCCTAGGATGAATCCGGGAACTGGAAGAACCTGTTAATTAAAACACAACACAACACAGCACAACAAACAAAAACAAAAACAAAAAACCCTGATGAGATCTAAATAAAGACTGGAGTTTAAATGGTAGTAAATACCAACAACAGTTTCTTAATTGTGAAAAATGTACAATGGTATTTTAAGACATTATCAATGGGGGAACCCGGATGAAGGGTGTACAGGAACCCTGCGGGCTATCTTTGCCACTTTTCCGTCAATCTAACATTACTCCAGAACAAAAAAGTTATGTGAAGAGCTTAAAAATAATTTCAAGAAAGGACGTTTGTAGCTTGCTGAAATTGAAGTGTCTACAAAGAAAATTTGTAGCTGGCGAAGATGGTGGGTGAATAAATGAAATCAAGTTATCTAAGCAGATGATATTCTTAAATTGTTGCCTCTTTGCTCTGAATTTCATTGTTCCCTTCCGGGAGGGGGTTGGGGAGTCAGAAAGGCATGTGAAATTAACAAGTAATTGAAGTTAAAAACAAAAAGTCTTTAGAAAAGTAAAAGCCTCTGCCTCTATGTGGCAGGAAGAGCTGGACAATGGAAAAGGTAACATTGGAGGGGTTTTTTTTTTCTGTGCCCTTGTGCAAACATATATCCAGTATAATACACAGCATATAATCACTGTTTACACATCTGTCCCTAACATTACACCTTAATTTCCTTACGTGGCAGTATTCTGTAGGTTGAAAAGTAGTTTGGAGAATCATTAGATTTAAATATAAATAAATCCCAGCTTCCCAACTTAGTGGTGGGGACTCTGAATATTTCCCTAATTTGAATGATAAAATTAGGTAGCAATAACTAACCTTCCAAGGTGACTAGGAGAATTTCATAATGTTTAGCACTAAGCTGACCCATAGGTACTCAATAACTGTTAATATCTTTTTTCATAAAGGTGTAGAGAAAAATATGTGCTTCCGCGGAAAAGAATGCATTGTCTATGAAATCCTTCCAGATTACCTGAGGTTAGTCTTTCATTGCCCTGGAACTATTTTGTAAATTGGTGAATCTTAGATAACAGCCAGGCAAAATAGTTGTTGTGTATAGTTACATAAATTAAGTCTGTCTGTTGAAGGGACAAGTCTCCTACCCTGCAAAAGGGTGGTTTTGCATCCATCGGCAAGTTCATTTCAACATTATCCTGCTCTGTCATTTGAGAAGGTCAGCAAGACGACATGACTGCCAGTTAACACTCAAGCTGGACTAGGGCTTTTAGAGGCACCCCATCCCCACCCCCCCACCCCCCCACCCCCCCACCCCCCACCCCACCCCCTCACCCCCCCCAACCCCCACCCCCGTTTTGGAATGTATGCTCTGCTCACTATTCCCATAGCGGGAGCCTTTTCAAAGATGTAGCCTTGGGAGAGAAAGGTGTTGTTGAGGTCAATCAAACAATATACATGACTGAACCCTATTAAGGCCTCTGTGTAAACTTTTCAGATTCTCAAGGCAGGTGTAGAGATCTACTTATCTCTTATCTCTGGGCTGTGCAAGACAAGAGTGGTATGTAAGTTCCCTTGTTTATTAAACCTGCCACCTGCCAACCAGGAGTGACTTGCCTGTGTCTTTGATCTCTCCTTGCTCTCCATGTATGGGGGACAGTTTGCTTGCAAACCAAGATTGATATAAATTGGTCTGTTTTTTCGGCTTCTCCCTTTGAACCATGTTGTAATATTTTAGCAGGGTCCCCTAATTAGTAACAGGTTAAATAGAATCTCTGACACTTGTTCATTTTATATACCCACATAGTAGCCACGATGTTATCATTTCTTTTTTAAATTATCCTTTGGGGCGCCTGGGTGGCTCAGAGGGTTAAAGCCTCTGCCTTCAGCTCAGGTCATGATCTCAGGATGCTGGGATGGGCCATACATCCATCCGGCTCTCTGCTCAGCGGGGAGCCTGCTTCCCCCTCTCTCTCTGCCTGCCTCTCTGCCTACTTGTGATCTCTCTCTCTCTCTCTCTCTCTCTCTGTCAAATAAATAAATGGATAGATAGATATCTAGATAGATAGATAGATAGTGAAACATTAAAAATAAAATAAAAAAATAAAATTATCCTTTAATGAGGATATCATGGTATTTCATTCATCTTTGCATTCCCTATGCCTATCCTGAAATAAGATGTGTAGTAAACATTAATCAAATAGGGCTGCCTGGGTGGCTCAGTTAGTTAAGCCTTGTACTCTTGATTTCAGCTCAGGGTCATGATCTCAGGGTCCCGGGATCAAGTCCCACATCAGCATTGGGCTCTGTGCTCAGCATGGAATTGGCTTGAGATTCTCTCCCCCTCCCGCCCCTCCCCCTGCTCATGCTTTCTCTCTCTAAATAAAAATAAATAAAATCTTTTAAAAAATATTCATCAAATAGAATTGAAACTGGGTTTCCAATATGTGGGAGGTAGAAGGAAGGGATCTTGCAATTTGAGATGAAATTAGAACATCGGTCTGCCTATTGAAGATCTTAACAGAGCTATAAAGAAGGCTAAGAGTCCCAGTGTAAAGTCAGCAGTATTTTGTCTGTGGGAGGCAGCTGTGGCCTTATCCATTAAGACCCAGACCCCAGCTGGTTTTTGCTTAGGAGGAAATGCAACTACTTCGTGGCTACGCAGCCAGGAGCAATCTTCACCATTTATAGAATGTTCAGGAGGCTTTGGGCGGAGGTGGTTTATCATTAGCATTAGTAATCCTTAATGCATGCCAGCTAGCTCCCCCAGATAGTCGAAGGGCTCACGCTATCTTCCAAGGTCCACGTGAAATGCTTCAGACCACATTTTAGATTCAGACCCATCTAGGTTCAAATTTCAGTATGTACTGGCCACATGACCTTGGGACTGGGGAGGGTTATTTGTATGGAAAGCTGGGTCTAGCACACAGTGGAACTCAAAAAGGGTAACACTTCCCCTGCAATCTCTGGAGATATTGTGGCAAGGTTCTATTTTTAAAAAAGAACATTTTATTTATTTGATAGAGAGAGAGCAAGAGAGCACAAGCAGGGGGAGTGGGAGAGGGAGAAGCAGGTTCTCCACTGAGGAGGGAGCCCCATGAGGTACTCAACGCCAGCACCCTGAGATCATGGCCTGAGCCGAAGGCAGATGCTTAATTTAAAAAAAAGTGAGCCACCCAGACGCCCCCAAAGCTCTCAATTTCTGATGACTCGGAAATCCCAAGGAAATTTGAAAGAGAAGACAAGATAGAGTGTAACTGGTTTATTTGAATGAATATTCTCAAATTGGTTTGGTTCATCGCTATAGTAGTTTAATGATCATTCGGGCCCCTGCCTTCGTTTCCCTACTGGAAAGCTGATGCCATGAGGGGTCAAGGAGAGGCTTGCCCAGTGTGGCACAGTGAGTGAGTGTCAGTGTGGGCATCAGAACTTCGTTTCCCAGCCTCTGTTGTAGGTCCCCTTCTGAAAGATGGCATCGACTCCCCAGTCCCCCCGATGGAGGGCCGCAGAGCAGCTCTCGACTTTAAACAGCCCATCACAACACAGAACACTTCTCTCAAAAAAACAAACAAACAAAAAAATTAAAGACACAATGCAAGGGGACGGGAGGATGTAGGTGACACTCTCAGTATACCCGAGAACCAGCGTTCTGGACCCAAAGTCCCTAAAATTCTGTACAACGCCACGGACTGTGATCACCTCAAGAAACTGACCTCTTGGCTCTTTGTCAATTACACCAACTGCTTTTATAAAATATATTAATGGAGCAATGATTCTACATCATCATGTTCAGTAAAATGAGGGAATCATGCTCACCCAGTTCGTTCCAGGATTAAGACTGCATTTCCCCGCCCCCCCACAAAATTATGGAAAAGAAACGTCTGTATACATGTGAGCTCAGGAAAGACCTTCTCTGGAGGAGGGAGCAAAATAACTGGTCAACTTCTCTTTTGTTCTTTTAATGCTTTTGCTACTAGGGGTGTGTGTGTGTGTGTGTGTGTGTGTGCATGTGTGTGTGTGTGCATGTATGTGCATGTGTGTCTGTGTAAGGCAGGGAAGCATCGACTGGGGAGAGACAGGAAGTATGGACGGTGAAGATAATGTCTTATATCTTGGCTGCCCAGATGTACTTATTAATCAAAACTCAGTGAATTTACATTTAAGATTTGTATACTTGAATATATATAAGATCTATATTGAAAGAAAAAAAATCTGGTTAAAATAAAAAGAACTCTAGTTAGAAGTATACATGGGGGAGTGAAGAGTGTGAGAATGTCTGTAGTTTACTTTGAAATGTGTCTCAATTTTAACAGATTGGTGGAAGGACAAAGAGATACATAGTTGTATAGATATGTAACAAAATGTCAGTCTCCTGGGTGACTCAGTGGGTTAAAGCCTCTGCCTTTAGCTCAGGTGATCATCTCAGGCTCCTGGGATCAAGCCCCGCATCCAGCGGGGAGCCTGCTTCCCCTTCTCTCTCTGCCTGCCTCTCTACCTACTTGTGATCTCTCTCTCTGTCAAATAAATAAACAAAGTCTTTTTTAAAAAAAGATATGTAACAAAATGTCTAGTGGAATCTAGGTGGTACATATACAGGTTTTCATGGTTTTACAGGTTTGTTGTATGTTTGAAATTTTTCATAATAAAATGTTGAAAAAACCCAATGAATTTAAGGAATTTACATGGGATGAGCCTTATCATCATCATCATCACTGTCATCACTACTATATCCAAATATTCAATTTGTTGGGAACCCACTTTGGTTCAGATACATTCAAAATATTTATTAACCAAAAGAGAATCTTTGGCTGCAGATAGTATTTCCAGCTCACGTAGAAGGGAAATTAATTTGCTTCAAGTCACCAGCTAACGAATGGCTGACCTTGAGCTTATATTCTATACCAGGTTTGTTTTATTTGCCTGTTTGCTTATTATTGCTTCTGCTCTCCTTAGAACCATCCTACTTCCCCAGTGTGGGTCAAAAAACCAACTGAAATATACTACAAGCTTCTACAGACTCAAGTTTGCAGTTTTGTTGTTCAGATTATAGGATATGTTGGGTAAACAGAAAAGGGAATAATTCATATGACTAATAATTCCATGGAGATACATGAATAAATTAGGAAAGAGAGCTAATTTGAAGTGGAAATTCACAGGACTGATGTTGATTGTTCTGTAAATGGCTCTCGAAGTGGGAAGTCAACCATAGGACAGGAGCTGCTCAGCTAGATTCGGGATGCACAGGAAAACTGTTAGTCGAAGATAACTCGGATATCCTGAATTACCCACCTGAGTACAGTAATAGAAAGCCTGCCACTTTTGCAGAAAACTTCTGATGATACATTGGCACCTTTGTTAGGCTGACAGATGAAAGGCGTGTAAGGGCATTTCGGTCATGAGTCATATCTTTGATTGCTTGTCAGTTACCTCGGAAGGCAAATTTGCTCAGTGACTTCATGCTTGGAGGCTTCATTTCCCAATTGCTTTAGGTCCTATGAATCCAGAAGGCAATGATTTCTTGCCCAAGTGTCTTGAGGAAAAACCAGCATGTTCTTGGTATAGTTCAAAGAGAATGAGAAGCAGTGTCCTGACCTAGAAATTTTGCTAAGTGTCATTAGGACCTGGAAATTTGCCTGGTTGACATTAAAGAGACAGGCCAATATTCAGAGTGGTGGGCCCCGTGTGAAGTCTTAAATATCATCTCTATTTACACAAAGATACTATTTAGGGCTGAGGCAAAGACTGATTAAGATTTAAGCCCTGGGCTCATAAACTCTTATGCTTAATGCAAGTAGACCGTTCCTCAGAATAAGATTTCACAGGTGGTCTAAATCACTGCTTCTTTGCATTCAGCTAGAATTGATCAACTCAACGAATCAATTTTGATGATGTCATGGCAACGAGCCCTTTGACTGCATGCTAATGACATTGTAAGAGGTCTGGGCCAACGTATCAGAGCTGCCAACAGAATATCTACTGTGATCAAATTGAAAATAAGAACAGTTATAACAGTGAATTTTCGGGTGAAAATACTAAGAACCTTTGATCTGGTTCAATCAATCTTCAGGAAATTGACTGCCTGAAAAATGACACTATAATTTGACGAAGAATTAAGTTATGAACTCAGATATCCTGAGTCCTCGTATATTTTGTTATAATGAAAAATATTTTTAGTTATGTTTCTTCTCTCATAGAGAATACACTCTATGCAAGTCACTGAGAGGCCATATGTTTGAGATCGAGTCAAATATCTTTAGCGTGTGACCTCAGCTTCTGGCCATGATGAAATAAAAGAAACTAGATTTACACCCCCCACAGCTAAAAGAGAAAAAATACAACCAATATATATGCGCCAATGGTTTTCAGGCAGTAGACAGCCGATAGCACAGTACTATGATCCCAGAGAAAAGGGACATAAATGAGGTAAGGTCTGTGATTGCCTCAACTTACTCCCTGGAGAATTTCCGACCCACAACCTGGGGATGGGGAGACCAAGCAAAGCCCGATGACTTCTCTTAGTTGAGGAAAGATTAGGGAGGCCACAGTAGCCCTAATTTATGTGTGTTGAGAGGGCAGCGTACAGAGGAAAGATCTACATACAGAGAGACAAGAGAGGAGAGATACGGAGATCTACAAACGATTCCCCTCAAGTGTTGAGCTGACTGCTAATTAGCTCATGTGTACAAGGAAACTGCCAAGATCAGGAAAGAATCACTGGAAGAAGCAGGTGAAACCATCCCTGACGTTCACACAGAGCCAGAAATAGTTCAGTTTTCCATTAAGATAGTAAAGCAAGATTTCCTAATACATGGGTTAAAATCCTCGGAGGGTTTAACCCCAGATGAGAGATTGTTTCGTATCTACCCAACAAGGCTTAAAAACAACCCTCAAGAGAATCAAACTGTTTCCAAGCAAACTTAATCTGCATTCTAGAAAAAACAGCACCCAGATGTTTAAAGGAATAATCATTTAAAAAATTCAGCACCCTTAGGGCTCCTGGGTGGCTCAGTGGGTTAAAGCCTCTGCCTTGGGCTCAGGTCATGGTCTTAGGATCCTGGGTTCTCTGCTCAGCAGGGAGTCTGTTTCCCCCTCTCTGTCTCTGCCTGCCTCTCTGCCTACTTGTGATCTCTCTCTCTGTCAAATAAATAAATAAAATCTTTAAAAAAAATAAATAAAAATAAAAAATAAAAAATTTAGTACCCAGCAACATAAAATTCACATTGCATGGCATTTTATCAATATTGACAAGGCAGGCTGGGAAGCAGGAAAAAAGACCCATGGCAAGTAGAAAAAATTAATAAATAGAAAAAAAACCCCTAGAAGCAAAAACAAATGACAAGAATTAGTAGACAAGGAAGATAAACCGCATTATCAATAAACTCTCTACATTTAACGAAGCAGAAGAGAGAACGAGTGGATAGGAAAAATAAAAGATATACAAAGAACCAAAATCGAAATTTTTCAAAATGAAAAATAAAATGTCTGTTGAAAAAGCCATTCAGTAGGATTAACAGCAGGTAAGATATTACAGGGAAAAATTAATTAACCTGACTACATAGAATGAAACACACAGAAAATAGAAGCCTAAAGAAGGGAAAAAAATCGAGCAGCGCATTTGTGAGCTCTGGGGACTTTAAGTGGCCTCACATATATATGTGTGTATATTATTTTGTATGTGTATTATATATGGGTATATGAATTGTATATACATATAATTTTCTAAAATGAAAAAAAAATGGGGTCATAACGTATTTGAAGAAAGGATGTTTGAAATTTTTTTTTATCATAACCAAATTCAGTGAAAACGACAAATGCACATTTAGAATCCTAAACAAGTTATTCATCACACACTTATTGTGTGTAGTAATTAGGCATGCCGGGAGATCTCTAGATTTATAACCCTGGCTTCCTGGTGTTCATGTTCTTGTGTAATCCTCTCTCCCTGCATATGTGATGAATTTATTGGTTTGCATCTGATAAGTAGAATATGGCAGAAACAATAAGATGTCATTTCTAAGATGAAGTTACAAAAAAGATGATGCCATCTTGGTCTCTTCCTTTCTCTCTTTGATCACCAGTGGCCGTAACATAGGGATGCATAGGCCACCTACAGAGGAGCCCATATAGCGAGGAATTATGGTCTGCCAACAACCATTTGAGTAAGTTTTGAAGCAGATTCTCCAGCCCCATTTGAACCTTGAGATGACTGCAACCTCACGAGAGATGCTGAGCCACAAACATCCATCCTAGCCACACCAGGATTCCTGCTCCATAGAAACTCTGAGATCATAAATGCTTGTTGCTTTGAGCCATTCAGTTTTTAAATAATTTGCTCCATATCAAGTGGTAATTAACTCATTGAGTACATGCATGAATTTCAAATCAAAAATCTTATATTCTATTATTTATCCCTGAATCGAGAAGGTTTTTCCAACATTTGCAAAACAAATGAATGTATGAAAGATAAGACAGGTACCCCAAATAACTGTGTCATAAAGATGAAAGCAATTGTTTTTGATTAAATCTTTGTAAGATTGGCAAGAACATTGCTATGAGAGTTCTTGGGAGGAGGGATTGCTTCTATTTGAGAAAAGAGGGGATTCTTTTTTTTTTTATAAAGATTTATTTATTTGACAGAGAGATACACAGCGAGAGAGGGAACACAAGCAGTGGGAGTGGGAGAGGGAGAAGCAGGCTTCCTGCTGAGCAGGGAGCACGATGTGGGGCTGAATCCCAGGACCCTGGGATTATGACCTGAGCCGAAGGCAGACACTTAACGACTGAGCCACACAAGGGCGATGAAAAGAGCGATTCTTTTAGGAGGAGACAGTATTTTGGACCTTGAGGGAATAGAATTTGACTACATTTTGCAGACAATGAATCTAAGCACTTGGAGTGAAAGAATAAGTCAGGACTGATGGAAACCAAGGGGTACATATAGGAAACCACGAGCAGAATGTAACAGGAGAGAACAAGAGAAAAGATTTTGATGGAATAAATGCTACTCTTGTGGGCAGATCTTTATAACTTCTGTTTTGGACTCATGTTATAGAGATACTGCATATTAACACAAAATATTAATTCTTGCAAATAACTCTTTTATCATCATACTTTCTTCGTCACATTGTGCATATGGTATCTACCTGAGTTGAATTTACAAGAGCTAATGAGCTTTCTTATTCTCAGAGAATTATGGTCCGATAAGGCACAATGTTAGGCTAGTAACCTCTTCATTAGAGTATTTCTGTATTTCAAAAGCTGCAGTGACACGTACACCTCAAGAGAGGTGTGATCACAAGGAAGAAAAATTCATTTTCTTGTCTGACTTACATTACACCTACATGTAGTGTGAATTTTGATTATATTGGGCCCCTTTGACTTATTGTCCATATTATTTATCTTCACACTTTGATTTTCTTGCTCTGATGGTTTATAGTAGTTTTCCCTCGCCAATTTAAATTCTAGCTGTTTCTCCATATTGTTCATTGATCCCTCGATTTCTCATTTTTAATTTCTGCCCTTTAGAGTCCAGTCACACTTTTTTTATGGTGCTGCTAATTCTGTCCTTTATTCCCCTGCCAAGTTTCATCATTAAGTGACCATGGAAGTTTCCAACTTGTTGGGGACATAAGCTTCCTTGAGCACACCTTCCTAAAATGTACATTTTAGAGCTGTGTAAAACATGAGCAGGAAATAGCGCAATGACCCGATATGCATTATAAAGATTTTATTTATTTATTTGAGAGAGAGGATACACAAGTAGGGGGAGGGGCAGAGGGAGAGAGAGAGAGAATCTTGAGCAGAGTGCACTGAGCAGGGAGCCCGACTTGGGGCTCAATCTCCCAATCTTGAGATCATGACCTGAGCTGAAACCGAGAGTCAGATGCTTAACCCATTGAGCCACGCCGGCACCCCCTACTCTCCCCACATACACATATTTTAAACGCTGGTGTTCTGCGCTTACTCTTTCTGACCCAATTTGCAGCTCTCTTTAATTTAACAAAATTGACATTTATGCCATATACCAAAATACAGTTTGTTCAGGTGAAATAACATGATGTTAGGATTTGCTTGGTTCTCAAGAGAAGTGATTAGTTTTTATTACTGGGGAAGAAAGATAGAGCCTGTAAGAAATGAGTCATTATAGACACAAAACTCAACAAAGGCCCAGGGTGTTTAAATCACCTATATGGGCATATAGCTTGGATTCCTACCTTAGGTTTATGGAATTCCTGATCATGTTTCCTGATCACTTACCACTGAATGTGTAAAGTAAGGCATACTAAGTTCCATACATAAGGCTGGGATTTTCAAATGAGAGTTATTGAAGCAGAACTCCATTTAGCAAATTCATCAAGTAGGGACTAGTTTCACCAAAACCCATCAGGAATAAGGAGATAAGTCACAAACTCACTTGGAGGGTGGGTGCAAAGATCATTGTAAACGGTTCAAAACTACAACCAAATTTGTCTACATTGAATCAGCTGAGAAACTCCCTTTCCTTTATGATCTAATATATATTTTGCATTTCACTGAATAGGTTTTTATCTTTCCCATTCTTCATTTTAAAATCAGCCCAATAGGAAGTTTCAAACTACCAAGCCAAGCAATTTTTTTTAAGAATATGCCCTTAACAGAATGTATAAATTTTGAATATAGTTCAATATAGTGTGTTCCCTAATAAGAAAAAGAGACTGAGCACATCTATACTAGGAATTAAGAAATTAATTTAGCATTAAGGTCAAATATCTTACTATTTTATTCTCTATTTGGGGCCCAGATTTTCTCAGGAAGATACAACAGTAGTCATTATAAATATGAACCTAAAAAAAAATCAGTAACGTTTTTGTTTACCAAGTCAGCTTGAAAATATTATTTTTATGCACTTAATAAAGCCCTATGTATTTCCTGACTACTTTTCGATCCATTAATTAGTGATTCTTATTTTCTTTGTAGGTCATCATTATAGCCAGTAATTGGAGTCTTGATGAGTGAAAACGTATTCAAATTATATGTCCCAGCGCTCACAAATATAGGCTGGAGACTTCAAGTCCAAAATTTGCTAATGCCCTCAACTAAAAGTGTTATTATTTCTTTCCATGTATCTACATTTTAATTTTCCGATTATTTGAGTAAACAATCACAGAAATATTGCCAGACAGGTCTGGCTTCATTTTCAGAATCGATCCCCTGCTGGTTGAGTGTGTGTTCCTTTCAGTGGTGTGGGCTAAGTAAGACTCCATCTGGAGTCTCCTCTCTCAGCACTTGGGGTTGCATGCAGTCATTGTGTTTGTTAATTCCCTTGTATATTTCCTACCTGGGCTCCTGCACCTGACTTCCTACTTTACCTGCTGAACCCTGCAGGTGCTGCAACTAGAGTCTCATCCTTCTGCTGTTGTGCTTATTCGTTTCCATGGTTTCCCCCCTCAACAAACTGTGAGCCCCTGGGGGGTAGGAGCAATCATTTCTTATTTATGTATATCCGTACTGTTTACCTTAAAGCTTGATACATTGTTGGTCAGGGGACAGGAAGAGCCACCTGACTGCTAGCCATCTGCCTTATCTGGCCAGCAGAGTTAATAAATGAATTTGAATAACTTTAGGTGGCCAGTGCGTGGGAGTCCCTATTTTTTTTTTCCTTTGTGTACAGTCACACATATACTTCACCAGTGTGGCCCTGTAGGCATCCTAGTCTGTGGTCCTCCTTGAGCTACTCAAAATATGTTATTGTTGTGTGAGTGAATGTGTCAGTGAATGGACATCTATTTGCGCAGAAAATTATTATTCCAATATTTCAGTTCTGGAAATTCCTTTAGTTTCATCTCAGACTTACAACAGTAAAGGTAGAAAAATATAACTTTGTTAGACAACGTCCAAGAAAGCACTGCAGAGGTAGGCTTCTCTGAGTATTCTTGTAGTCAAATCAGAGAGGAAAACCAATTTAGTTGCGCTGTTTGCAGAATTCAGGGGACGCAAACAAACCCATTGTGTGGAAAAGCCTAGGTTTGCATTCCCGAGAAGACTGACAACTTCTACATTGGATCATCTTAAAAAAAAAAAGCACTGGGATTTTAAGAACAATAACCCCGGCCAACATTCCAAGTGCAAATTCAACAAAGTATTTCTCAAGACCCATTCCAAGATGCTCCAGACTAGGGCCCATGACAGCACACTAGAGAACAACGCCGTACTATGTGAAATGCTCTCTTGCTCTGGTTTAATCTGGGGGAAAAGCTTAACATGAGCTCTTTGGATGGAATTCACAAAACCAGACATAAAATACTGATGACCATGAAGTATTCTTGAGAAAGGTTAAGCTTCACCTGAAAAAGTAAGTTTGGGTCTGCTTTAATTATCTGAGAACGGGGGGACAAAGGCTCTAAGATGTACCCTACCATGTCTCCAATAATTTTAACTTTTTAAAAGCAACTATTACCAGATGTTCATCTTGGCCATAAAAATGCTCACCCTTGAAAACTATAATGTCTATGAAAATGTAACTTTGAGCAACGTGCTACCTATCAACATTTCCAGCTAATTAGCTTGTGTTAAATACATGTCTGAGCATTGGTAATAATTCGTTACATAGGCTTATTATTAATAAGACAACTAATCATTGGTGCTGGTTTCCAAAGAGAGATTTTATAATAAGTCTGACTTCTGAGCAATTAGGAAGTTAGACTCCTTTTCTGTTAGGGCCACTCCCTTCGTTCAAGAAAACTGAAACCCTACCAACCACTGTTTTTTCTTTTTTTCTTACCAATTTCAGGAAAATATGTAGTTAGTTAAATGGCAGAGCTAGGAGTGAGTCATTAAGTGTGGTTTCTCTACACCTGCCACTATAAAAAAGGGGATATGTTTTCTATAAATTGTCAGGGCAATTATGTGATAGGAAGAAACCAAACTGGGCAAATATAACAAAGATGATTTGCACGAACAATAAAAGGGACAGCATTTTCTCAAGGCCATGGAGCAAAGTCCATATGCTTCCTTATGGCACACACTAAACACTGGCCACTTGGATAGTGGATTAAATTTTGTCTTAACCATGACATGGATTTCACCTCCTGGAAGGGTCTAGATCTATATATTTATATCCCAATTGTTTTTCTACTTCAGCTTTTTTTGGCCCAGTAATGACAAGAAGCACCAATGAAGGCAAATGTGAGGAATGCTAGGCGTCAAGCATTTATGTCCCTGTTAGCAGATCTCACAATCCTTCTTCTTGGGCACCCAAGGGGTTCATGCTCTCAGGAGGAGCTTTGAGTCCTCCGAACAGAGCTCGACTGGACTGGCCGTGACCGGCTCTGGAGGGACGGCACGAGGGGTCCTGTCGCAATTCCCCAGAAGCGGAGAAGAGTTGGAGCTTTTGATCCTCTGCACTTAGAAACGGGAAAAACTCCTTTAACTCCACGGGCGGAGATCCTACAGCCACCAAACTTGTCCTATTTAAATTACTCTTGCTCGTGCAGACAGGCAGAGTGACATTGCTAACATACCTCCACGCAGCACTTCTGCAATATGACAGGTGACATCAGCTGTGGTGGCAAGGGACCACGTGGGACCTGGAAGACACATCCGCCATTCGAAATGGAAAAGAACAGGTGAAATTATCACATCGCCATGCAACCCAGCATATGTTGTCTCGCATTAAGAGCAAGTGTATCTGGCAGGACTCTAATCTAAATGTGGACAGTGAGAAATCCCCACCTCGAAGATCATATTCACAATAGAGTTGTTTCTTCAGAGGCTACATACCTCGATGTTCATGTGAATTACGAAGGCCAGACTGAGAAAACTGGAGATTTTATTTTATTTTATTTTATTTTTTTAGAAAAGTAACAATTACAGCATCATGGACGGTGCCTATGAAACTTGGTTCAGACTTGCTTAGGTCAAGAAATTCAATGTTACAACCGTGTATTGAAAATTTATCCGCCGTATATGTGAGTCCAGCAGCTGTTCTAAGTGCGTCTTGTGGCTACATAGTGAAGTGGAGTTGGTTAAAGCAATGATATTATTTCCTGGATGGAACATGCTAGAAAGAGGCGGGCAATATATTTGAATAAGTGAAAAAAAAAAAAAACCAACCAAAAAAACCTTCAAGGAAGCTTGACAGAAGAGTGAGTATATTGCGGTGAGAGATGAGGAGGTATGACCTTACATTTCTGTCTCTTTAGATGTTTCCCTTTTCTGCAGCATTTAATGACCGAAAAATGCTGTTAGTTATTTTCAGCCTGCGGTTGAGCTGCAGGAACCACAGAACAGAAACCCCATTGTGGCAGGGATTGGAAGCAAAAAGCTTTTTTTTGTGGGGTTCACTTACTATTTCAATTCCCTTGTATATTAGTGGGCTTCAAAGGTATGGTTGTTACTTCTCCTATTTACTGCTCTTTCCCTCCTTCCTGTATCCCCCTCCAACCCCAATTACCTTCCCTCCCTAAGGCGGGGGATGCAGCCCGAAGGCTGGCCACCATGGGAAAAGCCAGATTTGCCTAGGCTCAGGTGACCCTGCTCTGACTGCTACTAACTTGTTTCATACCTTCAAGGCCGATGATTTCATGGCTCTGAGGCTAATCTTCCGCATCTTAAACCAGGGATATTATGAACGGTTTCACAGGTTCGTGAAAATTAAGTGGGATCCCGTGTTGTGGGCGGAGCCCTGAAATCGGTGAGCGGTGAGCGGTTCTTTTCTTTCACCAGGAGCCGCTACCCTACATCGTCTTGGCGTGCAGACGGCAGCTCTGCTTCCGTCCAGGTTCTCCTGTGTTCTAAATGTTTTTCCTCCGGGCCCCAACATTTCTTACCACACGGTTACTCTCGTTAGCCAGGACACTGCGGTTAAGTCCTTTATGAAAAGCACTTAATTATTTTTTCAGAATCTATCCAATAGCTATTATTTTGAATCCCAACTTGTTAAAGACAAAGTGGGAATTCGGAGGCATTAAGTGAAGTCTGGAGTTTATATCATCAGTTGCCAAGGCAGGACTTGATGAGGTCTTTCTGCCTTCCGGAGAGGCAGGCTCTTAACCACCAATTGCACCAATTAAATTCTCCAGGTCACAGGCCACCCACTCCCATTGCCTCTAGAACGCCAGGGCTGTCCCACACTCAAGTTTAGCTCCTCTAACTCTCTTGTGTCTAATTTCTGCTCTTCCATGGGGGGGTGGCCGGGTGTGTAGTTCTGACCTCCCAGGAGGCAGGGGTCCTATCCCGTCGGTCTCCTTCTAAACCACCCAGCGCCTTGTAGGGCAGACTCGGTAAGCAGGAGACACGAGTTCCTCAGTCGAAGGGAAAAGAAACTGACCAGGCAGAGATCAAGAGTAAATAAAGTGCAAGAAGAGTACAGCAGGAAGAGAGGAAGGAGGAAGAAGAGAATTCAAGGGAAAGGAACCAAGGGCAAATATTGGCTGAATGCTTTAGGGCCAGTCATCGGACCTAAGGATCTCTAAGGGTCTCTGAGTACGAGTACTCAGGCGCGCTGGGCACGGAAATCGGCCTAATCTCTTCAGACCAGGAACCAAGGCTCAGCAAACAAAGAGCTCATACGCGTCTGGGTGGCCGACTTGCACCCACAGTCGCGCAAAATGGCTGGGGTTTAACGGGGTGCTTGGTTCTGATACTTCTTGCCGGGGTCAGGGTGGTAAAAATGCAGCTTGCTCTCTGCACTGATCCCTTAGGGAGCGGCGGCACCAAGGGGGCACTCCTCTGAGTATCCGCGAAGACACGTTACTCAGCAATTACAAGTTTGCAAGTCACACTTGTCCTCTTTCCTCACTTTGAACTCAGCTCCCGTTGTCACCGCCAGACTGCTGGGGCACATCTTCCTTCCCTTGCGAGCCAAGCCAGACGAGTGAGTTATGAGTGATCTCTTTCTCTCCGCCCCGCCGGGGCCCAGGGGCAGCAGCCGGAGGAGCCACCGGCCGCGGCGGCCACGCATAGGTGGGAGGTGGCTCCAAGGTGACGCGCCGCCGCCTCCGCCCCCTGGAGGCGGGGCTGGCGGGCGGGGGCCGAGGAAGTCGGACGGCCCCGGAGGTGCCCCCGCCCCCAGCGCGTCCCGGCTGTTCCTGCGCCTGCGAGCGGCGGCCTCGGCGGGTCCCGGCAGGTGAGGGTCGAGCGCCGGCCCCGCGGCAGCCCCCGAGACGCGGCCTCGGACAGGTGAGGGCGGGTTCTTACCTGGCAGCGCGCGCGGCAGGGACGCGGGGGTCGCCGCCGGCTCTCTTCCGGGGTGGGCGCCTGCTCGCCACCGAGGTGAGGCGTTGGGGTCCCTGAGGGTTCGGGGTGGGGATACAGCGGAGCTCTTTCACGGGAGCTGCGGGTTCCGGAATCCAAAAGGTGTGCCAAGGACGGGAGGCAGAAACCGGAGGCGGGCAGTCCTGGAGAGCGCGCGAAGGGCGGGCAGCTCGCCCCAGGAATTCTTGGCTTTTTAAAGGACACACCTTTGGTCCCCTCGGGGCGCAGAGGAGTTAGTCACCGCCACCTCCCGGACTCTTTCTGCAGAGGTTAGCCCCTCATTTGTGTGGGATTTCATGCGCTCCCTTAGTGGAGACCTGGAGGTTCAACTTCGGTTCCTAGCGCAGGCATTAGCGCAGCGGCACGGAGCGGAAAGCCTTAGGATAATTGTGTAGGTTACAGAGTGTCTTGCACCTTTTCAAAAAAAACCCCAGAAAACAAAACACACACACACACAAAAACCCCAATACGGTGATAGTGGTGGTGAACTTGAGAGCCGATTGCTTCCGCAGTTAGTTCCTCAGCGCCGGGTCCATCTGTTAAGCAAATGGGGGCCGAAGGCTTTTAGAGATGGTTGGGTTTCCATAAACGGGTTAGAACATCTGAAGGAACTTCTGTGCGATGTCTGAGGGTTTCAGCGGCTTGTAGGTACTTACCTAAGTGTGGACTGGAAGTGACACTGGCAGGGGCCACTTAAGAGTTACCAAATAGCTTCCAGGTGAACCTTGGAACTTTACAAAAACCTGCTTCCCAACACAGAATGGCAAACAGGTCTATGGGTTATGATTCCCATTAGCATTCATTTTTCGCTTGGGTCAGTGGCATTTCAATTCAATAAATATTTGTCCTATGTCTTTTAAGGAGAAAACTCAGCGAGAGTCAGGTTGGTGTGCTCTTCCCTACGTAGCACAGGTGTTGATACAAAGGGGCACTTAGGGCACTCATTCCGCGCAGGTGGGTGGTTAGAAAGAGCAGTAGCTTGGGCGGCATTTCTCTAATCTCTGGTAATAAGCATTTAAATGCAGGGAGAATGCAAATCTGAAGAATATGCCTCATTAGCCTAGTCTGACATCTGAACTGACAAGGACTATCAAAACCATCCTCAAAATAAGGTTATTAAGAATCCATTCTGTGCCACCCACCATGTTGGGCACTTTATCTCATTGCATAAAATACACAGTGTAGATATTATTCCCCCGTACAGATGAGAAACCGGGGCAGGGAGGAATCTAGCAGTTTGATGACAGTAATAGCGGACCAGAGAGCGAAGGGGGATATTTTGGAGTGCAAAACCCATGCTTTTTCACTATTCCATGGTGCTCTGACGTTTAGTGTAAATCTGGCAGATTTAATGGAAAATAATTCAAATGTATTTTCCTAAAACAATCCATGTCAGTTGAAGTGACTGTTATGAATAAAATGAGTATTGCTTTCATTCTCTTTGTGTGATTAAACTATAACCAGTCTGGGACAGGAAGATGAACGGCCGTTTTTAAAATACAAGTTTATTACGTGTTTTCCTTAACATATTTTTAAGGACCCAATATGTCCAAGAGGAACAAATTGGGTAAAACTTTGTAGGTATTCCTTGTGTATTACATATTGAAGTAACAGTTAATTTTCTTATTATTCGTATCCTTTAACATAGTTCAGCTTGATTCCATATCTTCTGGATGAATAGAAGCCACTGTTTTCACCTAGAAAGGACTCGTGTGTGTGCGCCCGCATATAAACCTATAATCATATATGATATAGGTAACATTTATTTTAAAAGGTGTATCTTTTTTTCCTTAAATGTATCTCTAGAAGTGTAGAGAGTACTGCAGGGCACTTATTTGGGAAGGAATCTTAATATTCCTAATTTGGCCTGTGAGTGAATGATCCATGACAACTTGTAATTTCTTCAAACTCCTATAAACCACAAACGCCATTTTCCAACTGCAATCCTTAGGCTGTAGAGGATGAGAATGAAAATAGTCCTTGGAATTTTAAATAATATTTCCTGACACGGAGAGCACTTGCTTTCTTAAGCCCTTTCTTCTAATTGTTAGTAATTACACACAGAAATTGAGGGGTTTCATAATTAAATTATCGTAAGGGGTTGAAAAAATGTGTCTTTTGGGTTGGGGGCGAGAGGCTTTTTCCCTTGTTGGGAGGATCAGGTAGACTATATTCTGCCTGAGTTGTGCTTTGGTACAATTTTTATTTTTGTTTTCATTTGACAGTGAAATCAACAACGCACCTTGAACTCCTCTTTAGGAATATTTGAAACCCTGCCTCGAATGTGTTTATAGAAGTATGCTTGGCTTGGTTGAGATGCTCTAATGGAGGGGCCAAGAGTGACGAATTAGAGAAATTTCCAGAAAAGCTAAAGGGCCAGGAGCAGAGTATGCATGAGATGTGTGAAACGGGCAGATCTAGATTTTGTGACACCTGTAAGGCAAATGATTCGGGGATCCTCTTTAAAAAAACAAAATGATGTAAAACTAGTTATGAAAATGAATGCTTATTTAGAATGGAAAAAGAAATAATCACCATTTGCTGGAGGTTTCTTTCTCTTTCTGCTGAGATCTTTTTGGGCAGTTTACCAGAAATGCTTACGTAAAAATGCTTCCTGATTGCAGCCCTCTCTCCCTGAGAACACTGAGCATCTCCTAGCAGCCTATAGCACTCAGAGGGGCCTCTGCCAGCGATGGGCCGGAAGCTGAAGCTCCATTACCCTCAAAGAGTAAGAGGGCCAGCTGTGGTTGGAGGCAAAGGACTCATGGTTCGCTGAGCAGGGTGGAGGCTGGTGGCTGGGGTGGGAGCGATACTCAGCTTTTCGGGCACTCGGGGCATTTCATATCTAGTGAACAGTCTGGTGGGAAGGCCCAGAGCTGACTTCTAGGACCTTCTACTTTGCTTCACTCTCCAGGGATGCCTTTGGCTATTGGCTCTCCCAGCTCTCATTCTACCAGTCATCATTTATTGAGGGTTTTCTATGTCCCAGGCACTGGCAAGGTCCTATTTGCCAGGGGCCTCCCTAGCCTCGTGGAGCTGATTTCATTCTGACAGCATAGTTTCAGAGGTGCTGGTCTGGAGCCTGGAGGGCTCCTGATGGCTTGAGCTGAGTTTGGAGTTGTTGGTGGAGTTACCAAGACGAAAGAGTCCAGGGAGGACGTTCTAGGTGTGTGGACGGCTGTAGAAAGCCAGAGGTTTGGACCCACACACTCTCCTCCGTGGATGCAGCGAGGCCCCTTGGGCAGAACTTCTCAGCATGTCCTTGCAGACGAACCCACACAACTGGTTTTAACTTACTAGAAATGTATGTTCTCAGCCCCCATCCCAGACCTCTACATCAGAAGCTCTGTCTGGGGCACAGCATTCTGCATTTTGAGAAGCCCTCCCGGTGATTGCAGTGTATGCTGAAGTTTGAGACCCATTGCGCTTGGTATTTCAGAGAACTGGCCGGGCATAGAGTCCCCTGTGGAGATAGTAAGAGGGGAGTGGGATTCATGCTGATGCTAATATGTTAGGACTATAATATGAGTATCATTTATATTATCACTGGCATTTATGGAGCACCCAGATTATACTCAGGCGTTGTGCTAAGAAATAGGAACTCTTTTAATCATGAATACAACCCCACAAAGCAGAGCTGTTGTTACTTGCATTTTTTTTAAAGATTTTATTTATTTATTTGATACAGAGAGAGAGAGATCACAGGTAGCAGAGAGGCAGGCAGAGAGAGAGGAGGAAGCAGGCTCCCTGCTGAGCAGAGAGCCCGATGTGGGGCTTGATCCCAGGACCCTGAGATCATGACCTGAGCCGAAGGCAGCAGCTCAACCAACTGAGCCACCCAGGCGCCCCTGTTACTTGAATTTAATGCGAGAAAACTGGGGCCGGGAGAGACAAGGGTATCGTTCCCAGGCACACAGCTGGAAAGCCATTCAGCCGGGATTCAGGTGCTTTCCCTCTCTTCTGCCTGGGAGAGTTTTCATCTGTTTCTTTGTTGTGTGCGAGCCTTGGAAGAGGCTGGAAGGCAGACTTGAGACTATCTGGACTGGCCCTTTTTAACAATCATTGTCATTTGCTGACCGTGTGCGTTTAACAGGTTTTTCTTTAGGGACAAATCACCAGATGAGAGAGGTAGCATGTCATTCCGTCCTCGTGGGAATTTCTAAAGTTTCATAAGCAAAGGGACACAATTGTATGTGTGTGATTGAGCAACACGAGGTCTCCTCCTTCCTTGGTATGATGATGGGCTCATTTGCATTCCCCCCATAGGTAGAAGGTAGCCTTGTTTTGTAATGTGGCTTTCATCTGGGTGTTAGCATGCGGGCTTTCTCCTAAAGCCCAGCTTCCTGTCCAGGACACAGAGGGCTTGAAGATGATGGTGTGTTGTCCACAAGGTCCTGGAAGGCACCTAGAAGAGCTGTGCTTTGGATTCTCACATTTTTTTTTTTCTTTCTGAAAACGATTGTTCTCCGAAACTCTATATTTTATCACAGAATACCTCCATCGTTCAGGAAGCATGAAAAAAAAATAACACCTATAGATGTGAGGACATGGGTGAGTGTGCCAAATAGTGGTTTGCCTTTGGGTGGGGACCTCAGGTTACTGAGTCCTCACTTCTCTGCACACAAATGTTTGGACAAACGTTAATTAGAGCGTAGGGCAGGCAGCAGAACTCAATTCTCGGAGAGCTGGCTGTCTCAGCCACGCATTCATGCATTCACAGAGTCACTTGTCGCCTGCCTGGTTGTGCTGAGTGTTAATGTCAGGCACCAGGAGGAGGTACGATGGTGGCTGGACAGATGTCATCCGTACAGACGCGTGAGGGCAAACTTGCTTGCAGTGCTAGGGCTGAATGGAGTCCGATGCCCTAATTCTCGCAGTGAGTCATCTGGAAGGGAGTTAAGAAGCTATCTTAGTTCAGGAGAGAGGCTGTAGGGCTTGGCTTAAGGCAATAGGGAAGCAAAGGTGTGTGTGAGGGGTTGACTGTGTAGGTGACAGGTGCTTGTGGGTGAGAGGAGAGAGGGGGGTTGGGGGCTGAGGTTTGTGCCTTGGGCTCCTGGGTTGGTGCTAGCACCACAAGTCAGGACAAGATTGTTTTCAACAAATGAAAATGAGTCTTGTGGACATTGTGAGTTTGCAATGTCTGGATGACTCCAAGGTAGAGCTTTGGGTGCATTGAATAATGCAGCAGAGAGCACAACTGAATAATTCAGCGGCTTGAGTAATATCAACAGATGAATAATGCCATCTTCCAAGGAGAGGGTGGAAGCGAAAAGCAGGTCACAAAGGAAATGGTGGGAGGGCATTTCCCCTGGTGTCGGCGGGGTAGGCACAAATTCCAGTTCCAGCGATGGGAAAGGGGAAAAAGGTTTACTTCCGCTCGTTCTTGCGAGGGTGGAGATAAATTCTCTGCTCACTTCAGCCTTTCACATGGTTGAGAGTCTATGATCTGGCCCGGGGGAGGAGGGTGGCGATGTGGAACAGCAAACAAGGACAGGCTGGACCAGGAGTGACAAGGGGCTTGTTGAAAGCTCACTTGCAGCATTTGAGCTCCTATAACTGTCATAAGGTAAAATGCTTGCCATCTATCCCCTTAATCGGTTGTTTTCTCTTGTTAAAAGCACTCATTGTAGATATCTATCTATCATAAGTATTTATATCGTATTTATTATATATATTCGTGCATAGATATATCGTGTTTATTATACATTAATATGTATCGTATTTATTACATATATTTATTATAAATCAGCTACCTGGATCATTTTGTAGATCATACAGATCGGCCAGTGCTGTCTTGTACATACCGCTGATACCAATACTACAAGATTGGTTTTTGTATAGAATATTAGGTTTCCGTAGGTGCTCAGAGTTGAGTCGAAGGCTTGTTTAAAAACTATATTGGAGGCGCCCTTGGGTGGGTCAGTGGGTTAATTAGCTGTCTTAGGCTCGGGTCATGATCCCAGGGTCCTGGGATCGAGCCCCGCATCAAGCTCTTTGCTCAGTGGGGAGCCTGCTTCTCCCTCTCCCTCTGCCTGCCGCTCTGCCTACTTGTACTCTCTCTCTCTGTCAAATAAATAAATAAAATCTTAAAAAATAAAATGAAAACTATGTTAGAAAGTGGCCGAAATAAATAAATAAATATATATTCCTTTATCCAAAAGCTGTTCATTGAGCCTGCGTTATGCGGAGTTTTTGTTGTGAATCAGACGGAGGGCTGGCTCCCTGTCCCCGGAGAGCTTACAGCTAAGGGGGGGAAGTCGGACAACTGAACGGTTGCTGTTTGCTATGGATAAGGCACAAGGTGCCGTGGGAGCCAAGCGGCGAGGGGCCGGGCTGCCTGCGCTTTGCAGGATCGGTTAGCTGGAGCGATGGAGCGAGCCAGCAGTGGGCAGAGATCCCTCTGGGGCAGGATGCAACGTTTGGAAAGAACAGACGGGGTTTCAGAAGTTGCTGGATGGATGCTCTTGAGAAACTGAAAGTTTGTGATCAACTTCATCCATTAAAAGCCAGATATATTCACGAGGGGTTGTGATCTGGTCAGGAAAACTAGAAAAGAAAGGACTAAACTTAGCCGTGTGACCGTTCCCGCAGTCAGAGCCAAGAGATAGCCGAGGGGACAGTAGAAACATGAAACAAAACCCCAATCAGACCGGAAACAAAAATAATGATTGTGATGATTATATGGTAATTTGTGGTTTTGGCGGCGGTGGGGAGGGGATTATTCTGAAAGACGTTGGTGTTCAGTTTGAGGACTTCTTATATCAGAAAAGGATACTATATTATTATGTAATGTAATATAATGTATAGACATATAATGTAGTTATAGGTAACCAACATCGTTAGGATTAACATTCTCCGCTAGTGTAAAGCGGTACGTCATTATTACATATGTAGGTTTCTAGTCTGCAAAAATGGCCTTGGGGGTCAGTTTTTCCATCTCCTGTTGCTCTTCCATGAGTGAGGTGGGGTCCAGTGGTGCCGCAGGCTTGCTCACCTTCACCTGGTCAGTCTGTCTGGTGAATGAGTCTGTCCCTGCTTGTCCTTCAAGCAATGTGCTTCACTTGAGCAGAATTCTTATCTGTGGCTGAAACAGGCCCTATAATGAACGGTCTCCATCTTCTCCCAGTCTTGGTGTCGCCCCTTTTTAAAGATTTTATTTATTTGACAAAGAGTGTGAGAGACAGAGAGAGAGAAGGAGCACACGCGTGAGCGAGGAAAGGAGCAGAGGCAGAGGGAGAAGCAGACTCCTTGCTGAGCAGGGAGCCTGACGCGGGGCTCGATCCTGGGACCCTGGGATCACGACCTGAGCTGAAGGCAGACGCTGAACCGACTGAGCCAGCCAGGGGCCGCTTGTGTCACACTTCTAACTTACTTCCTCTCTGGTGTAGTCACGCACTGTGTTCCTACATAGTCAAACGTTTTGGCTATCGTAAGAATCTTTGGCAGAAGTCGCTTTCAGCATTTTAGGTCTGTCTAAACAGGCAGAATTTCTCTGACATTTCTTTCTTTTCTCTTAAATCTGTTGGGGCCGGCCCAGAACCGTTTGGCTTTAGCAAGGGATGAGAAAGAAGGTTCTCAGGAAGTTTCCTCTGTTAATATTTGAACCAGAGATTTATTTGATTACAAACACAAAGTTCGAACAAGTCGGCGCAGCCCCAGTCACTAATAACAGATTGGTGTTTAGTTGCTTTGTCAACGACTTCCTTTCCATCTTCCGGCTTTGTGTCCATTTCTGCCTTTGTCACCATGAGCTCAGGACCGCAGATCAGTAATTGAGCTCTCAGTTTTTTGCGTTCCTTGCCAATATGTGCCTTTGGGTGGATGCTGTTTTTTCTTTCGGTGGAAGAAGCTTTTTTGTTTTCCCTGGCTTATTATAGGACTTGTGGACTCCGCTGGTACGTATTTCATGCCATGTGCCAGCTACCTGGGATTGTGGAGCTTCTAGTAGGTGGCAGAATCTTATTCTCAGGAACCGTGCTGGATGGGCGTCATCCCCATTTTATAGATGAGAACACTGATACCCAGAGAAGCCGTGTGAGTTGTCCAGGGTCAGGTCAGCTTGTTGGTTGGAATTTTATCCCTCCCTCCCCCAACTGTTCCCTCCCAAGTCAGGGCTATTTTAACCGTTCCGCTCTGACTTATTTTCCCTAAAGTTGTTTAGCCCCCAAACTCGGGAGTCTCCAAGACCCACGACCACTGAGATGCCAGATATTTCTTTGGATCGTGGCTTTGGGAAAGCAGCTGCTCTGTGCATTCCCGGGCTGAAGGCAGAGTCGAAAACCTTCCCCGCCGAGGCTGCTTTAAAAGCCACTTCGATAAAGCTTTGGATTTCCTGCTAAACTCTCTTCTGGAGGTGGATCTGGCAGGATCTTGATAAATATACCGCATTCGAGCAATTTCCTGCCAGAAGATTGTGAATACATGAAGCTAGATGCTCTGAAAAGGTCTGTCTCTTTCCTGTGACCCAAGTGGTGCCTTAAAACACGTAGTTGTTATAATAAATTTGTGTGGCCAAGCAGGCAGTCAGTAAGTGTGAGCGCCGTGGTTCATTCCACATGTGAACAGCCCTGGGAGAACAGCTTTACTGTGTTTTTATGTTTTCTAAACTGATGTCAGCTTTTAAATATATACAGATGTTGACATTTTAAAACCCAGATAAAATTCTTGTGGTGCTGTTGATCGGATCTGGATGCTTTTTTGCTGTTCATTCCTTTATAAGTATTAAGCCCAAATGAGATCTTTTAAGGGTCCACTGTGTACAGATAGGGTTGGTATTCTGGTTGCTGTGGTCTGAGAGAAGCTAGAGTTACTTCTGCTGAATGTTCTGCTTTTCCCCATGGGGACTTCTGAGATACCTCTTGGGAACCTTTCTTTAATCTAGATAGTCTGTTCGCTTAGAACACGGAAGGAAACTGAGAATACATATTTCAAGCTCTGTTCATTACACTTCCTCCAGGACCGTATTTTACGTTTCTGTTGCAGCTGATGTGGTGTCTGCGGGAAGCAGCAGGATAGGCCCCAAAGTGCCCAGCACCTGTCCTCACGTCCCACCCGTCACAACGGCATGTGACTCTGAGTAAAGGACTCATCAGTGTCATCCGTATTCATTCCAGTTAGAAGTCAGTCTCTTTCAGGGGCGCCCGGATGGCTCTGTCAGTTAAGCGTCTGACTGGTGGTTTCAGCTCAGGTCATAATCTCAAGGTCATGAGATCGAGCCCCTTGTTGGGGCTCCCTGCTCAGCAGGAAGTCGGCTTGAGAATCTCTCCTTCTGCCCCATACCCCATTCACACCCCCCCCAAATAAATACATCCTCAGAAAAAAGGAAGTTAATCTATTTCATGATATGCAACGAATGGTGAATTTGTTGTTGTTAAACTTTTTAATATAAATTTTGCTGAACAATTCTTGCTGTCTTGGTATAATTTTGGTAATGTCTGGTTTGTAGTAACATACTCAGTCTAGCCAGATTGAAAACCGGCCCTGGCTATGAGATTTTTTATTTTATTTTATTTTATTTTATTTTATTTTATTATTTTATCTTATTTTTTTGCTAGTGGCTGTGGGTGAGAGCTAAATCTTAGTGCTTAAAAATCACTGATTTTAGGACTGCTTTTAAGATTACATGAGAAAGCACGAATGGAATAGTGTAGAGCAAGACTGCTTTACATACACACATGTATGCACATGAGGTGCTGCTATATGAATATATTTGTTTTCTGTTAATAAGCATCAGAAACGTACTAGTGGTTCCCTTATGGAGACGTCTAGTCTGGGCCGAGTCACTTTTCACTGCGTGCCTCTCTGCACCATTACGATTTGCTAAAGACATACCTTGACAAGATATTGCCAGGGCCAATTTGATGCTGGGATAACAGGCCTTTTTCTGTAGTCTTTAAAATGTCACTGAAACAAACTCTTCCTTGGACACGAGAATATTAAAAACACTTTGTATTTGTTTAACTTGCTAAAGCTTTTAAAAAAGTCTTGGCATTTATTTTCGGGTTTATTTTCAGATTTTTATTATCAGCCAAACATCTTATCCATTTGCGATCAGGAGAAGCAGTCCTCTGCTGGGTGCTGCTTGAAATGATTACGGAGAGGAAAGCGTCCCAAGTGTCTCTGTCATTCTGCAAGCCTTCCTGGAGGTCCCTGTGGATGGGATGGGCATGGAGTGGGACCCCTGAAGACACTTCTGTTCCAGTAAGGAATATGGAGCCTCCCAGTGGGGCTTCCTGGACTCACCATGACTCAGTTACTGGGAAGAGCCCCAAGTTTGGACAAACCCTGGGCTCAAATATCAGTTCTGCCATTTGTAAGAGTTCAGTGGCTCCAAATCTCTGGTTTCTCATTTATAAAATGGGGTTTGCAAATACTCACCTGGGGGTGCTGTGAACATTGGTGGTAATCCCTGTAGAGTGCCCTGTGTATAACGGGTACTTTATAAATTCCTGTTATTCCAGGAAAAGAGGGAGTCTGGATACTTCGCCGGATCCGCACTTTGGCGAACGGAGTGCCTATAGTGTTAGGGCAGCTTTTCCCCAGGAATCAGACACCTCTGCAGTGTTGGCGTTTGGCTCTACGTTGCCTTCTAACCAGAAGAATGAGAAAGGAGAGGGCAGAAAGCAGGAATTAGGAGCTGATACTAAATTGCAGAATTTCAGCTCAAAAATTAACTGGAGACAGGTTTTTTTTTTGTTTGTTTGTTTGTTTGTTTGTTTGTTTTTTTGAGACACATTTTAGGGAGCAATAAAAATTACCTAAATCCAGTCCATTTTACCCAGCTGGAGGCTCTTATATTTAGAGTTGAGACATTACCTCTTCCTTTTTTTCCTTTAGTTTTTTCCTTTCACTTTTAAGGTGTTTTTTCCCTTTTGCATTTTTAAGTAAATCTTGATGTTAGAAAGCCGATACTGGACATGAACGCATCGATTGTGTGCTGGATTTAGCATTTTCTTGGTGATTATAGTATAATTTGATGAAAGCCCAGCCACTCCTTGGGGAAACCGGACAATGTCCCCTAAATATATATGGACGAATTAATACCTTGGAAGGTTGACTTTGGAAGGTGACATCAAATGACTTCATTGGGTTCATAGCCTACCTTTCTGATTGCTAAAAAAAAGGGAAGGAAAAAAATATTGATTACTTAAGGATTTCGTGTTTAAACGGAACAACAGGGAAAACAGAAGCAATTTCTGCTTTCAAAAAGCACATCTCCGTGGAGAGTCAAGATAGATCTTCCTGAAAAGATGATTAGCGGCACCCTCTTGGGAGCAGAGAGGAGTTTAAAGAGGGGCAAGTTCTGTTTGGACTGGAAAGCAGAGGGAAAATGTGACTTGAATCTAGAAGGCTGGGGAGTAAGTGACCCTCAAAGTGTTGTATAGGTCGCCAGGGGAGAGATCGGGGTTGTTTTTGTTTTTTTTCAAAGATTTTATTTTTAGAGAGAGCGTGCAAGTGCGAGCAGGGGGAGGAGCTCAAGCAGACTCCACCCTCAATGCTGAGCCCCATGTGGGGCTTGATCCCATGACCTCGACCATGACCTGAGCTGATCTGAGAGTCGGACTCTTAACCGACTGAGCCACCCAGGCGCCGGAGATCGGCGCTGTTTAGGTGTGTTCCTCTTACATTCTATGGCCTCCTGCAGTTTTGCTGATAGGTTCTTCACGGTGCTGCCTCTTTCAGGAATGTTGACTCTGGGCAGGAGTTAGGTGACAGAGACAGAGGGACAAAGTGGCACAAAGAACAAGGGCATACAGCTGGGCGGCTAGGTCCGTGTGTGGCTCTGCACCCTCTTCACTGTGTGACGTTGGGCAAGTAACTTAAGCCTTCTGTGCCTCCGTTGGCCCATCAGTGAATGAGGCTTCTGCTGGCATCTGCATTATCAGGTTATAAGGATTAAACTTCATACCTGAAGTTTCCTACGTGACTCCACATATAAGGGATAATTGCTGCTGCCATCTTGGTAAACACTGATGGTAGGAGGCTCATTTTAGCTCGAAAGAACTACCGTGTGTCACGTTCACCGGTCCTAACAGAACCTACGGATTGCGTCCTATTTAAGAACTCATTCGCAGCGTTTCAGCTCAGTGGGGAGATTCGTTTTGGATGTTTTGGGATCGCTCCCAGGCTTTTTCTAGCTGACGGTCTGTGACATGAGTTGCGGATTGCATGCTTTGCCAGACCGTGGAACATTGGGAGAGTTCGTTTGGGAATTCTCAATTGTGGCCGTCATAGGAAAATGTCCACTTCATCCAGCTGGCGCTGGCATTGATGGAATCCGAGAAGGGGGGGAATCAATATAACCTTTTTAAAAGATAGATGGTTTTAATATTGATAATAGTGTTCTTTACCTTTTCATTTGAGAGACGCAGCTGTTAATAGAATGCCACATAAATACTAATGCACGCTGACTGCCTTGTGATACATCCCTTTGGGTACGGAGACAAAAAGTTCAGTGATCTTGACAGATGTCCCTTTAATGCATCACTCACAGGTTGAGAAATACCGTCTTCAAATGAACCGTCCTTCACATGACTGGAGGAAATACCCTTTCATCTTCGTTTTAAAAATCTTCCTTAAACCACAGGCGAGGAAAGGCTTGGTCGTGTGTGTCTATGATTCGTTTTAATTTGTCTATGGCAGTTTTCCACATTTGCTTCTGACGTTTGGATTCGTGGGGAGGTGATCGAATGTGGATCCATCAGTTCCTTAGGCGTGTGTCTTGTTGATCTCACCTGTTGCCTTTTCTCCCATTGGGGACACCAGCTGTCTCCAGACTGAAAAAGGATCTCAGCTTACTGAAATCCTGATGTTGATGGGAGGAGAGAAGCGTGGCTGGCCTTGTAGCCTTGCAGTCATGCCCAGTTCGAGGGCCCGTCAGCCGTCAGTCCTTGGTCGATAGTTTCAGAGATCCCCATTTCGGTGGCCTTCTTTCTTTCTTTCTTTCTTTTTTTTTTTTTTTTAAGATTTTATTTATTTATTAGGAAAGAGAGAGAGTGAGAGAGAGCAGGTCAGAGTGAGAAGCAGACTCCCCATGGAGCTGGGAGCCCGATGTGGGACTCGATCCCGGGACTCCGGGATCATGACCTGAGCCGAAGGCAGTCGCTCAACCAACTACGCCACCCAGGGGCCCTCTTTCTTTTTTTTTTTTTTAATTTTTATTTTATTTTATTTATTTGAGAGAGAGAGAGAGAGAGAGAGAATGAGAGGGGAGAAGGTCAGAGGGAGAAGCAGACTTCCCACAGAGCTGGGAGCCTGATACGGGACTCGATCCCGGGACTCCGGGGTCATGACCTGAGCCAGAGGCAGTCGCCCAACCAACTGAGCCACCCAGGCGCCCCTCGGTGGCCTTCTTCCTTTGCTGGAGTTCAAGGACTTCACTGGCAACTTGCTTGTTGTGATTTTGTAAAGGCGATAAGAAAAGTAGATCATCCCATTGGTGAAATGTTTGGGGGAAATCCAGATGGGAGGCACGGGCAGAGAAAATGAGCTCCATCCTCTGTAGAGGAGGATGTGTCATCATTACTGATTTAATGCTCTGTACCCAGTGCATGAAGCTGGTCCCAGAGCCATCAGTAGATTACCCATCAGTAGTTATTTAATAATGAAACACTCATTGAAAAGCTTAACAATTGTGGAACTTTTTAGGCTGATGGGATATACTGGTCTCTTTGCAGTCTTGGAGTTCTGATAATTATTTAGTCATGATAGTGGTAGAAGGAATTGCCCTCTGAATGAGTTCATTCATTCATTCATTCATTCAATCCAAACTTACCTGCTGTGTGCCAGGTACTCTTCTAGGGGCTGAAGATGCAGGGGTGAACTAGGCAAACACAGTCTCATCTCCTTAGAGGACCCAATTGTTGTAGGGGGTGGGAGTGGATAGGAGAGGCCAAATAAACCAACTAATGAGACAATTGTGATCACGAAGGCCATGGTGAATGTCAAGTGTGATGAGATTATGGTGCAAAAGTGCACTTTCATACTAGAGGGACAAGGTCAGGGTGAGGGTTAAGCTTAAGGGAAGGCTCTTGGGGTGGCTGGGAGGCTTAGTTGGTTAAGCATCCGACTCTCAATTTTGGCTCAGGTCATGATCTCAGGATCTTGAGATCAAGCCCCATGTCGGGCTCTATGCTGGGTGTGGAGCCTGCTTAAAATTCTCCGTCTCCCTCTCTTACCCCTGCCCAGCCCCACATTCAGGCTCTCCTCTCCCTCGAGGGAAAAATAAAAAAGGTAAGTCTCCTTAATACTTAAGGAGGTGATGCTCGATCTAAACCTGAAAGAGCTAGGTGTTTGATCTGTATGGAGAACTGATTATATCACTAATAGCCTGAACCAACAAAACAAAATCCCTAGACCTTCCCTCCAGATGTTTGCTGCACCCACTTTTCCCCTTGCTGGGGGCTGCTACTTTCTCCTTCATGCAGATGTTACTGTCAGACCTGGTAGGACTGAACATCACGGAAAGGAGGTCTCTCTCCTTTCCATGAGGTCCAAAGACCTCTCTCCAGGCAGAGGTCTTTGCTGTGGGTTCAGTGAGCCTTCCGCCTTGTATACAACCCAAGTCGACAAAACTTTGCATCTGGCAATAGCATCTGTTTTTACTTACTGATTACTCTGGCTGGTCAGGTGAGCCCAGAGCTGTGGCTAGGCTTGCTTTAACTTCCCTTTCATGGTTAAAACATATGTAATTTCGTGTGATGCTTTTAGCTTTCTGCAAATGACACACCGTCCTATTCTCACTTGGTCAAGATTCTACCCACTTGCGTCAAGACACCTGCTGGAAATAAGAGCTTTCCCTTCCTTTTAGTCTGACTCTTTTCAACTCTGAATTATTTTTAGCCTTTTTCTGTCAATTATGAAGCTTGAATTGTATTGAGTATTTATAGAAAATGAATTAAAGCAGCCAGTGAGGCTTTGCGAAGGTGCAAATGTCTGACTCAAAAACCCTTTATGCTCCGTCACTGGAAACTCACTCAGTGTAGACCCGGCCATAGTGACTTGAGTTGCTTCTCTGTATTTGTTGACTAAGTAGAGAACAGTATAATTTGGTCCTTAGAATAGAAAATAATTATAATATAGCATTACTGCTTTATAGGGAAGCAGAAATTTACTAAATAACATTAAACCCAAACTTAGATGCTCTGCGAACACTTGTGTAGCTAGATATTTATACAGGTTGTTTTTCCTCTGGAAGTTTCCGTTCTGTATGGAGACAGTAAGTGTGAAAACCTTCTATTGCAAATAAATAAGAATTCTAACAATCAAATAACAGATCAGATTAAATACATGTCTATCGTAATCCTCCGACACATTTGCTCCAGGTGAATGAAGTGACTGCATTCAGTTTTAAGAATTTATTTCTGGAATATTAATTCTAAAACTCCATACCTGGACTTTTCCATCTTGGCTGTTGGACCAGAACTAATTAGCGATTTCGTGTTTTTTGAGTTGCCAAGGCCTCTTGATTTGATTGTTGATTGCTTCCCTCAGGAAAATCGTAGAATATTCTGGGTCCTCAGACAAGGTCTGTGTTTCTGATATCAGTGGCTAGACAGAGATAGCAATTCACTGGCCTGGAGCCACTGTTCTCTTTTCCGAAGCCTGGGGCAGATTTTCATGCTGATAACATCAGGTTTCCCACTGAGCCTCAGAATCATTTGCAATAATCGCTCTACAGGCATCTGCCTTCAGTTGATCTGACCTGATCATCAGAAACGTAGCTGTCATCCAAGACTATTTTGGATTGAACTCTTCCTTTCTGTTGGAGGAAAGCATGCAAACACACACATAAACAAAATACCAATGCGCCCATCAACTTTTGTTTTCATCTGTGTTCATTACACAAAATGACATGTCAATACCAAAGGGGATAACATATTTAAAATTAGGGAAAAAGCCAATATTCTCTGCTTTGAAAAAAACTAGCCATTGTAAGTTTTTCCATGTTCATACGTACCCATCATTATACAGTGCTGTAAGCATAGTTTAGGTACAATTTTGTAATTTGTGTGTCTTCCATTTAAAATTATAAATCATTTTCCAGGCGGCTACATAGCATTAGAGAAGCAAATTTTTTTTTTAAAGATTATTTATTTATTTATTTATTAGAGAGAGAGACTGAGAATGAGAGGAGAGAAGGTCAGAGGGAGAAGCAGACTTCCCGCAGAGCCGGGAGTCCGATATGGGACTCGATCCCGGGACTCCAAAGGCGGTCGCTTAACCAACTGAGCCACCCAGGCGCCCCAGAGAAGCAAATTTTAATGGCTGCGTTAATGAAGATTCGTGGTTCATTCTGTCCTCCATGTGCGTATTTCTCTACAAATAGTATGGAATCGTATGCATTCTGAGCTAAATATTCTGGGCTTGTGGTATGTTTACATTTTACATTAACCCAATTGTCATCTTTTACAACTGTGCGGAAACTCTATTCTTCACCTGTGATCATGAACTAATTTAAAATTTCACATGGTGGGCATGTATTGGGAGTTAGTATAGAAGCCTGTGAACCATGTATTTTGGTGTGGATCTTCTTTAATATACTCAGAGTCTAAAAACACATTAAGGTAAATCACTGGGCTTTCCAAGGAACTAACACTATGGAATAACCTCGAAAACAACTTTTTTTAAAGTGAATTTATACCTCACAATGGGAGACCGAGAGTTGTATATTTTTCCTCTTATTAGCTCAGTGAGGGTCTTTGTATCTCAGTTGTTTAATAGTCATGAACTCCACAAGGTGAAATCACTCAGAGAACAGCCCTAAAGTTAAGGGAAAAGTGGCCCAAAATGATACATTTTGATTTTTATGCTTGTTTATAGGATTCAGTGTGAAGGGACCGAGACAGCACAATCCTCAGCAGAGCCCAACAACTTTGGTATAAAAATGATTCATTCTGGGGAAAAAAGCTATCTCCATTGTATTATTAAATACGAATTGCTGGGGTGTCTGGTGGCTCAGTGGGTTAAAGCCTTTGCCTTTGGCTCAGGTCATGATCTCAGGGTCCTGGGATCAAGCCCTGCATCGGGCTCTCTGCTTATTGGGGAGCCTGCTTCCCCCTCCCCCTTTGCATGCCTCTCTGCCTACTTGTGATCTCTCTCTGTGTGTCAAATAAATAAATAAAAATCTTTTAAAAATGTGAATTGCTCTTGAGTATTTATAGAGTGAGAGACAGAAAATGTCCTCATAGTCAAGTTTTAGAAAATATTTTATCCACATGAAAAGCCATATACTGATATTTATGTAATGACATAGAAGGGTGGCTATGGAAAATGATTTGAAAATAGTGGTCCTTTGACTGCCAGTGTATAAAACTGTGGAAATCTCACATGTGTTTAGGCTGGAAGCATCTCTTGAAAAATCAGGACCGCTCCAGCCCTGTGCCTTCTCCCTCATGGCTCAGCCCCTACCTCAGCTCAGCCTGCATAGGTCTTGTTCCTTTTTTGGAACATGTGGTCACATGTTTTGACCTAGCTATAGTACATATATCTTACGATTTTACCTAATACAAAACAACAACAACAACAACTTCTTCTTCTTCTTCTTCTTCTTCTTCTTCTTCTTCTTTTTGAAGATTTGTTTATTTATTTTAGCAAGGGTCGGGGTTGCGGCAGAGTGAGAGAGAATCTTAAGCAGGCTCTGCGCTGAGCACGGAGCCTGATGCGGGGCTCCATCTTGTGACCCTGAGATCCTGACCCATGAGATCATGACCGAGCCAAAACCAAGACTCTTAACTGCTTTAGTCACCCAGGTGCTCCTACTGAATACAACCTCTTCAACGTACCACTTTATAAATCCATATATTTATTCCAGCTTGGCTTAAAAATCAGTTTCCTAGCTTATGTAAATTTTGTTTTAAACATTGGTAAAATGCGCCTAAAATTTATCATCTTAACCATTTTCTGAGAGTGAAGTTCAATGGTATTGGAGTCCGTTCAAAATGTTGTGCAGGGGGGCGCCTGGGTGGCTCAGTTGGTTAAGCAACTGCCTTCAGCTCAGGTCATGATCCCGGAGTCCCGGGATCGAGTCCCACATCGGGCTCCCAGCTCCATGGGGAGTCCGCTTCTCACTCTGGCCTTCTCCCTTCTCATGCTCTCTCTCACTCTCTCTCTTTCCTAATAAATAAAATCTTTAAAAAAAAAAAAATGTTGTGCAGGCATCACCACCACCCATCTCCAGAACTGTTTTCATCTTGCAGAACTGAAACTCTGTACCTAAAACAACCCCCTACCCCCAGTCCTTGGCAACCACCATTCTATTCTCTGTCCCCATGAATTTGACTACTCTCTTGTAGTAGAGTCATATAGTATTGGTCCTTTTGTGACAGCCTTATTTCATTTAGCATGATATTATGGAGGTCCACCCATGCTGTAGCATGAGTCAGAGTTTCCTTCCTTATAAGGTGGAGTAGTGTTCTTTTATATGTGTATACCACATTTTGCTTATCCATTCATCCAATGATGGACACCTGGGTTGCTTTCATTGTTGGCTGTTTAAATAATGCTGCTATGAATATGGGTGTACAAATAACTCTTCAGGTCCCTTCATTCACTTCTTTTGGGTATATATATCCAGAAGAACTGCTGGAACATATGGGGATCCTATATTTAATTTCTTGAGGAGCCAATTATTCTGTCTTCCTAGAGGCTGCACCATTTTCTATTCCCACTAACAGTGCATAAGAATCCCAGTTTCTCTAGATCCGCAACAATACTTACTATTTTCTGATTTTCTTAAGATTTTATTTATTTACTTGTTTGAGAAAGAGATCAAGTGGGAGGAGGGGCAGAGGGAGAGAGAGAATCTCAAGGAGACTCCTCACTGAGCATGGAGCCCAACTTGGGGCTGGATCTCTCGACCCTGAGATCATGACCTGAGTTGAAATCAAGAGTTGGATGATTAACCAACGGAGCCACCCAGGACCCCCCTGTTTTCCTTAATGGTAGCCACCCCAATGGATATGAGGTGGTATTTTATTGTGGTTTTGATTTGCATTTCCCTAATGATTAACGATACTGCATATGACTTCTTTTTAAAAAGTTTACTGCAGGTGCAAGACACAGCCTTTTGTCTTGTCATTGAAAGAAAAATTACCTGGTGAGTCAAAAGATCTGGGTATTAGCCAGGTCTCTATCCTAATTAGCCATTTGACTTTCAGTTCCATTTAACAAATGTTACCTAGACTTCTGCCATCCAAATAAGGTGTGAAAACTAACTTAGAGGGAAAAGTCAATTGTGAGATTTTTGAAGGGGGTGTCTATGATTAAAATCTGAATTTTACATATTTACAGTGTCTACTTAGTTTGCTTTTACATGTCTTCATTTATGACTTTAATTTTTAAAATTTAGCCTATCTTAATGAAATGATATTGCTCATTGTATCTTCACTGGCATATGCTTACGGAGTATCTCTTGCGTCCTCACAGCAGAGCCTTCGGAAAGGGTGTCTCTTGTGATATCTTTGCTTCCTGCCTTCCCAACTTGCTGCCTTCTAGATCCTGTGTCCCCAAGATCTCTGCAGCCGTCCCAGTAGCCTAAAACCATGGATGCACCTCTGCCTTCCTCAGCCCACTTCTTTGAAGTGTTGAGATGGTTGCTCACTCCCTCATTGAAACTTAACGCTTTCAGCTTCCTTGATCTTGGTTCCTCTTCCTCCCCGAGGAAAGGGAGGTCCCCCTGGCCAGTCCTTAGTTTACGTGAAGACTTCCCTTTTCTCTGTGCTTCCGCTAAAAGTCTGTGATCCCTGTAGTTCTGTCCTTAATCCTATTTTCATTTCACTTTACACCCTTGCTTGGGAAGTGGGGGGTGGGTCTGTCTTCCTCATTTCTATCCCAAACCTTATTCCTACACATTAAATCTGAATATTCAGTCGGGCTATAGTCGGCCTCGGCCTTGGTAATTTATATTCTTTGAGCTGAACACATTCAACGCGGAACTCATCTTGCCTTTTTGTAAATAACTTTTGCTCTTATTTCCCTGTGTTAATTGGTAGTTCCATTGGATTCCTTGCTGCCCAAGAAACCTTAGACATTTGCCTCTGCCTCACCCCTACCCCTCCCAACACATAGGATAATAGATTACATAATTCAGCTTTTCCGTCAGTCCTCTAAATTCATCCTAATTACCATTTCCTTGGTCTAAGTTCTTACTGTGGTAGGTTGATGAATCCCCCGTGTGTCCCATTAGCATCTCATTCTTAACACCTCACAGGTCATACCACTTCGTATTGGGATTGCTTTGTTATCTGCCTCTCCTACTGAATTCTGGGTGCCTTGGGAGAATAAATCATGTGTATTTTGTTCCTTGAGCCTAGGGGGAGAAAACACATACCTTCATTTCCATTGCACTCCATTTTTTTTTTTAAGCATAAAAAACATGAGCAGTATGATCGTCCCTTGTCTTTTCATTTTATAGATATAATTCGATTGTAATATTCATGCGATTATAGCCATTAAAGTTCAAAGACGGAAAAAGAAAGTTTTCACACCAGCTTAAAAAAATTGGGTAGTGTTCTAATTCAGTGGTGGGCTGAAACTAACATCTGCTTTTAACGTGGCTTTTTATACTCTGGAGTGCACTGTTTACTTTCACCTTCAATGACTCCGATTTTAAACTGTATAAATCAAGGTTGCACGTGTGTGGATAAGGAGGTTGGAGCTGCAGTGGTGGACGTGATAGAAAACCGTGAAAACCCGGATGATGGATTAGTGTTTTTCTTCAGAGGGTTCGGATCTTCTTGTAATTCTTTTCTAAATTGCTTCTGTTTATTATTGCTATTTCATAGGATAGTTAAATCCTATCCCTTCTGAATTAGCCTTTGTAATTTTCTGTACTGTTTCCCACTGTAATGCACCAATAATTATAATGTCCATGGTGTCTCTTTGGATTTTTTCATTCTTAATTTAGAATTATGACTGACTTACCCCGAAGAGAGATTTGGTGATCCCCAGTTAGGGATGACAATGTAGTCTATAGGAATAAGCGCAGATTTTGTGCTTTTAGAGAGAAACTGGTTCAAATCTTCACACTGCCACGTATTAGCAGACAAGATGCTTAATGTTCATAATTCTTGATTTCTTCTCATGTTCATTTTATTTTTTTAGGGGGGAGAGAGAGGGAGGGATGGGCAGACAGAAAATTCATAGACAAAGAGTTCAATGCAGAGCTTCCCCATAGTCCCACATAGACCCACAACAAAGGGTCACAAGTTCTCACCCATAAACAAATTACCCGCTTGATTTGGAAATTTAATAAATGTGTCCAGTGTGTGATTTCTTAAGGATTTTATATGTGAGCGAAATTGAGGTTAACACAACTCAACTATATACATTTTTTTAAAAGATTTTATTTATTTATTTGACGGAGAGAGACACAGTGAGAGAGGGAACAAGCAGGGGGAGTGGGAGAGGGAGAAGCAGGCTTCCCGCTGAGCAGGGAGCCCGATGCGAGGCTGGATCCCATGACCCTGGGATCATGACCTGAGCCAAAGGCAGAGGCTTAATGACTGAGCCACCCAGGTGCCCCTCAACTATATAAATGTTAAGAAAATACAGATTTCATATTCTGAAAAATACTAAGTTACAGATATATTTACTGGATGAACAAATAAATTTGAACCGTCATGCTTGCCCTTATGAGAGTAAGCTTTAGTTTGCCATTAATCACAGCCTTAAATGATTGATGATTCTTTATTTAGAAATGAATGACTTTGCCAGAGAGAATTTCCAACTCTGTTGCACTGCTTGAAACTTCAGTAATGTCACTGTATTATTTCTCTAAGGCTTGCAGTTTTCAGATGGGTTTAATCTGACATTTTTATAAAAAATATATTATGTTTGGGAATGGTCAGTGAGTATGGTGCCACTCTTCGCCCAACTGGGATATATGGACATGCAACTTTCTAGAAGTCTCCATTTGGGACATCAGACACATTGTTCCTTTTTTTTTTTTTCCCCTAAAGACAACATTTGGTAGATTATATTGATCAGTACTTTCAAAACTAGTTTCTAACATTTTGATCTTAACAGCTACGCCCTAATTTTCTTAGATCATCGATGTGTCAGGACTGTTGACAGAAATTAATCGAATATATCTTTAGGGAAGATAGCTAAGTGTGAAGTTTGGTCAGGCTGGTACTTTGGAGACCTAAGAGTAAAAAAGGAAAATCTCTTTAGAACTGTTACTGTTTTTAGCAGAGAGCTGGCGATCATCTCTACAACTGAGATCTTTGGTATTAATATCCATTTAGCTATAGAGGGCTAGAAAGTTAATTTTTTTTTTAGCAGTTTTGTTTTTGCCAAAGCACGTCTCACCATCTGAGGCAACAAATATTTTAATGATTATTTGTTTTATTTGTACTTGTTTTTGCTAAATACTGAGAAATCCCATTTGGACAAAGACCCCCAAGAATGAAAAGTGCTCCCCGCGGGGAAGCCTGGAGGGCTTTGGGAGGAAGGAGTGGAGAAGGGCTCTGGGCTTATGCAGGATAGTATTTTTTTTTTTAAGATTTTATTTATTAGAGAGAGAGAGAGAGGGAGAGAGAGAACGAGCAGGAAGGAGGGGTAGAGGGTGAGGGAGAAGTAGACTCCCCGGCTGAGCAGGGAGCTCAATGCGGGGCTCGATCCCAGGACCCTTGTGACCGTGACCTGAGCTGAAGGCAGATGCTTAACTCACTGAACCACCCGGGCGCCCCTTGCAGGATAGTTTTAAGTAAGGACGAGGCAAAGCTGGGACCAGCTCTGTCCTGGGCACTATTCTGAAGCACCTGTTGGGCATCCCAGTAATCTTTGTTCAGGAGGTAGGAGGAATACAGTGGTTTGGGGAGGAACTGGTCTGAAAGAAATCATTGCTCAAAAGTAGTTGTTTGAGGGTACCTGGGTGGCTCAGTGGCTTAAAGCCTCTGCCTTCCACTCAGGTTATGATCTCAGGTCCTGGGATCGAGCCCCGCCTTGGGCTTTCTGTTCAGCAGGGAGCCTGCTTCCCCTCTCCCCCCGCCCCCTCCCCCCCCCCGCCTGCCTCTCTGCCTACTTGTGATCTCTCTCTCTATGTCAAATAAATAAGTAAAATCTTAAAAAAAAAAAGAAAAAGTAGTTGTTTGGAAGCCCTAACATGGTCCGGGGGGAAATGTTTTCTGCTGACGTGCACCTGGACTTCACTGTGCATGTTAGTGGTCCCATTGTCATTGGCCAGGATGACTCTTATTTTCTCAGATGTCCCAAGAAGACTTTCCTTTCTTTCTCCAGAGCTGCACTGCTGTGTCCAGAACGTTCCTGACATATGGCAAGAATAAAATACACACTCCCCCCCCCATGCCCGTGGTATGAATAACAACTTCTACTGATGACACAGACTGTCCTTAATCCATTCCTCTGCACAATATGGGGCTCCTTCCAGACAGAAATGGAAACCCCAGGAAATACTTGCAGAAATTTGCCTGGCGTCGTGTAGGTCGGGAGGCTATGATGATGTCACTGGGGACCATCAGGAAGGCAGCCTGGCTCAGGGATGGGGGTCTTTTCTGGGAGTGTAATTCTCGGCGAAGTGAAGGACCTCTTTGAAAGGAAGCATAACCTTCCTGTTTTCTGCTTTCCTGAATGAATGCGATAGGCAGTGTCACGTAAAATGTGGTATAGGGTTGGCTTTTCCAGCAGTGTTGAGGATCCGCTATTAAGGACATCTGGATAGCCAGAAAGCTAAAAAAAGGAAAAAGCAAATAGCAAATGAAAGACGCTTTGATCCTTTCCTCCTGGCTGGTCTCCTGCAATTCTTGCTCTGTATGGGATAGGTTCTCCATAGCAGCCATTGTGATCCTTTAGAAAGATACAACAAATCCATTTCATCCTGTGACCAACCTTCACCTCTCCCTCCACCCTGCTGCCGTGGCTTCCCCACTCACCTAAAATCTAAAGTCTTGGGGTTCATGGGTGGTTCCGGTGGTTAGGCGCCCGGCTCTTGATTTCGACTCAGGTCCTGGGATGGCATCCTGCATCGGGCTCCGTGCTCAGCAGGGAATATGCTTCTCTCCCTCTCTGTCTGTCCCTCCCCACCTCCCTTTCAAAATAAACAAATAGATCTTAAAAAAAAAAAAAATCTAAAGTCTTTGCTGGTCCCTCTCTGATGTCCTCTCTTCCTACTGCCTGCTAGATCATGTAGTCTGACCATACTGACCTCTGCTATTCTTAGGATGCAGGGAGCATGTTTCTGACTATGGGGCTTTGCATGGACTCTTCCCCTCTGTCTGGAATCCTCTTTCCCAAGTAGCCAGGTTTTTCCTTCTTGGCACTTAGGCATCTGCTCCTACGTTACCACTTCTTCTGTGGAATGACTCCATCTGCCTGTCCACACTTATGTACCCCTACGGGGAACATAAGCTTCTAGGGAGCAGGTGTTTTGTCTGATTTGGCCACTGAATTGGTGAGTAAATAAGAGGTCAAGTCACACTTGGAAAGCTGATCCTGGGAGTTAATTCGAAAGAGGAACTTTCAGAAGTTGTGATAGATCAGACCAAATTCAACCTTATCTCCCATACATTTTGCATCCGTAACAATGGTGTATATTAACTACCGTGACCTGGGAGCCTTCCAAACAAAAGTCATTTTGTTTTTGTGAACATCATCACTGAAGGGATACGTAGGGTCTTTTCTGCATATTGACCTTTCCTTGTGCTCCAGGGCCTTGAGGGTTTCTAATCCCTGTGTGTTATTCATGAAATCTTAGTTGAAGCCAGATTTCCATTGATCAGATTTCTCTAACCTTGCACTATGGTAAAAGGATTTATTTGATTGTTGTGACTTTAATTTTTTGGTCTAATTATGAGTGACTTCTCTCTCAGAGGAGATGCAAATCTTTTTTTCCTACCTCTGCCCCATCACCTGGGTCCACAGAAAGGCACCTGTGTCTCCTTTTGAAAATGCAAATGATATGCATGCTTTGGAGGAAGCAAAGGAAACAGAACATAATGTAGTTTATAATGTTAGAGTAAACTTGAGACAAATGAGATCATTTGTTGAAGTTAATTTTTAACGGATTTCCCTAGAGAAACTCCCTTTAATGGAGGTGACAGTAGCATTTACCTTTTACCGAAAACCCTATTTGTATCAGACTTACATTTTTTTTTTTAAACAAGCATCTTGTGTATTTAACTTCATCTGGTTTGTTTTATGTTCGTTACCTGATCCTTTTTTTATTTCTGAAAGAAGAGACACAGTTTCGAAAATAGTCTTTGCCTAAAGGGGAGAAGCAAATTCTTTTCTTAGTATTGTAGGTTTTTTTTTTCTTCAGATTAAAGGATTTAATTGTTCAGGTGCTCTAGAAATGTTGTTTTGATCATACAGCCTATGAGCAGATACTTTTTGAGTAGACACACCCAATCTAAGTTTACATATTTGCTTATAAATTATGTACATGTACTGTGTACTGATATTACATGTATTATTAAACACTCACCAAAATAGAAATTAAACGAACACATTAGATCCGTCTGAATGGAAGTTCCAGTATTTTCTTTGCCTGTGCCAGGGTTGCCCTGGACACTCCCTAGAGCATGCTCAGTCTTCCCTGGCAGCCTGCCCTCCCCACCACCACACCCCTGGCACCTGCCGGGGTTTGCCGGATCTCGGTAGAAATCCAGCATGAAAAGATGCCCAAAATCTGCATAGGGAGGCTGGAAGGAGAATCATTTGCTGAAGGTTCTGAAATAAGCTCATTGAACTGTTAATTCTTCATCTTCAGAGAGAACACAGGAGGGCGGGGGGGTCAGGAAGCAGAAGCTGATGTTGTAGGAACACTTAGGAAGCTATTTTGTCTGTCCCCTTCGGAGGGAGCCTTGGTATGTTTCATTATGGGGGTGTGACTCAAGCATTATTTGTAATTACACTGTTATGTAATATACAACGCACGCTTTCTAAAATCTTCAAATCCGAGTCCCAACAAAGAAACCTGGCCTAAGATTTCCATAGAAGAGATAGTATCATTGTGCTCCTTCGCAGCCTGGATTGATCTGTGGTTGAAGCTCTTGCTGGAAGATGATTGTGTAAAGGGTGAGGCTTTTGGAGGGTCACGATTACTTGTAAAGCCTTACTCAAGTCTCTGCTATACAAAAGAGGGTATCTGCTCTGATTTGGTCCCTTGTACCAGTATTGCCATTTATACTTTGTGATTGGGTGGAACCTAGACGATTCCGGTCTAACCCTAACGCACCATAATGCCCTCCTCACTGCTACATAACCTGCTGAGCCACCCAGGTGCCCTTCTTTTCCTCAGTTTTCCTCAATTTTAATTTTGGATCTAGCTCAGAGGTCCCGAGCTAGGCAGCTATGACTTTTCACAATAGCTCTGCTACCAAAACCAAGCTGGGGTGATGCGGGGCAAGTTCACGTTAATTCCTTAATCTTTAGAGATTTTTTTATTATTTCATCATCCCTGCAGGACTTTAGGAGTATGATATAAATCACATTTGTGACGTGTAGCGCAGTATGAGGGACATAGTACATGCTCCGTGAATTTTATTCGCTATTTATTTACCACCCCACCCTCCCGTGAGATATTTGTGCTGAAGGTCTGACTTTGTGACACCCAAGGTGTATGAAGGTGATTCTTCTAGTGTTCCAAATAGTGTTTCTGTTAATGGATGCAGATCATGTTGGGAAGATCATGTTAATAAAAGAAATAGTTTTCCTAACGGTATTCGAGGCTGTCAAATAAAATCCCTGTGCGGCTAGTCTTTCTGTCCTTCTGGAATGAATTCATGCCATAGTTTAAAACTAGTGTTAAGTTTGTTTCCTATTATACGCAACTTTGGATGGAACATCCTACTTAAATCAGTGTGGTCAACGTGAGGTTGCATTTATTGGAGACTATATTTATTTCGGAACTTTTGAAAAACAGTATAGTGATGCTATGTTATATACATTTCCTGTTTATACCAATGAATCTAATTAGGCAGCTATTTAATTACTTCTGGGACACTTATAAGTCAATGTTTTATTTCCTTCCCCTCTAATTATTGTCATTATACATTTTATTCCAGTAATATAATCCACTATATATATTTTATTCAGAGTAATGTTGCTTATTTGAGAAGTTAAAAAATAAATTATACTTAAGAGGTTTTAGTTGCAGTCACATAAATAATTATAGTGTTATTAAGGACCAGGAATTGAAACTTCATAATATTTTTATTTTACAATTATCATTAAGTATGTTATTCCAGTGTACCCTTTAATGTAATACATTAACTGAGGTTCATTTGAAAAGAATTGCTGAAAAACTGTAGTTTTAATTAGTGTGTCTTGTGTGTGTGTGTATGTGTGTGTTTCCTAATCTGTCTTTCCACAACTAGGTAACATGAACTGTTCTTTTGGGCGATCACTAGGAAACTGCTGGAAACATATTGGCCTAGCATCACTTATTAAGATCAATGATCTCTAAACTCACTCTTAATTTGAACTTTAACTGTGAATGCAAATGACTGCAAGATTTATGGGAGTCGTAGCTGCAGTGTTTATGTGTTCAATTTAGTATGCATTTAAAATATTTATTGAACAATGAATCTTGGAACACTGATAAAATAAAAAAAAATATTGCCCCTCAAAACATATTATTATTTTATTTATTTTTAAAGATTTATTTATTTATTTGGGAGAGAGTGTGCACACAAGTGGGGGGTAGGGAAGGGGAGAGGAAGAGAGACTCTTAAGCAGACTCCCCACCAAGCACGGAGCCCAGTGAGGGGGGCTCGATCTCAGGACCCTGAGATCATGACCTTAGCTGAAGTCAGGAGTTGGATGCTTAACTGACTGAGCCACCCAGGCACCCCACATATTATTATTTTAGTTGTAAAATGAATTGGGCATAAGATTCCTTTATGGAAAAAAATTCTGGATTATTATTTCATCCTTATAGTGCAAAATAGACTCTCCACATAAATCTTTGTGACCATAAACCTGTTTCGTAAGCAGGGTGGGACCCATGATGCACTTGGATTTCTGGCTGAATTCTGACTGGACAAAATGTCTATCAAAGGAGATATAGAATTTCCTGTTGTTATTCATAGTAGTTATGCTTCCCAAAGTCACCAAGAACTTTGAACGAGTGCTCCTAAAGAAAATGCAGAGTTAGGTTCTTGCGAACCTCTAGTCACCTTTTTGTCACCCTATTAAAAAATAGCCTTGTTTTCTGTGCATTTCTGTTTAAAGTCACCTTTATTTCATGTGTATCGCTGGTTCATTAACAGGGAACTCACAACCAACAACACCATCACCCACAGCCGAACAAAGCTTATCTAACATGTGTATTTTTCCCGTAGCACACATCACCATCTTTTTGCATCTAGAACACCAGATCGCACTTTAGCGCTGTGTATGGGGGCCATTTTAAACAGCAAAATTAATGAGCAAAAGCAAAGAAACTGTAAAAAAAAAAAAGACATTATATCTCGAGGACACTTATTTACAGTGTAAGAGCTGACCCAAGGAGGCTGAGCATTGCTCTCCTCAGCCTTAGTTAGTACTGTGCCCATGGAGCCACTCAGACTTGTTGCCACTTTGCACGTGTTTGTGAGTGACCGGGAAAGTGCTGCTGGGGTTGCAAATAAATTTTCGAATAGGCAGATTCACACATGTGGGTTATGTGAACAAGGAGGATTGGCTGCAGTTAGAAGAAAGTAATTCTTGAGTTACCAGCAGAGCAGCTAACTCATTCCATTTCAAGAGCTGAAGCTGGGAGAAGTGACCGTAGGTCCCTGCTCTCCTACCTAGAAGGGCCCGATCCTCTTCCCTGGTGCTAACACTTAAGACCTCTTTTAGGTCACAGTTCTTCCTTCTCCTTGCACAAGGATGTCACCTTGGCCACCTCTCTAGGATCCTGCAGTTAGCTTCCCTAGCCTGTCCCATGCTCTGAGATGGGAGATGTTACAAGAAAGCAGCCTGTAGGTTCAGTTGGCCTGGGTTCAAATCCTGCTCTACGACTTACTAGCCTGCCCTTGGGCATGCTATTCATACTCTTGTACATGGCTTTCTCATCTGTCCAGTGGCTGTAACAACATTACCTGTTGTGTCATGTTAGTGATTGATGGGAAAACATGCATTTCGCGTATGGCAGGTGTTTAAGACGTGTAGCACGTTAGCCCTCAAATATGAGCTCTTTAATCTACTCAGTTATCCACACTCAACTTTCCTTTCTGTTTTCCTTAAGGATTTGATTATGCATCCCAACAAAACCAAAACCAAAATTAAAATTGAGGAAAAGAAGGGCACCTAGGTGGCTCAGTCGGTTAAGCGTCGGACTCTTGATTTCGGCTCAGGTCAAGATCTCACGGTTGCGGGATTGAGCCCCACATAGGGCTCCATACTCAGAGTGGAGTCTGCTTGGGATTCTCCGTCCTTCACCCTCTGCCCCTCCCCTTGCTTACACATGCTCTCTTTCTCTCTCTTTCAACGTAAGAAAATAAAATAAAAATTAAGGAAAAGAATTAAGGTGAAAGATACTCAAGTAGGAAAAGGTGAAGCAGAGATGATGTCAGAAAAAACTATTAGGGAGAGAGAAACTCTCATATTGGCCTTGTGTTCTGACCACTTTTCAAAAAAAGTAAGGCGAGTCTTTGGATAAAAGCAATGTTTTGGATAAAAACCATGTTTTGGATAAAAGCCATTGTTCAGGAAGTGCACGACTAATTTTAGAACGGAGCAGTTTTTTTCTCGGTTCTTCTTGGGGCACCTTGCTATTCAGATGCCTGTTACACTGATTTGTAGTGTGTGTGTGTGTGTGTGTGTGTGTGTGTGTGTGTGTGTCTCCTTTACCCTGGAGTCTCGGAGTTTGAATGTTAACTCACCGAACTTTAGGTCTTCAGGCCCAGCGTCCGGACACTGATTCTGCTAAGGATTCCCTCCTGATGAAGTGATTGCCAAAACACTTGATTGTTCTTCCTCCAATGGATCACAGAAACACAACTCTAAGTGTGGAAAAAGGTATTGAGTGTCGTATCAAGCTAGTAAAGGACATTGTTCTGTTTACTGTGGCATGCCTGGAACATTGATTCTTGGCACAAATTCTTGGCTCGATAAATATTGTTCGACAAGCAAATCAATCGGTGTCCTAAATTTTAGCAACAATGAATTTTACTCAATTTTGAGGTGAAGGTCAATATACGTAGAAGTTCTGTTAGTCGCTCCCTGCCTACCCTGAAGTACTTACTTGGGAGACCACTGCCTGTCAGTAGGTGGAACGGGAATGGCGTAGAGGGAGTTGGAGAGTATGGAGTGGAGGTGACAGAGTGTGTGTTTCACGGATTCCCTCTTTGAGTGATGTTTGGGACAGACCCTCCTTACCACACTTCCCTTATGGAAGGAAAGACTCTAATCAGAAAACAGAACAGGTAAATGTAATACCTTTCCAAAACCGTGGAAGGCATTTTGGAAATACTGTGAAAAGGCAGCTGCTGGTGATGTTTGAGGGTTTTGTAAGATTTGAAGGGTGGCATTGCGACATAGGACTTTTCCACATTGGCAGGACTGGCAAGGACCAGGAAGTACTCAGGTGAATTGTATCATTTCCAAATGTTTTGCAGAACTGCTTTGTAACTTGATGGAAATCTAGTTTTTTCCAAGATCTGGTTTCCTGAGATACAATTTACATACTAGAGTTTACTTGTTTAGGTATATAGTTGTCTGAATCTGAGACATAGAGACATGGGACCATAATTGTGATATAAAAGGTTTTTGTCCCTCCCTTAAAGTTCCCTTGTCCTTTCTATCTCCCATCCCACTGTCCCTAGCAACCACTGATCGTATTTCCATCCTTATGGTTTTCCCTTCTCCAGAATGTAGTAAAGGATGAGGTTATACAGTATATAGCCTTCTGCATTTGACTTCTTGCAGGAACCTGCTTTTATATTCGTCCATGAAATTTAGTGTATTGGTTTGTTCCTTTTTATTTCTGAGCAGTATGCCATTGTATGCACATGTGCCGTGTCTTTCAAATCCATTCACTAATAGTGGAAAGTAGGATATTTTAAGTTTTTGATGATTTTGAATAAAGTTTCCATAAACATTTATGTACAGGTCATCATATGCAAATCTGTTTGAATTTCTCTTGAGTAAATACTGCTCAGTGGGATTGCTGAGCCATGTGGTCATTGCAATCTTAATTGTACGAGAACCATCGAATGGTTTTCCTAAGTGTCTCTGCCACTTTGCATTCCTGCCAGCAATTTATGAGAGTTCCAGTCCCTCCACATTCTCATCAGCATTTCCTGTTGTCGGTTTTTTTGCATTTGCTTGTTGGTTTTTATTCATTCTAGAAGATAGTCGGTTTCATCGGAGTGTAATGGGATGGATGTGGTGTTGACTTTCTTTTGCTGTCATTAACGCTTTTCCTTGAGAGACCCTTCCCACCTTGCTTTTTCCCTTCACTGGCTCCCTTTGGATAGATAGTGGGACCGATACCTCATTAAATATTGTCACCAGTTCTTTGCCTCCTCTTCCTAATGCATGTTGTGCTTACTTTGCTCTTCACTGAATTCTTATTATTAGATTATAAACTTCTTACAGGCAGGTTTATACTCCTCTGATAAGAACCAGTAGATACTGAGGTAGCCCTTTTCTTAAAAATTATTTTTAACTTAATTTACTGTAATTATTTATTTGCAAGAGAGAGTGAGCCAGGAGCAGGGGGAGAGGGAGAGGGAGAAACAGACTCACTGCTGAGCAGGGAGCCCGACACAGGACTGGATCCCAGGACCCTGAGATCCTGACCTGAGCTGAAGGCAGACACTTAACTGACTGAGCCACCCAGGCGTCCCTCATGAAACCCTTCTACACTGATTTTTTAGAGAATAAGAAAGCATAGAATCAGTCCTGAAAAAAACCATTATTTAAAAAAAAAAACCCTTTTCTTTTTATATATTTTTGTATATAAGATGTTATTGGTAGATTTTTTTTTGGGACTTAAGAAGAGCACGTTTGCCAGATTTCCAGTCCCGAATCGAGGATCAAATGGTGGAACACTGTTATTAATATTATTGTTAGAGCTAATAGTATAAGGACTTTTTAATTGTTTCAGCTACATTATTATATCATCTTCCTTAGGATCAAGTGCTATTTCTAAAGCACCCATTGAAATGTCTTCTTCTGAAGCAATTAGGCTTGGTTGGGCTTAGTTTCAAATTCTGCCAGTTTTTCAGCTGTAAGCATAATTAATGTTTTAGACACATAATAATATAGATTTATCCCTGCAACTTTGGTTATCTTGAGTCACATCTTTTCACAGATTGCATTATGAAGATTTCGGCTTGGTTTCAAATTCTGCTAATTTTCAAGCTTTGATCAAATTCATTTGGAAGCATAATTGGTATCTCAGGCAGATAATAATACAGATTGATGCCTACAACTTTGAGAACATCGAGTCATATCTTCTTCAACGACTGCCTTGTAAAGATGTATTGAAAACTGATGTCCCAGTGTTAATTTCCGGTGTTGATGTAAGCAGTCTCACAATAGCTTTGAAAGGACAGAATTGATCAAACTCACATGCGTATGATCATGCATCGCTGTAGACAGTTTCCTAGTAGTTCTTGTTAGTTTTTCCTCAAGCACATTTTAATATACCTAGCATTCCGAAGAAAATCTTCTCACGAGTATTTTGCTCAAAGCCCGTTATATCCTCAGCTCTATATGCCATTGTTTTATTACTCCAAGGTCTCTCAAGGCCCAACTCTGAACCTAAAGAATATTATGTTGTTCTCTGGCCTGGACTATTGTCTCCCAATGGTGATATTTGACAGTGATACTGTTTTAGAATTTGAAACAAGGGAGGATGTCAACAACAAATGGTTTCCGTGGAGAAAATAGTCAACTTTAAAAAATGTTTCATGCATCCGTCCATCCGTCTTTCTTTTTTTTTTTTTTTTTAAATTTTAATGCACCCATCCATCTTATGAATTTTGTTCCATTTGCCCATTTTCAGCTAGCAGGATAAAACACAAGAGGGAGAGCAAGGTGGTGGCGTGGGCAGGGACGGCACGGCGGGTCTAGCTAGTGGAAGTAGGTGTCCCTGTTGGGGGACCTTTGAAAATGTGTATGTTTTTGAGGGTCACAGTGACAAGGGGCATTGCTGGCGTATGGGAGATTGAGGTTGGGGTTGGTAACTGTCATCCTATAATGTGTAGGACAGTCCCATACAACAAAGAATTGTCCTATTCTAAATGCCAGTAGTGCTTGTTGAGCAATGCTGAGAGAAGCCTGGGTTTCAGTTTCTAGCTATGGACCCAAAAAGTTGCATCTTCCTCATCGGTGTATTTTGAGTGAAAATATGTATTTGTGAGATCGTTCTGGGCATTGCCGACATTGAACACAAGACCAGATATGTAGTAGGATCTAGTAAAGAATCATTGGCATCCTTTTTAACCCGCTAGTGGTGTCTCTGCCCAGTCCGAGTAAAACGCAGGGTCCTCACAGTGGCACACAAGGACTTGACTGATGTGACCTCCTGCTCCCCTCTGAACTCACTTTCTCCCAGTCCCTCTCCTGGCTCTGCGCCAATCACCCTGGCCTCCTTCCTGTTTGTCAGTCTTCCCGAGAGCTCTGCCGTGCCCTGGACCTTCCATACTTCCTTGGTCTGTTTTCTGTGTGGGAGGTGCTTCCCCTTCATGCATCTACTTGGCTGTCTCCCTCGTTGCTTCTGTTCTCTGCCCACCTGGTCTGAGGGGGCTTTCCTGATGCGTGATGTAAAGATGGCAGCCCGGCTGGCTGGCTGCAGCCACCCCTCCCCCTCAGCTCTCGCTCCTTTTGCCATCACGTGACCAACGTAGTCAATATGTTTTTGCTTGTTGTTTGTCTCTTCCAAGTAGAGCATAAGTTTGATGAAAGCAAGACTCTGTGTTGTTCACTGACGTATCCCCAGTGGCTCTAATGGCATAGAGCATAGATGCCAGCATATATTTATTGAATAAATGAATGAGTAAAAATAAAGGAAGAGGGTACGATGTGGTTGACAATGTTCGGTGTGTACAAATGCTCTTTGTGTTTATCATAAAGTTATACTTTCTGCTAGTTTGGTCGTTTTTAATCCAGATGATGGAATTATTTCCTAGACTCTACCTATCTACACAATTTTTTTCACACATTAGAAGAGATAGTGGCTACCTTGTTGTCTAAGAATCGGATTTCTCTGTTTTCCTCCATCACTGTTAATTGAGGAACGCTTGAAACTTTCATTTTTATGTAAGATGGCCTTATGGGTAGGATGATGTGATTTTCTTTGAGTATATGTTTTTAGATTGGTTGCAAATGTGTAGAAGTCATCAATAAAATTGTCCATAGCACATTAGAATTGTTGAGTTGTCCCGTCTTCTTTGAGGAGGCATAATCGTTCTTTGGAGAGACAGTAGGTGTTCGCTGCTTTTGTTGACATAGGCTTCGCTCGGGCTTGGGGAGTGCTTTCAGAGTTTCTGTTGTAAAAGGCACTCCTGGCTTGGTGTTTTGAAAGTAGGGCAATGATAAACTAGGTGTGATGTTTATTAGAAAGGTACGTATTTGTGTGTAAAAGTTTCTTCTTGCTTTTGATAGGTACAGCCATATTTCTGAAAGAGTTCGCTTTGTATTCTGGAATATTTATATTGATTTGGTAGCTGACGGGTACACAGTTTGTTGAACACGTTCTGTTTCACACCAGAAATGGTGTAGGAAGATGTGTCTAAGGCTTCCTTTGCTCTAAATTAAGGTCTGTCTTTGGGCTTACCTTTCAGTCACCTTGTTCTATCCTAAGATGGCTACAATATGCTATTTACTCAAGAGGGATATGATTTTTACTGGAAATTATCGCCTTCCCCTCATTCCATCCCTCTGCCAGTAAGGTTCTAAAGATACCTCAGGTGTTCTACTTCTGCAAGTAATTCCTACAGGAAGTGTCTTTAAATGTGATAATGTTCAGCAGGACATTTGAGGTTTGGCAGTTGTTTTGAAACATAGATACTGGGTAAGAGGTCACTGTGTGTGGTTTAATAGGAGGCCATTAAACTCAAGTGTGTGAAGAAATAAATGACTTTCTCCTACACTTGATATGTATTGTTAAGAGTATGCAGTTGTTTATTGGACAGCGCTAGATTTTCAAAGTTTGGGTCTGTGGCTCCATGACAGATAAGAAATATTCTGATAAGGGAATCAAGGAAATAGTGTGTATGTGTGTGTGTCGATGTGTGTGTGTATGTACGCAGACATGCATGCATGTGCTGGCAAGCGGTGGGGAGCAATTTTGTCACGAGGTGATCATTGATTGAACACTGGAGCCAGAGCAACACGTACCTTCGGCAAGAGTACTACGTCCATCTACCTCTACCCATGATCAAGTGTTCGCAGCTTGACCTCCAGTCTTCCCCTTCAGCCTCATTTTATCTGTTGCCTTCGGTTTTTCCTCCCCGACACCCTTCAGAACTTACCCCAGTCGGGCTTTCTTTCCCCTTCTGCCCCCACAACATACCCAGATTACTAATAAGCTCCGTGGTGCCAGGGGATGCTCTCAGGACTGGGGCTATCTGCAAGCAGCTCTTGATGTTCTTGACCACTTCCTTTACAATACCCTCCTTTGTCTTCTCTGTTTTGGTTTCTAGTTGTCATAAGGTGACACCACACTTGTTTTCATCCTCTCTGGTTATATCATCTAACGTCCTTGGCAAGTTTATCCTGCTCTAACAGACCGTTCAGTGCTGGAGTTCTTTAAGGCTCATGCCACCTTTCCATTCCATACTCTTCTTGGCAAGGTCAGCCATTACTATGCCTGCAGTGACCACAATCTGAATGCCAGTCTCTCCAAATTCTTGTCTCTAGACCTGATCTCTCGGCTCCACAGTCATGTGGAGCTACCAATATGCTTCTCCAGTTGAACTTCTGAAACACAGAGAAACCAAGACTGATCCCACAATATGCACTTGTGAGTGAATACTAGTAGTTTTTAATTGGGCTGTACTCAATCCTCACATCCTCCTCCCTCTCATTCCTTTTATTGAGTCTCGTTAACTCGGTATTATTACTGTTGCTCACTACCTCCCTTCTTTTCTTTACCGATAAAACAATAAAACAGAGGAATCAGAAGACCATAGGTTTAAGCAACATAATCAGCTTCAGATAATTGACATGTATAAAACTCAAGAACTGCAGACTGACCATAAGTTGGGTCATAAAGAAAGCCTCCATTTGCGGAGGAATGAAAACATATGGATTTTCCGTTCTGACATAATTTTAGGAATTAAGCTAGAAGTCAATAACATGAAGATAACCAGATAATCCCATTTCTATTTGAGAATTAAGCACTATACCTGGGGTGCCTGGGTGGCTCAGTGGGTTAAAGCCTCTGCCTTCGGCTCAGGTCATGATCTCAGGGTCTTGGGATCCAGCCCCGCATGGGGCTCTCTGCTCGATGGGGGACCTGCCCCCCACTTCCTGCCTGCCTCTCTGCCTACTTGTGATCTCTCTCCTCTCTGTCAAATGAATAAATAAAATCTTTAACAGAATTAAGCACTATACCTCTAAAAACAAACAAACAAACAAACACAACAACAGCAAAAACTATCCTATAGAAGAACTTAAGATGGAAATTAGGGCATATTTTGAGTTAAGTGGTAATGAAAATATGACACACCAGAACTTGTTTGATGCAACTCATTCAGTGCTTAGAGGGAAATTTGTAGCATTAAATGGATAAATCAGAGACTAGTACAGTCCAAAAATCAGCACCTAATTTTCTATATTAAGATTAAAAAAAAAAACACCCAAAACAGCAGATCAAACCCAAAGGGTATAGAAAGAATGAAGGAGTTTTTTTTTTTTTCTGTCCAATCCCTTTATTACCATGAATGGAGATTTGTAAACTCACACTCACAGTGGCAGCTTGTCTCTGGAAGACTCTACTTTGTTCCCTTCGCCTCGATCAGCTGCCCTTACCCAGAATCACACCGAATAAATATACAATCTACACACCAATAGTTTTCTAGGCAAGTACAACTTTAAGATTCTTCCCCGAAGATACCACTTCCAGATGAATGACAGCCTTCGGTCCTCTCCCACATAAAAATTCGAAAGTCCACATACACACACACTCATGGCTTGTGTCTACCCAAACTAATTTAAAAACATATCAAAAATTGAAATGACAAGGGCACCTGGGTGGCTTAGTCAGTTGAGCATCCAACTCTTGATTTCGACTCAGGTCATGGTCCCGGGGCCACGGGATCATACTCCACATCAGGAATCAATACATAAAAACAACAAAGAAAAGTTAGCTTTAGAAAAGTTAGTAACCAATATACCCTCTGAGAGCCTGATCAGGAAAAATAATATAGAATATATTACGAATATCCTGTTCCCTATGGAATTGGAAGCCCCATTCAGTGGAGAAGGGAAAAAAAATAGGTATTTTAGAAACAATGAAACAAAATTTTCATCATTTGAAAACACTTTAGTGGTCTACATTGAAAACCAGAGTTATAATTTACAGAGAAATTATTAGAATTAATAAATGACCTCAACAAGATATTAGGAATTAGAATCCATGTATAAAAGTCAATTGTTTTCTTCTGTACTAGCTACTAGAAATGAAAATATAGTACAAATATCAATAACTATAAAACTATGAAGTACCTGGAAATTAATTTGACAAAATATGTGCAAGATGCCTATTATGAAAATTTATATCTATGTAACCGATGATCAATTAAAGACTGTTAAGAGTTATATATAGATACCATACAATTCAGTGATCATGCTACTTGATATTTACCCAAATCAGCTGAAAACTTATATTTGCACAAAATCTGTGTACAGGAGCGCCTGGGTGGCTCAGTGGGTTAAAGCCTCTGCCTTCGGCTCAGGTCATGGTCTCAGGGTCCTGGGATCAAGCCCCACATTGGGCTCTCTGCTCGGCAGGGAGCCTGCTCCCCCCCCCCTCTGCCTGCCTCTCTGCCTTCTTGTGATCTCTCTCTCTCTCTCAAATAAATAAATAAAATCTTAAAAAAAATCTGTGTATAAATGTTTTCAACAACTTTATGCATAATAGCCATAAATTTTTTAAAAGATTTAATTTATTTATTAGAGAGACAGAGAAAGTGAGAGAAAGCATGAGAGGAGAGAAGGTTAGAGGAAGAAGCAGACTCCCTATGGAGCCGGGATCCCAATGTGGGACTCAATCCCAGAACTCAAAGATCATGACCTGAGCCGAAGGCAGTTGCTCAACCAACTGAGCCACCCAGGCGCCCAATAGCCATAAATTTGAAGCAACCAAAATGTCCTTCAACAGCTGAATGGATAAACAAATTGTGGCAAATCCTTGCAATGGACTATTACTCAGCAACAAAAATAAATGAACTTTCTATCAAGCCACAAAAAAGCATGAAGGAAATGTAAATAAATATTACTAAGTGCAAGAAGCCAGTTTGAAAAGTCTGTGTAATGTATGTTTCCAACGATATGACATTCTGGAAAAGGTAAAACTATAGAAATAGTAAAAAGATCAGTGGTTGCCGGGGGGCCAGGGGGAGGGGAAGAAGAATGAATAGGTAGAACAGAGGGAATTTTTTAAAGCCGTGAAACTATCTGTATGATCCTATAATGGTGGATTCCTGACATTATACATATGTCCAAACTCTGAAACGTACAATACAATGAGTGAACCCTCAGGTAAATTATGGACTTTAGTTAATAATAATATATCAGTAATACTTCATCAGCTGTAACAAATATACAGATGGAAATATTTGGAGAAATGTCATTGGGGAGAAGGGCAGATATATGGGAACACTCATACTTTTGGGGCAGTTACTGTGTATACCTAATACTGCTCTAAAAAATAAAGGCTATTACAAAAAAAAAAAAAAGACATAGAAAATAACCGTATTCATGACTAGGAGAAAACTATCTTGATGCTGTCCTCAGATTAATTTGTAAAGCAACTGCCAACTAAAATGTTCACCACTTTTATTTGGGGTGGGCGTATTAGACAAATACATAGATCTAAAATTTACATGCAAGAGCAGAGAAGAAGATGGATCTGAAGAACCACTACAAGGTGTGAGACCTTATCCAGCTAGATTTCAAACCTATAGTAATTAATTATGTGATTTTGACACAAGTATCAGTAACGAAGTACAGACCTTATATACGGAAATTTTGTACCTGGTAGAGATGGCCGGTACATCACTGGGAGGTAGGGTAGGTTCTATTAATAAAAAGTTTCCTTGAAATTTGATTATGTACATAGGTTAAAAAAAAAAACTCACCCCCCCCAAACCACAACCGTAAGTAAACGGTTTAGGATAGAACAAATGACTGTGAAATGCAAAACTTTGGAGCTTTTCTGAGAAAATACATGAAAATATATTAGTGATCCTGATGATTTTTAAACTACACGCACCACAACCATGCCACACACGTAAACTCAACAGGCAAAGAAAGAGATATTGCTAAATTGAACTCAACAAAATTTTTTCAAATGTGAATCTTGACACCTAATTTTCTTTTCTTTTTTTTTTTTTTTTAAAGATTTTATTTATTCATTTAACAGAGAGAGAACAAAAGCAGGCAGAGAGGCAGGCAGAAGCAGAGACAGGAGCAGGCTCCCTGCGGAGCAAGGAGCCCGATGCGGGACTCGATCCCAAGACGCCGGGATCATGACCTGAGCCAAAGGCAGTTGCCCAACCAACTGCGCCACCCAGGCGTCCCTCTTTTTTTTTTTTTTTTAAAGCTACATATTGGGTGGAGAGTTTTGCAGCTGAAAGTACTAAGGAAGCATTATTATCAAAATTGTGAGAGTACTGTTTCAACTAAGAGAAAACAAACCTATCAACCCAATAGAATAATGAATCCCCTTTCACAATTTCAGATTGGCAAATATTAAAAAAAAAAAAATCTTGCAATGGTAGTTACAGGCAAAGACATTGCACAAAGAACTTATTGGCTGATGTTAGTTATATTAATTAACATCTACTTTGGAAAACAGTTTGGCAATATCTAGCTAGTCAAGTTTAGGACACACGTAACCTACAAGTCAACAATTCAACTCCGGGATAGGGTGTTTCTCAATGGAGACCTTATTGTTAATCTGGGCAGGACACATCTCTCTTGTAAGATACCTTTCATAACTCTGATTTGCTCCCACTGTGTATGAGTTATGCCTCCTACTGTGGTCATTAAAACAACCATTCTTCACATGTTTCTAACTACTTTTAGTGGTGCAGTCCAGAGCTGATGGAAAAAACTCTGGGGAAAAACTAACATTAGCACCAGAAGACAAGTTGAAGAATAGCTTTTAAAGTCAGCTTAACTCTGTTTTTAGTAGTAAAATAGGGTATCTTAAGTATCCAGCTACAGGAAAATTAATAAATTATAGCATCTTCTCACAACAGACTATTATACCACCTTCAAAAATGACTGATAAAGCTATATTTATCATCGTGGATACAGTTCCAGAAGGTAATGTTGGTTGTAAAGTATGGAATAATATACGGCTCATATACAATGTATAATAAATCGAGTTTGTAATCTTGAAAAATAATACTGTGTTTATCCTTGAATGATATAGAACAAAATACATGAATATAGTAAATGCAGTTTTGGAATATTGATTCCTTCCAGCAGGACGTGATGGGGAAGTCATCAGAGAGGAGCACGCAGGAAATGTAATTGTATTTAAATTTTTATTCCGTAGGTGTGTCACTGGTATGTTCATGTTCTATAATTTTCTATACAAACTGAAGAAATTGAAGTATTAAAAGAACAGCAGCAGGAGTGGATGTGAGAATATATAGCCAAAGCTGAGAATTTTTGAATAGAACTAATCCAGGGATCTGAGAATTATTGTGGACTGAGTTGAACGAAAAATGTCAGGCAGGCCAAAATATATGGCCGGCCGTTACAACTATTTAGAACAGGGAAAAACCAGGAAAGATTAGAGCTCTCATGTAGGGTAAATATAGTGATAAACTGTTGAAGCCCCCCACTTATTTAGTATTTATTGCATGTTTGCAAAGCACTTTGATAGATATGATCTCCCTAACTCCTACCAGGGGATATGGTGATAAAAGTCCTAAGTAGGAAAAGAAGTCCGTGGTACTTGACATAGGGGTAAGTTACTTCTTAGCTTTTTTCCTAAATTTCTTTAGGTGCAGTTAAAGTGAAATATAATGTGCTGAAGAAATTTGCCTTTATGGTCTCCGAGAGCCAGTGTTTATAGCTTTGTAATGAGTATAAAGAATTAGCTGTTAGAATTCTAGACCGAGATCATTTAATTAAAGAGGTATGGTGGAAAGCATTGGGAAAAACAATGGCCCACATGATCGCTGTCTTTCCTGATACGACTGAAATGTCCTGCACGGTTTCCAACACGAAAGTAGATTAGTTTTGCTGTTAGAGCACCACCTTTCCCCAGAAAGCTGGGTTACTTCTTCTCAGCTGTTAGGTTTCTGGTTCCTCTTGAACATTTCTGTATTTCACTCAGTTAAGCGTGGCCCGTAGAATACCACAGATTTGATCACCTTGTTCTCATCTCTGTATTTCCCTTGAAGACCCATCAGTTTATTCCTTAAGTTGAGCTTCCTTCTGCTCTTGCTTGTATTTTAAAAAATTTCCGCGTTGTTATAAGATTTTGCTCTTCTTCTCCGTCTCCTCCCCCTCCCTCCCTTCTTTTTCTTCCCTGTTTTGTTTTCTTTCACTCCTGGTAAGAAAGGAATCAGAATAATTTAGAATATTTCCACTTCTTCTAGATCGGTCCATTTCAGCAACTTACGCTAAATAGCACATTGAAGTTGCAACTGGGGGTCCCTAAGACCGCTCCCGGATTTGGCGGCTCATTAGGAGCACTCGCAGGAGTCAGTGTTTGATCTTACAACTATGATTTACTCTAGGAGAGGATACAAAACAAAATCAGCAAAGAGAAAAGTGCACAGGAAATGTGGAGGAAACCAGGCAGCAGCTTCCCAGTGGGATCAGATAGGCCATTTTTAATCTCTCTAGCAATGCATTGTGACAACACGTGTGATGTGTTGTCTACCAGGGATGCTCATGAGAGAATTTTTTCCATTGGGTTTTTTTTTTTTTTTAAAGATTTTATTTATTCATCCACTAGGAAAGAGAGAGAGTGAGAGAGAGCATGAGAAGGGAGAAGGTCAGAGTGAGAAGCGGACTCCCCGTGGAGCTGGGAGCCCGATGTGGGACTCGATCCCGGGACTGCGGGATCATGACCTGAGCCGAAGGCAGTCGCTCAACCAACTGCGCCACCCAGGGGCCCTCCATTGGGTTTTTATTGGGAACTGGTCGCATAGATACCCTATGCCTAGCGTGGACCAAAATTCCAGCGTCTTAGAAGGAAAGCAGGTGTTCAGCATAAATTGTTTGCATGTACAGTTTACACATAGTGAGTCACTCTTAACCTCACAATGAGTTCTTATCAGTTAGGGTGATTGGAAACCTTCCAAAATCTTGGGTTCCCAGATAACCAGCCAAGGACTAACCTTGCAAGCAGGATTAAGAGGTCAGCAATCTCAGACCTGCTAACTGTGCTTTTCTGCACAATTATTTTATTCTTTTGTTGAACGGAATGTTAACTCGTCAGGGCTTGCTTAAAAATCATGTATGCCTTTTGTTAAACTCTTTCTGGTCATTTCAGAGAGAGAGTGTAATTGAGGTTATCCTCTCAGAGGTTGGAATAAGAGTGTAAATCTAGGGCTTCAGAAACCTCAGCCCCTTCTCCTTTCCTCCAATCCTCTCCAAGAGGAGTATGAATTATAAATGATCGATAAAAAGAGGAGCAATTCTGGGACCATTTTCTATAGATGAGATTTTAAAGAGACTAGCGGTGGGGCAGAGTATGGCATTAACCAGAGGAGACAGGAACTGCTTCCTGGTTTTTTTTTTTGTTTTGTTTTTTTCCAAGAACATCTGTAGTGAGATTAAAAGATGCATCCATCCTGGTTGATCTTAATTTTAGAGGGGTTTCTACCCCCATGTTATATTTAATATTTTGTCTAATTCACAGAATGATCTCTTCTCCCTCAGTTGGATTATAAATTTAGTAGCAAATTGAGTGATTGATTGGGAAGCTGCATTTTTAGGGGGAAAAAAGCTAGATTTATTTTAAAAGCAGATGCATTTTCTGTTTCTTTCTTTCTTTAATAGATTTTATTTATTTATTTATTTGAGAGAGAGAGAAAGAGAGAGAGCGTAAGCAGGGAGGAGAGGGAGAGGGAGAAGCAGATCCCTAGGTGAGCAGTGAGCCTGACATATTTGATCCCAGGACTCTGGGATCATGACCTGAGCCGAAAGCAGGCACTTAACTGACTGAGCCACCCAGGGACCTGTATTTTCTGTTTCTCATATGAAACTGATTTGGAGAGACCTTTCTATTAAGGATAGTCTCCTTTAGAGACCACGTTTTTGGGGTGGGGAAGTTGTTTCTACTGCAAGCATAATTAAATGTAGGCAGATGTAGAGTCTTACCCCTGTTCTATCAGAATGCTAAATAATCCTTCCATAGAACATCATTTGCCATTATGCTTTTCCGTAGTATGGGTGTGCCATCAGATTTTCACTTCTATTGAACTTAGTTTAAATTTTTCTAACCCCTCATTTTAACAGGATGTGACATGAAATTTTCTTTCTACTGGTGATGAAAAATATCTTAATGATTAACTACAAAGATAGTAGTGACACATTCTGACTAGTCGTAACCACTTGCTCTGTCATTTGATATTTAGATCGTGAAAACAAACCCTTTTCTTCATATTTACGCTAAAGGAGAACTTCGAGAAGCACAGTCTCCCTCAGTGTTATTGCCTAACATCAGACCTCCTTCCTCCTTTGTGTTTCTTATTCACACAGTGGTTGTGGTGCAGGTACAATCAGATACTTTGGGGCTGGCATTTAAAAGGGTTGCTGTTCTTTTTCCATTTGGCCAATTGCTAGCAGCCGGCTGGGGAGGATGTCTGGGTTAAAACCATAATAAATGAAACTTCCATTAGGCTTCTTGGCTCGGGGC
>CM052797.1:10441191-10482812 GCA_028533885.1 Nasua narica
TTGGTTGGACTGTATACTAGCCTTGCTGGTGGGCTCAGTGCTGGGGACAGAGAAAGGCTGCAGTGAATCTTCCCACATGAGAGGGAGGAAGAAGTGAATTGAGATACGACTGTATAAAATAATGTCCATGCCAAGCACTCCAAAGCATTTTTTATCCAGCTTCCACCAATTGGGTTTTCAAAGTGGAGCCCCTGGGACCAGCAGCGTCAACATTCCTTGGATATTGTTAGAAATGGGATTTTGTGACCGACCCACCGCACCCTCCATTTCGGTCCTCCGTTTCGGTCCTCTTGTATCAGAAATTCTGAGGATGGAGCCCAGCAATCTTTCAGCAAGCCTTGCAGGCAATCCTGAAGCACTTTCAAGTTTGAGAACCTCGGGGGTGGACTTGTGTCTGATGTAGGGCGTTGGGACGAGGAGACAAAGCTAGAAGCTACAAGACAAAGCTGCCAAGACTTAGGTAGGGCTGGGATTAATGTGAAGCGAGTGCACTTCCTGGAGCACAAAACGTACTCAGGTACTCAGGGGCCAGCCCTGCCCATTGCAGAAGTCTGAGAGTGAGCCCCTTGCTTGCTTCACTGTAGAGGGAGGTGTGGCGGGTCTGGATAGAGATGCCCTTGATGTATTGTACCTGAAGGAGAGACATAGGAATGGGGAATGCAGGAGGGAATCCAGAAATACCGCACACCAGGTGTTAACACTTATGTGCCTAGCATTTAACTTTGAACTTCCTAGGGGTTAGGGTGAAAAAGAAAATCGTGTTGAATCAGGTAGCCTTCACTTTTTTTTTATTTTAGTTTTTAAGGATAGGAAATGTGTTGGAAGCATTTTCCTGGTCCTAATCCCCGAGAAGTGGGTATTTATAGACTGTATCAAATTTTTTTCAAAATCTTCATCTTTTATTGTGGAGGGCAAAAACTGAGCAATGGCCATTCCCCCCCCCCCCACAATGAAAAAAATGTAAAATTTCATGTAAGACTTTTCTAGCTAATGTGTCTGCAGGTTAGTCATTATCCTTGGGACTATAATCTAGTTCTCATGTACAAATATAAATCTCATGGTCCATGTCCTTGTGGGAAATTTAAAAGGCTTTCTTTATGTCCTTACACAGAGATTTTTGTGTGTGTGTGGCTCTACGAGAATTTATGCTTACAGGATCCTCTTGGGCTGATGTAAGAAGCTGCCAAGAGGAGCTTCTCTGGGAGCCTGTTGCATGAATGTATGGATCTTCTCATGTCATGCTATAAAAGCTGTTGACAAAGAACAGTTGTTTTACATGTTTTTTTTTTTTTTAAAAAAACTTGGAAGGACTATTTCAGGGAAACCTTTTATAGACTGGATGTTCTCCCTTAGCTTTTCTAGGCAATGCCAACAGGGTGGAATCTTGTTACATTGTTCATTTAGCTTACAAAGTTAGTGAATCCCGCCCCCCGCCCCGCTGTGCATTTATTTGCACTGACACCTCCTTTCTCCTACTGACTTAGGAAGACTAACTAATGAGCATCAAAATAGGGTGCATTGGTGGTGTTAGAATACGAATTTTTATACTCCCGTGACTGAGATCATAGAAAAGGTATCCACACAGTATGTGGCACCCACTAGGCACGCCTTCCTAGAAGCATTTCTAGGAAGATATTTTCCCGCTGCCCCTCTTTTTCATTCCTATCTGTTAAAATTTGGTTGGTATTTTGTCCCACCCAAGGGAGTGCTTGGATAATTGTCCCGTGGTATTGGTCAGCGGGGTCTGTTCTGGAATGCGGCACAGACAGCTGTCACATCGCTTTTGATGACTCCAGGCTGTGGCCCCAGCTCCTGGACGGCATACTACTCCTTTCAAGGTCTTTCTGTACTCCTAACCCCTCTGCCATTCTTCCTGGCCCACGACAGAGAGGAGGCACCTTGCTGACATGCCTCTCATTTCTGGGTTTTCTTCTGCAGTCATGCCAAGAGACTGTGAAGTCCACATCACCATCTCCCCGGTATGCCACTTGGCCGAAATCCTCCAAAAAATGCATGTGGCCGAGCCGTAATCCATTTTATGTATCCCAGGAGTGATAGTCGTTCACTGTTTCACAAACTCGTGAAGGTTTCTCCACAGCGCTTCCCTTCAGCCTTCCTCGCTTTTTACCCTTCCTTCCTTGTCCTTGGGACTGTTGTGACCCAGAAGTAAATTGTTCCCGAAGCTTTTCATTTTTCCGAAAGTCAGTATTTCTTTTCCTTTCTTTCTTTTTTTTTTTTTAAAGATTTATTTACTTTAGAGAGAGAAAGAGAGAGAGTGCGTGAGGAGGGAGAGGGAGAATCTCAAGCAGACAGATGACTCCCCGCTGAGCGCGGAGCCTCGCGTGGGACTAGATCCCACAACCCTGAGACCAGACCGTGACCTGAGCCAACAGTTGGACTCTTCACCAACTGAACCACGCAGGTGCCCCATGCAAGACAGTGTGTCTCTGAGTTAAATTTCATGCCCCGTATTCACTGGTAATAACTCACCTGTGCGCTTCCGATGGAGGTCACGATTTCTGTTCAGAGGAAGGGTGTGTATTTGGTGGGGTGGGGGCAAAGGAAGAGAGAGAGCACCTACGAATGAAGCAACATAGAAGTAGTGAAAGGTTCTGATCCTCTGGGAGGAAGGAGAAAAATAACAGAACCCTGATGTGCTATATTTTATCCTTTATGTCGGCTGAGAAATTAGGGTCAGGACCCAGAAACTTTGCTCTATCTCCTGGTGTTTGTTTCAGCGCAGGTGGGGTGGGCTTCTCCTTTGATGGGTCATTTCCTTCTCTCCTTTCACATTCCAGGCTGCATTAAGATGGCAAATTTCACTTAGAGGCTCAGGCACAGACATGAAAACCTGAACTATGGAGTTAGCAGAGAGGGAGTGCAGAGGAGGGGATTTATTGTGGGGAGAAAGGGATTGTTCAAAGAGCACAAAAGGTTTGGGGAGCCCAGCACCGCATCAGCGCACACAGAGGATGGGCCCCTACGGTACCCACCCTTCCCCCACCAGCCCTGCACTTAAGTCTCACCATTTGTCTCAAGGCTGAAGACAAATACATGTTAAAGTAATTAAGACACACACACGCATCCCTAGAATATGTTACTCGTAGACAAAACTTCATTTGGACATAACCTTGTAGTGGCTTTTGCAGAAAGATTGAGGAATAAGGAGCATAAAGGCCTTGTGTTCTTTTTCTATCTGGGAACTCTGCAATAAATAGTTCACTTTTCCTACCCTGCCTTTAGTAAGAGGGGAAAAAAAAAAATCTTGGACGGCAAAGACCAAGTCCATCACATCAAACATGACTGCGTTAAATACTAAAATGTTCAAAGTCCGACTGAGATAGATAAAGGCTTTGATGGAAAGTGGATATTTCCCAGGGACATTACAAGCAATAATCCAGATGTTAGGGTGTAATGCAAAGAGTGTCCGTGGATAGATCAGGAGATCCAGCCAAGCCGTGCCTGATGTAGACCTTAGCCTTGCCCTCCCATGCTGTTCTGCCATATGGAACCTATCTCTCGGCCCCCTTAATAACCAGCTTTGGATTCCATTTTCACAGAGCTCATAGAGCTAAGTGGGGCTGTTTTATGGACAAGTTAGATAGAAGCCTTTCCAAGATAAACATCCAATTTGAAATTAGGACATACCGAGCCACAAAATTATTTTAGGGCATATTTCATGGAAGCAGTGCCATTTTTCTTAGGCAATTGCCAGACTGTAGGATGCCCTTTGATCCCTTGTGGACATTACTCCCTTCTTTATAAAAAGGATTTTGAAATAGTTGCAGTGTTTGGGGAGGAATATATCTGTCGGAGCTTTGAAGTATGGCCATGGGACAGGTCATGGTTTAGCTTCTTGGTTGGCAAGTCAAACTTTAAGAAGAAACAAATTAAAAAAAAAGAGAGAGAGAGAGAATTGTAGCAGGATATATGAATCAAAATTTGGTTTACCTTTTAAAGATACAAGTTTTCAGCCCATATACTTCTTAAGCTATAAAATGTATTCAGTGTATCCAGATCTATATGGTCACATACAGAGTTATAAACACATATGCATATATGTTTATATATGTGTCTATTTATATGCTGTGTTTTAGTAAACATGAAATTGCTTAACTTTAATTATTTCGTAAAGTTTCATTAGTGAATACATTGATACATTGTATCCACAACCGAACTGGGAACAGAAGTTAAGAAAGGATTGTCCATGTTCTCCAGAGGAGAGAGAGATTTTTTTTTTTCTTTTTGAAAACCCCATCCGCCCTCCCTGCTCTGTCTCAGCACCTCCAAAACTCGTGTATGCGCGTCCACGCCTACGCCTGCATTTTAAGAGAAAAGCAACACAGATGTGAACTTTGAGAGTGTAGATTTCCTTGAATGTGTTTTGCTTAAAGGTGGCCACAAAATGACCCACCCAGTGGTTGGTGTGGCCCTGCTGTATCATTTTTAAAAGTGGTGGAGTGACACGTGTTGGATGAGGTAAGCTGGCATATAATTAATATGATACTGACATACCATTTGTTGTGATAAATTGTGACTAACTGCTGTCCGAGCAAATTGGTGTCGGAATGATCTCAAAGATATATTGAGCAGATGACAGGGAATGAATATATAGTGTTGGAAATTCATGGCTTTCCTGTGGTACTTGATGCCATTTACATTCTTCAGTCCATTTATTTCTCCTTCAAATAAAGCGGTCTATGCTTGTACCATTTCACATATCGAGCGGCAAATGTAAATGAACTCCGCCAACTAAATGCAGCGTGTGGATCGTGTGGGGATCCTCCTTCCTACAAACTAACCATAAAAAAGACAGGCTCAAGACCTTCAGGGACATGGGAATGGGTGCTGGGTATTTAACGATACTGAGGGAATTACGGTTACTTTTGTGGAGTGTGATCATGGCATGGTGCTTATGGAAAAACAAATATGAATTTTTGCTTTCAAATATTTCAGCCAGAGAAAACTAGGGAAGGGATACATGAAATCAGATTGGCAAAATGTTGAATCAGATGAATAAGTACGTGGAGATTTATATACCATTCTCTCTGCCTTTGTGTATGTTTGAAAATTTACATAATGGAAATTAAAAATAAACACAGTGTGCTTGTCTTCTTTATAATTTAATAATAGGGGATGTTTGCTTTTTTCAATATTCTGTTTAAGGTGTGTGTGAGTGTGCATGAGTAATATAATTTAGAAAAGGAAAAAAAATTAAGTTAACAGTTACTGAATCTCTACTGGATCCCAGGCGTCGTGCTAAGTGCTTTCTACGTCCTCCCTCTCCCTGCAGATCTGCAAAGCTCATTTGCCTGGCTAGCTGATTTCAGGCTGGATCTGAAGTTGTGAATCTCACAGTGGTGCTGGGCTTTTTAGTAGTAGCCCAAGGAACACAGGGAAGTGTGGACAGACTGAAGTGTGAAGGATAAATTCAAAACCATTAATTCTAAATAGCCGGAGGGATTTTGTTTCCCCGGCAAAGCGGGGCTTTGCTCTTCTCTGTTTCCCAGAATGCCTTTCTTCCCTTCCTACTATTAAAATAGCTAAAGGCCCCGATGAAGAATTCCTACCAAGGAGCACATCTGGGTGGGAGTGTAGGCCAGTGCCAAATCCAAGTGTCGCTCCCAGTCATCCTTCACTGTATTGTTACAAGTCCAGGGCTCAAGAAGGAAATCACATAACTTTGCTTGCAGGTTTGCAAAAGCAATGAAGACTAATAACACTTTGGCCAGTCAGGGAGTGCTATTCATAATCCCATATTGAAAGCTGGAATTCCTGTGATCACTAAAGTCACACTCAAGAGTTATCAGCAAGTTTATATGTCATCTTCATTCTTTGCTTTAGTCCTCTTTGATACGTAACCTGCGGCTCTCAGAGTCCCTGAGAAAGAACCAACTCTGGAATGGGATTATAAGTATAACGTTGTTGGAAGGGAAGAATGTCTCAGGAGGAAGCATGACACAGATGTTTGTCCATTTAAAACTGGGAGATCAGAGGTATAAAAGTAAGGTAAGTTCTGTCAATTCCTTAAGAAGTACAAGATCTTTAGCAATAAAGGAACTGAAAAAAAAAATGTTTTCCACTCTGAATTTCACAAGAAGCGGAGAAATTTATTTTTAGCCCTCGTAACTTTATTAGGAGCATTCCAGACAACAAAATAATTGTATAGCTGCAGTGAATTAATATACCTGTTCGGTTGGTTAGCATAATTTATTTTAATATGGTAATTGGAGCTAGAGAAAGCTTATTAAATAACAGACTTGGATGCATGATTTGTTTTCATTTTGAAAATAAGCCAACATTGCTTCAAAGATGGCAGGAAAGGGATAACTAAATATTTTCAATATCCTACAAAAATAAAACGATGTAATATATTTGGGGGAAAACATTTGAGATAATGAAAAATATTTTCAAAATCATATACTTTCTGTTTTCTCTTACTCGTTAGTATTAGCACCAAAAATAGACATTTGCTGCTGGTTGTTGTGATTTTTTTTTTTTTTGAAACCTGAAGTATTAGTGATTTGTTTTGAACAAAAATAATGACATTTTCAGCTGCTTTTAAAACTCAATCATCTTACTCTCCTGAAACAAATTCCACTTAATTTTTAATCTCAGTAATTTGGTGTGGTTTTTATGTCAAAAACCGTAGTCTCCAAACCATGGTAATGAATTCGTTTTGCATAACGTTCAGACAGGAATATTTCTGAAGTTTTTAGGGATTGGGGGAACTTGGGTACTTCAAGTCACTTGCCAAAAGCCACATAGGGGGAAAAAAAACCCCAAAGCCAAAACAAAACAAAACAAAACAAAACAGAGCAGTGGTGGAAGATTTTGAAAATAGACCCGAGGAAATTTATAATTTGGGCTTTCCAGTGTAGAGGACATAACATGCAGACAGATGTACTTGGGAAATGATTTGGAGAGCAAGAGGTTGCCTCATTATACATCACTTACTCCCCCACAAGGAGTAAAGAATTGAAGCTCACACCAGAGAATCATTTTTGAGAAACGTGAAAAATTCTGGGTGAGTTACAGCAGAATGAGGCAGATGATTATTTTAATCAGGTAGTTTCAGGCTGTACCTGACAGCGAATGTATCCAGAGTGAACACATCTCTCCACTAAGATTCCTTTAGCCAGCCAGGGTCAGACTAAAGATTTACAGAAAAATTATTCATCTGTAAGTACACTTAGCCCTTTGGACTCGGGTGAAGTGCAGAATTAGTCCAGTATTTGCTCCAGTCGCCCCTGGGAAATATCACATTTAATTTGTGGTCGAGTCTTTTTTTTCCCCGTGGTTTCTAAATTCTGTGATTTGATATATTAAGCTCATGTGAGAGAGAGCTTAAATGATATTACGTGATGTTGGCTACAGCCGACATCTGAGTTGTCCCCGTTTTCCCTTGGCGCTCGGATTTAACAATTGACCCAGTGCTTCTCCTAGTCCGTGCCCGGCCTTCTTGCTCCATTTTTTTTCTAAATTCAGTGTCTGGGTAAATGAAACAAAAGCAAAAAATGCTGCTATGGGATCAAACCCATAAGCAACTCCCAGTCACTGGGAGAACACAGAAACACTTGTGAAGTTCTCAGGCTGCCAACTTTTTCCAGTGTGGTTTTCGTGGGGCTTCTTTATCTTTCTCTCACTCAAGGGACTGGACTCAGTAAACCCAGATTTAAAACCAGGCAGCACTGTCCCAGCGACGGGTTTCTCATGCAACGCACTAGACCGATGTGAATGAACACCTCAGCATGCTAATTTATACACTTCTTAGGCTGGCGCTAAATGGATGTGCTAATAAAACCGATACTTACTTGCATTCTGTTAACCAATGAGGAGTATCTTTTGTAAGAGAGAATAAGTGTAACTGCCTATTGAGATATGTTTTATATGTCTATAATATCTCTATAATGTATGGTTCCTTGTGGGGTAATTCTGGTGGGGTCACTCTTGCTAGCGGGCTGGATAAATCCTTGAATCTGCGGGTGAGCTCAACGGGTAGCGGTGGTTTGCCAATTCCCGAAACCTCAAAGTCCCTTCCATTCCAAAACGGAAAGTTTAACTTTCTGAGGGAGAGAGGCACACCGTCCCCATCTCCTGCCGGGTAGAAATGAAATGAATGTATGTAGCTGCTGTCGCGACGAATGGCATTTTAAGAAAATAAATATTATAACTGCATGTTTTCTAGACACTGTGTAAGAGTGCAAATCCGCAGTGGCGGGAACAGTTTGACTTTCACTACTTCTCTGACAGGATGGGCATTTTGGACATTGAAGTGTGGGGAAAGGACAGCAGAAAGCACGAAGAGCGTCTGGGCACGTGAGTTTGCTCTGCTTTCTAACTCAGGGGAGACGTGTGTGTGGCTTGATTCTGCATGAGGCTGATCAGAGAGAATGTCATGATTTGTTTGGGCTTAGAGTAAAACCTCACCTCTCCACCCCAGCAGCCAAAAGGAAGCTGGACCCTAACTTGGGGAAAAGATCTTATTTTGTCTTAACTGGTCAATATCATATCATATCGATTAAAACAGAAGAAAATAGTATGTGTCGGGAATTCTCTAAAAAAAAAAAGTTATTGTGCCATCTCAGGCTCTTTGGGAAATGTTTATGTCTGGGTCCACTTACATGCAATTTTTCCCCCCAATAAATATGGCACGGTACTATAATTGTATTTTCTCTTCCTTATGATTTTTTTTGAAAGTAACATTTTCTTTTTCCTCGCTAACTTTATTGTGAGAATACAGATCACCTACAAAATATGTGTTAGCTGCTTACATTATCAGTAAGGCTTCTGGTCCACAGGGGGCTGTTTAGTAGTTGAGTTTTGGGGGAGTGAAAAGTTACTGGCGGGTTTTGGTCTGTGCCCGGACAGCAGCTCCTCTGACCCCTGCATTGTTCAAGAATCAACTGTGTACATTTCCAATGTATTCTATAATTTTGGTTTTGCTACTTAGTAAAATACCATATAATTTAGTGAGAAGATGAAGTTAGGTGTCTCAAGACAATGGGGAAATTTTCAGTGTCCTTGATGAGTTTTGTGGCAAACCCTAATGAAATGTGTTGAGGTGAGATCTATTTTCTTTGATTTCTTTACCATGTACCTTCTTCCCAGTTTAACTGAGGGGCTTACCCATATGTAAAGAGCAGTATCATGAATGTTATAGCTTCCTTGTTGTAGCAATAACATTAAATGAGATTGTGCCCACACCATGGCTGGTCCTTGGGAAGTACCATGGAAATGGTGGTGGAAAGATCATCTCTGATTTTTCAAGTAGCCCTGCAAGTGAACAGCATTATTTCCATTCTGTGGAGGAGGGAATAGAGTGCAAGAAGCTTACAGATGACTTGGCCATGGACTTTAGAGCAGTGAGTGCCAAGGCGAGGACTCTGTGTTTTCCAAGACCAATTTCTGTCCCTCACATCACTGCCTTTCGTTCATCCCATATACATACAATTTGTACCCAAATCTTAAATCTAGGGTACGAGCATTCAAAGGGCTCTCAACAGCTGTTATCTTTTCCAAACCGAGGTCTCTGGAACCCTGGGTTCAGAGAGATGCCTGGGGTTCACTCCTTGTAGAATGGGGGGGTCTGCTAAAACCTCTATCCTGAGGCCAGAGAATCTCAACTTTTACCTCTCTTCTAAATTGAGGTTCTAATTGCAGGAAAGTCTTATTTCCAAAAGCTAAACATTGAAAATGACTCCTCTCATGGAACCCCTTCGATTCACTGAGGATGGAAAGCAGTGGATGTTTTTCCATCAGTAGGGAGCTTACAGGCAGAAATGGGGGCGAGACCCAGCTAAGCCAGGACCTCGTTGCACTGCTTTTTCTGAGCACAGATACTGAGCACAGCGTCTGGCACACAGACTGTTAGTTCTTGCCATCTTCACCCCATCCCTTGCCAGCAGCTCTCCTGAGATAGCTGGGTGGGGGGTTCGGTACCCACGGAATGTTCCTGCCATGTTTCTCAGTGTTTCAGGAAGATCAGAAACCTCGTGCTTGCTCATGAGGCTGAGAATGAGTTGCGTAAATGCACGAATGCAGAGAACTCCGTGTCCTAAAGCGTTATCTGAGTGCTGGGGATTTGGGCTTCCAGTGATGAATGGCCAATGTGTTATTTTAGGAGGTGCAAAGAATAATGCTCTCATTTCGCACATCACTGTGCTGTCCTCTTCCCCTCACGTAATGGGAAAACGCTTTTCCGGATGAGCATCAAGTTTCTTCACAGCCACAGAAAATAATGCAAGATGCCCCTGGTCTTTCATGTGTTGTCATGGGAGTGTTCGTTTATTTTAGTTATTTCCTGTTTGTAACTTAGACATGTACCTGTCCTAGGGCTCATGATGTCCTTCCCCTTCATGGAATTTAAAGGATCTTTTTGGTATCCTTTTCCTTTTTCCTCTTCTGAAGTACAGATAACAAAAGCATCTCTTGGGAGGTGGCTAAACACAGCATTATCTGCAGCGGGTGAAACCTACCCTAAATAATATATACCCTAATTAATATATACCCTAATTAATATATACTGGTTCATAGAATTAAAGACGAGGTGGCATCAACATATGCTGACTCTCACAGACCTGTTACATACGGTTCCTTCTCACCGTTAATTTCTCACTTGTTTTCTTCTCATTTCATTTTCTTTGTCGTTGTAATTTTAAGGCTCGGTTATTTTCTCTCCCCGGGGTTGGGAAATACCTTTTTGCATGAGGAAACTCTTTGACAGTGTGAATGAGTCATACTGTCTCTTAAGACCCATTTCGTATTTTGTTTTTGGAGAACACCTTGATGCTAGTCATTTAAAGCCCTCCATGGCCTCTCTGAGGAAATTCTCATCAGTGAAGCTTCCCTTTGCAGGCAGCTTGACAGGAGGAAAGGGGCTACCAGCTTGGAGTTGCAGATTCAGAGTTTGCTAGCTGTGTGACCCCGGGCAATGCATTTGCTTGTGAACTCGAGCTTTCTCTCTGGGCAGTGGGGTCTTGTCGGCAGCAGTGTCTGGGTGATACCTCGGTCTTTTTTCAGCACTTAAATGCTAGATATTATTATAACTATTAATTTTGAGATTTTTCAGTATGACAACTATAGAGCCCCACAACATTTGTAACTAAAATTATGCAATTTAAGAAAAAGAAATATGGCTAATAAAATTCACTGTGTGTGTGTGTGTGTGTGTGTGTGTGTGTGTGTTTGTGTGTATAGTATCAGTATATTTGTTTTCCAAACAGTATAGATATTTTTTGAAATTTTTTGTAGAAGTTGGCAGTAAATATCTTCAAGGACATGGTCCAAAGGAAATTTGTTGACTGAAGGAACTAGCAGCAGCATTAGGATTGGTGGGGGGCTAGCTTGGTGATGGTTCAGACATGGGCCTTCCTAATGGCCAGCCTTCTCTAGTCTCTCCTGAGTCACGTGGAGCTTTCTCAAGTCCCCTTGTATCATGGTTCTCCTTCCATCTTCCACTGAGCCCACAACGTATTCCCGGGGGGTCAAGACGGGTCCCCAGATCCAGTGTCCCCTGAATCATAGTGCCTACAAACTCTAGTGTTTATTCTTGAGCAAAACCAAATCAAAACAAAACAGAAAAATTAACTTTAAAAAAACCACATTTTAAAAAAATTTAAAATGTTTTAATTTTTTTAAAAGATTTTATTTATTTGACAGAGAGAGAGAGAGACAGGGAGAGAGGGAACACAAGCAGAGGGAATGGGAGAGGGAGAAGCAGGCTTCCCACAGAGCAGGAAGCCTGATGCGGGGCTTGATCCCAGGACGCTGGGATCATGACCCGAGCCGAAGGCAGATGCTTAATGACTGAGCCACCCAGCCACCCCTAAAATGTTTTAATTCAAACATTAATTTAAAAACTTAAAGTCCATCAATGGTTCAGAGAGTAAAAAATAAAGCTAAGTTGAACCTGCTCCAACTTTTAAACAAAAGGGCACGAGTATAAATAGAGATTATCCCATTGTAATCCTGGGCCATTTCAAAACAATTGTATTGTTTTCTTAAAGCTTATTTTACATTTCAAGGTTTATTAACCGGTTAGAGGATATTCTAGGCTTTAGTTTTGAAAAGTCACGAACGAGAGAGTTCAAGCCCTTTTTAACTGCGCTGCCTCCGTGTCAACCTTCAGTCCCACACGGTGCCTTGGGAAGTGGCTCTGACATCCTCCCAGTTTCTTCGCGACTCTGATGTGGCGGAGAAGTGGGACTGGGAGATTTCGCTGGGCAAATTGCACCGCATGTCGTTGATCTGTTTTTACAGCCTGGCTTGACACATTCCCTGTTTTCTTCGTGTTCACCCCCTTCCTCCGCCTCTGAGATTTACAGCTTTTAAAACTACCGCACTCTTTTCTGCCCCTTGCATTTAAGTTAAAAGCTGGCCAGTCTGTAATATAAAACAGGGAATTATGGTAATGAATAAGAGGTTAAAAGCTATCATGGCAAGTGAAACTTGAGCAGGTTTGGGTGACTGATACGGCAAAATTATGTGTTGAATTAAAACATTAACATGCGGCAGGATTAATGGAGAAAGACAAGAACAGGAAGGTCAGAAACAATGCTAAATCAGCACATTCACTGCCTGTAGGCTAGAGAGCATAGCTTTACTATACGCTTGTTGCAGAGGGAAAAAAATAATAATTAAGTCCTTGTCTTCTTCAGGTGAAGAGAACTATGGACTTTTCAATCTGGGAGGCACCTAGTATATGTGTTTATTTCCATTTCTTTCTTAGGTAGGGGAGGAATTGGAGAGTACACAGTGTTTAGTTGGTTAACAAAAAGCACTTGACTCCATCATTTGGAGTTTTTGACTTTGAGCTTCATTATGCCACTGGCTTTCCCTCGTTGGTTTGTTCACTCTCTTCAAGAAGTACAGAGCACGTCATGTACCAGATAGCCTGCAAAGGTAGCTGGGGATTCACTGGAAAATGACAGTGATGGACGCTGTCCTCAGACACTAAAAAGTCTGGAGCTGCTACAAGTAGGCAGGCAGCAGCTTGCAGGGAAGGAGGGAGAGAGCAGCTTCCTGGAAGAACAGAGCTCTGAGCTGGAGCCTGTAGAGATGGATGGGTTAGCCTGCGAGGAGGTTGGAGGAAAAACTTTCAGGAAGATGGAACAACACGGGCAGAGGTCAAGACAGGAGAGAGAAGGCGTTCTGAGAAGCCTGAAAGGAATGAGAAGGGTGGGCGCTGTTGGGAGATGAGACCCAAGAGCACAGTGGGAGTGAGGTCACAAAGCCATCCAATTCCATCTCCTGCAAAGGAACAATGATGGCTCCTCTCTAGACCCAAATGCACGGGGGGCCCTGCTATTTTGTTTCCATGATATAAAGGATGTTACAGTAGTGGGGCTCTTACCGAATATATTAAGATCAGATTTTAGAGAGAGAATTTCCTGGTGACCTCAGGGCCAGCGTGTAGCACCTTCTGAATGACTGTCCAAACACGGCCACTTCTCTTGTGCGTGAAGTCACACATGAAGCCACAGGAACAGACCTAATTTGGTAAGGGTCATTAATCACATGTGTGTGAACCATGTGTGTTTTCCACATGGCTCCCAGCAGAAAGAAGAGCAGTTTTATAAGTTTTATTGCTTTCTCGGTTTTTATTCAGCCCATCATTGGATACGTTGGCCAGAGTTTCTAGGGCTATGGTGAGTTAAAAGTTCTGCTTCAGGGGTGCCTGGCTGGCTCAGTTGGAAGAGCATGTGACTCTTGATCTTGGGGTTATGAGTTCAAGTCCCATGTGGGGTGTAGGGATTTCTTAAAAAAATAAAAAAGAATGAAAAAGTTATGCTTTCAGAATTATTTTTTAGGTCAGTTTCCCTGATGCCTTTGTCAATATGTTTGTATTTTCAGCAACCAATCTTATAATTTTTTTCTTTTTTATTAACATATAATGTATTCTTTGCCCCAGGGGCACAAGTCTGTGAATCATCAGGCTTACACATTTCACAGCACTCACCCTAGCGCATACCCTCCCCAGTGTCCATAACCCAGGCACCCTACCCCTACCCCACTACCCCCCCAGCCACCCTCAGTTTGACCTTGTAAATCTTTAAGATACTAACATGGATGTAATTCGCCATGACCAAATTAGGAACATGTCTCTGGATCAGAGGTTAGCCAGCTAGAGCCCGTGGGCCAAATCCAGTTGGCTGCCTGTTTTTGCATAAAGTTTTATTGGATAACAGCCTTGTTCATTTGTTCACATGGTCTATTATGGCTTTCATGCTACAAGGGGGCTTGAGGAGTGTCAACAGAGACCACATGGCCCATTAACTTTAAATATTTGCTTTATGGCCCTTCATAGAAAAAATAGTTTAAGTGCCTATTATTTATTAATTGATGTGATAATTGAAAAATTAATTATGGAAGTCATTTAGACCATATACCTGAACGCTGAGTTCATTTTTCAACGAAAATTTGCCTATACACTAGTAAGCTCAGCTCTCATAAATGCTTCTAAAAGGTTGCCATTTGTGTAGTTTGGGAAGAAATTTAGAGGATGCAACAGATTCTGTAGTGATTCAGTAGCACCAAGAGAGAATTAAGAGACCAACTAAATCATTTAGTATTTTCTCAGGGAAGAATCTGATACCTTTTAGAAAATGGAAACCATGGGGCGCCTGGATGGCTCAATGGGTTAAAGCCTCTGTCTTCGGCTCAGGTCATGGTCTCAGGGTCCTAGGATCGAGCCCTGCATTGGGCTCTCTGCTCAGCAGGGAGCCTGCCTCCCCCTCTCTCTCTCTGCCTGCCTCTCTGCCTGCTTGTGATCTCTCTCTCTTTGTCAAATAAATAAATAAAATCTTAAAAAAAAAAAATGGAAGACACAACCTAAATTCTCCTTTCCAAATTTTTGTATTAAAAATGTCTTCAATGGATGTATTTCAGATTATCTCTTATGTCTTAAAGATTTTAGACTTTAGAGTACTTATCTTTACTTGAAACTCAAAAAAAAATACATAAAAGATGTTTTGTTCACACAATTGCTTGCCTTTCTTCAGGAGGTTCAGTGAGTATTATGGTGGTAACATCAGAAATTCTGACTTATTCTTTGTATTTTTAATTTATTTTTATTTTTTTAAGATTTTATTTTAACTCCAGTGAGTAGACATACAGTGTTATAGTTAGGTCAGGTGTGCAATATAGAGATTCAACACTTCCATACATCACCCTGTGCTTATCACAAATGTCCTCCTTCATCCTATTTCCTATCTCTCCCATCCCTCCACTTACTTCCTCTCTGGTAACCAGCAGTGTGTTCCCTACAGTTAAGACTGTTTCTTGATTTGTCTCTCATTTTTCCTTTTGGTTTGTTTTTTTTTGTTTGTTTCTTAAATTCCACACATGAGTGAAATCATATTTGTCTTTCACTGACTTCTGTCACTTAGCCTTATACTGTGTAGCACCATCCATGTCATTGCAAATGGTAAGATTGCATTCTTTCTGGCTGAGTAATATTCCATTGCATACACACACACACACACACACACACACACACACACACACACACACACACCACATCATCTTTTTCTATTCATCCACTGATGGTTGCTTGGGCTGCTTCCATATCTTGGCTATTGTAAGTAATGCTGCTGTAATCACGGGGGTGCATGTATCCCTTTGAATTAGTGTTCTTGTATTCTTTGGGTAAATACTCAGTAGTGCAATTGCTGGATCATAAGGTAGTTCAATTTTTAACTTTTTGAGGAAACGCCCCACTCTTTTCCATAGTGGCTGCACCAGTTTGCATGAGACAAATCATCTTAAAAGTTTTTTTTTTCTTCTGCTTTTGCTGATAATGCAGTACCTCTTTCTAGCTTGGAGTTAATATGAATAATTATTCCAGCCTCTGGCTAACCTCCAGGGCTTCTGGTTCTCCTTGAGACATGAGGATGAGCTGGAACAATGTGGACTAAGGTTGAAATCCAGGTCAAATGGGAGTCCTGGAGGAGGTTCTTGTATGGAATTCATTTCTTCTTACTTCCAGCTTTCCTCCTTTCCACAAGAATGTGGAAGTAAATGCAGATGCCAGATGGGTAGAACAGAGGCAGAGGGTAATTCGATTGGAGAAAGTTTATAGAAAGTCGTCTTTAGAGGTTGGCTGGTTGGCTTAGTAGAGCACGTGACCATTGATCTCAGGGTTGTAAGTTCAACTCCACGTTCCATATGAATCCTATAAAACAAAAAAAAAAAACCAAAATCAAAACAAAAAACCAAAAAGATGCCATCTTTAGAGGGGAACTTGTTGTTCACCCTAGGGAGGGGGTAGCTGTAAATTAACCCTTCATTCTTAAGATACCAATTTGCATAATGGGGCAGATTACCCTAAGAGGCTGGGTCAGAACCAGGTGCAAAAGGATCAGTGTTTAATTATGATTGACGTGATGGCAGTCTATCAGTTTACTGACTTGTTCTCTCAAGTCACTATGGAAGTAAAAATATTTGACTGAATCCACTCATTAGTTAACTCAGTATGTAGAATCCGATCAGCTCGCGCGGAAATCCCCAGTCTGTTGTTCGTGGGGATTGTTTTATCTAAAATAGGCAGGACTGTTTTCATGCAGGTGTTCTCTCTTCCATCCCCATAGTCTTTAGAAATGGGAGAGGTGCAAAAGTTTCACACGGGAGAGACATGACGAAAAAGTTTGCGGAAACGCATAATTTCTAAGACGAAATCCAACCCAGTGTTTACTTTGCATTTTGTCTGGTACTTGATTCAAGTTTTGTTTAAAATAAGAAGCTGCTGTATTCCGATCAGTTCTGCCTTGAAACAGGCACGGGGAGAGTGTGCATAGTTATCGTAAAAATGCTCACAGCCTTTTTAGACGGCTTTTTAGAGTTAACGTAAGGTTCATTTTTAATTACCCGAGAAATACTTACTGTAGGCATCATTTTTCATTCCCAAATGTTACTTGTCTCTTGTCTCCAAGTAGCTTCTGGTTGTTCAAAAAGCAAGTGAAACCGCAACAGCAGAAAGGTGGAAGTCAAAGGATGAAAATAAATTGTCACAACTAATGGCATTGAGATGATTGTGCCGTAAATAGGTTATTGCTAATTTGGACTAATGAGTGTGACCACCAGAAAAAAATTCTTACAAATTCTTACAAATGATCTTACAAAGATCATTTGTCTTTCTGTAAGGAAGAGCTTGGTTCAATCAAAGTGTTATGTAACGATGTAAAAATAATGCTTAGCAAAGTGTTCCTAAGCACGATATGCTACTATTATTTTGGTTAAGAATTTGTGGGTATTTAGTTTTGCAGGAATGGCTTAAAGCACGTGCCGTTTCTTTCTTTCCAAGCAAAATTAATTCCTCGCATATGTGCTTATGAAATAAAATATTTAGTAACCCCTATTTTCATGGTAGCAGCCTTTAAAAGGTTCTTTATTGCTACACACACACACACACACACACAAATGTTTTGATTCAAAACAGAGAGGATTATTTAAAAAGATCTCTTTTTTGTGGATGTGTCTCTGATAGAGATTCTTGATGAATTTATTACATACAAAAGCTCTAATTGCTACCTCTTATAACTGGAATCACTTTTGGTAATTAGGAACTAAATACCCACACATCAGTATTAAAATATATTTTTTTATTCTGTAGTAAAAACTGGTATAGACTTTTAATATTATGGATAGTTTTTTCTTTAATTGGGAAGGGATTGCAAGGTTTCCAATGTGTTAAACTGGAACTTATTAGATATCATGTGGCTCAAGATTGTCATTGCTTTCTATGTTAGGTAAGATTACCTATTTTTAATGATCTGCAAACATACAAAGTCCACTGAAGAGTTAGGGTAAGAATCCATCCTTTTCCCACATTGTGAGAGGCAGTGCTCCCTTTATAAAGTCTTGACTATTCATCTCATTCGATAACTATAGAGGGAAAAGGGGAATCACGCACACATGTATTGCAGCTGGGAATCACCACCGCCCACCCTCCCTCCCTTGACCTGACCCTACCCTTTCCACCCACCTGTGCGTAAACAAAGCAGGTGTGGTCCCGGCAAACCCCGAGTTTTCAGTGTTAAAGCAAATAAATGGCTTAGCACCCCAGCCCTCCTTTTTGGTATTTGTTTCCGTATATAAATGTGTTTGAGGTTTTCAGCATCGCCAGAACATTGGCTGTTAAGAGATGGAAAACATGCAATTTATAGCAGATGGGTGAAGCCTTTTCCTGGCAGTGTTGCTGCAATGGGATCCATCAACAGCACTTCATGCTCCATTTGTCCAAATCAGTCCACCTGGGGAAACCCTGTGGAACCGTGCCTATTAGGAAAACACCTTAACACGTTGCTTTAAATAAAAAGTCACCAGTTGGCATTAATCCGGAAGAAAATAGTTTCTCCCATGAACCCTTTGCCACTTGAATTTCTCTTGTCCTTTCTCCCCTTTTTGAACCGTGACCTTTTATTCTCTTTGCTGGTGAAAGACACAGTCCAGGGAAGTCATACAGAGCCCTCATCCATGATGCTTGAACTTGGCACTTTTTCTTCCCTATTTCTGAGCTCAATGCCTTTCTGCAGACCTCACGGGGCAACGATCTGACTCTTCTCTTTGCACTTTCCATCCCCTCCGTGCTGCCTTCTCTTTGGTGTCTTTACCTCTTCGTCCCCTTCATCTTAGAGTGTGTGAGGCTGGGAAGGAGAATTAAGAGCTGGACGGTGGGCTGAGCCCCCCGTCGCCTTCACTGTGTGAGAAACCCATGCTGAGACAGAGGTTTGGGGGATGAAACCCTCAAGATACAAATGTAGTGATCCGAAGGGTCACATGCACCCGAATGTTTATAGCAGCAATGTCCACAATAGCCAAACTATGGAAAGAACCGAAATGTCCATCAACAGATGAATGGATAAAGAAGATGTGGTATATATATTCAATGGAATACTATGCAGCCATCAAGAGAAACGAAATCTTGCCATTTGCAACCACGTGGATGGAACTAGAGGGTATTATGCTAAGCGAAATAAGTCAGTCAGAGAAAGACAATTATCGCATGATTGCTCTGATATGAAGAAGTTGAGAGGCAGGGCAGGGGGTTATGGGGGGGGTGGGGAAGAGAAATGAAACAAGATGGGATGGGGAAGGAGACAAACCATAAGGGACTCCTAAACTCACGAAACAAACTAAGGGTTGCTGGGAGGTTGGGGGGGGACAGGGATATGGACATTGGGGAGGGTATGTGCTATGGCAAATGCTGTGAAATGTGTAAGCCTGATGATTCACAGACCTGTACCCTGGGGTAAATAATACATTATATGTTAATAAAAAATTAAAAAAAAAATCAAAAAAAAAAAAAAAAACCTCAGGTGCTTTGGAGGTTCAGAAGCGGCCATGAGTTAATCCTTTTTCTTTCTCTGATTCCTCCAACTTTTCCAGGTGCAAAGTGGATATCGCGGCCCTGCCGCTCAAGCAAGCCAACTGCTTGGAGCTGCCGTTGGAGAGCTGCCTGGGGGCTCTCCTGGTGTTGGTCACACTTACTCCCTGTGCCGGAGTCTCGGTCTCAGATCTGTGCGTGTGCCCCTTGGCAGACCCTGGCGAGAGAAAGCAGATCGCCCAGCGATATGTGAGTGCATGGCCTTATTAGGCCGCTCCCCGCCACCTCGGCTTTTGAGTTGAAACGGAGTCTGCGAATTAAAAAAACTGCCTGAAAAGAGATCCTTGGCCCGAGTTTCATGGCCTGTCTCATAAAACAAGACGTCAGATCCAGAGGTTAACGCGTTAGCGAGAAGGGGGAAGTAGATTAGAGCTGGCGATTTTCAAAGCCCCGAATGGTGTTTGGAATTGTTAGCTTTTAGAAACTCTTTGGAGAAAAGGGAAATGCATGAGGCAAACTTGTTTCGCATATCTGCATATGTTTATGGGAATATTAATACAAGTTCACCAAAGTTCGTTTTTTTTTTAATTGGCCATAATATTTGCAATGTCAGAGCTACCTTTCCAGAACCCCCTCGGGATCAAGTAAGAATGTGCTTCTGCCTCGTAGGGCAAAGCAAAGCTCTGGACAGGCCCCCAAAGCTGTTCTATATGACTCTGGATAATAAAGGCAGCTCCTGATTTTTGCCTAAGTAGTGGCATCACGCTTAAAAGTCCACTCAGCGTTTTTAAATCAAATGGCTTTGCGATCTTCATTTATTTCTTGTGCTCTAGCTTTCTAGGTGCCTTTATTTGCATTCTGTTTTTATCCCACCTTCTTTGTAAATCAATACGTTTATTTTATGGCCACACACGAAAGGCATGTTTTAGAAAGCAGCCCGAAAATGGAGCAAAGATGAATCCCTATTTAATAGGAATATTATTCTCAGCATAAACTTTAGTGCTTCCCAAATCCTTCACTGTGAGGCGTATTGATTAATTGAATAATTCTTTATCTGTGGGAGTACAAAAACCTAGCCACACGTCTTACTGTCAACACAGACTCTGCGTGCCCGGTTGGCAGGCTTTAAAGGAGTTTCTACAAAATCCACTGTTAATATTCTCTCCGATGACTGGAGATAAGCAAATAAAAATTTGATGATAAACCTTAAAACTTCTCCCAAAACTTTCCCATGGACAGATTGCAAAATTTACCAAATTCACAAGGGGTGTCCTATACTTATAAGGTGATTTTAGATAAGATCATAATGACTGCTTTGAATCATGCCTCAGGATGTGAGAACTCAGGGAAAATAGGTTTGAAGAGGCCAATCAAAATGGAAATATCAAGTGTTTTGTTTTGTTTTTATCAGCTAGAGAGCTGGCTAGCACGTTAGAGGGAAAGAATGCCCCATCATCGAACACAAGTTTCAGACCTCTTGTTTTTCAGCTTGTAAGAATAGATCGTCTTGAAGGCATTTCCACATTTAAACTCTAAAGTATCTTATTTCAGATGATTTTAGAGGAGTGTAAGCTAGTTTTTTTTGTTTGTTTTTGTTTTGTTTTGTTTGGTTGAAAATACACAGCAGAAACAACTTTCAAAACTGCCTGGAAATGGTGCATATGAAGTTAGTTAAACCTGAACTATTATTAAGTTATTATTATTGTATCCTGAAATGCCTAAAGAACAAGGATTTTACTGTCTTCCTATAAATCCCCGAGGCCTGCTTATCACAGGTTCTTAGTTATCCAATGATAGCGGTAATATGATATCCAAAAGTTTGAAAGCAGAATCTTTTCAGCAGATGTGTTCTGGAGGTCTATTTCTGCAGAAATAGTTTATCTGCTTGTCTCTTTCATGCACCATTTCTGAAGGATGCAATGTATATACACAGCAAACTATTGTTCTACATGCTTAAGAATTATCAGTAGATACTTTCAAGCTTTGGCTCATGCAAACTAAAATAAATAAATAAATAAATGTGAATACAGGATGATACTAGATGCTCGTCTCTAATTTAATGAGCCGGCTACAACATGGACCAGAAAATGCACTGTATTTCCATCCTTACTCTTTCCAGTGGTAATAAATATCTGTGAAGGGTCCAAGTTGAGCCCTCTGGTATCCGTAAAGTTAGTACTAATGAGGTCAAATTGTGTTGCCTTATTGAGCGATTTAAAAGTTTCATGCAAGAGAAAGAAGGGGGAGAAGAGAATGAATGGCGCCCCTCACACATTTTACCCATGGGATAGCTATGCTATCACCAGGGGGCAGTGTTAAAAGTAGATCCTGTGTGTTTTGTAGTTAGTTTATTTTGAAGCTGTCGATAATTCTCAGTCACTTTTCATCTGATTCTTGTGAATGCCTAACTGTCCCACGGGCTGATACAACATACTCTGGAACTTTTCTACGCTTTGCACAAGAAAGGTGACGATAAAGCCCGAATGTACTTCCTGTAGGACTTTATAGCGTTAAATAGTATATTAGAAAGCTATTTTCATGTATGATCTACTTTTCTCCCCCTCAGTGCCTACAGAATTCCCTGAAAGATATGAAGGACATCGGCATTTTACAAGTGAAAGTTTTAAAGGCGGTAGATCTCTTAGCAGCAGATTTCTCAGGTATAAACATCTTTAATCAATTTTCCTTTTTTACTTATTTTCCTGTTTTGAAATGATCTGATGGCAAAGCGAAATGTTGTAATAAGCGAAAGCGTATACGAGCAATCACGCTCTTTCAAATACAGGAATAGAAGAAAAACAGATGCATTTGAGCGGTTTTTTTCACTTAAAACGTTTTTCACAAAATTATTTTTTCAAGTACTTTTACTACGATCAGATAATGTACTGGTCCAGTTGGCGTCCAAATACATTTGCGGATGGTTAGTGTCATGACTTATTTATTCGTTAAATTAATTTTTGGAGAAAATGTTACTATAGTACGCCAGAAGACAGGTTGGACCTCCTGCCTTCACTCCTTGGCGGTGCTCTGTGCTGAGAGCCTTTCATTCTTCAGCATGCAAGAGGGTGTGGTGGTTCGTAACTTTCAGCACGAAAGCCCATCTAGCTGGCGGTGGTCTGAAACAATTAAGTCTTGGCCATGGAACCACTTTGCGGTTGACATGGTCTTATACAAAATTACTCTTGGTGCTTCACAAACTTGGACTTTGAAGACAGAGGCAAGAGCAGACATGCTTTGTGCTAAATTATGCTTGACTGTGAGGAGAATAATTCAGGCATCCCGATGTCTGATCTCTCACTACCAGATTAACCCATTGTACTAATGGTGGAGGTGCCTATGTGACAGATGCTGTTTACCACACAAATGGATAAATACAAAGAATAATGTACAGGTTTTATGCTTGGGCAAGGTATTGCAAGACTTACTTCATCTCCTATTTGTAGAATATGATCTACTCTTTTCGACACAGAAAGTTACACTCTATAAAGTAGTAGCCTCAGATCTTTCCAGCTTGAGGATAAGGAAGATCAGATTTTGAAAAAGAGAATTTTAATGGTAAGCACTTTCTATTACAAAAAAGTAATGAAAAAATATGATGAGGAGTATAAACTTATTTTTTTTTAGAGGGGTTCTCTTCACCCTCCCTTAATAATGAACCAATAGAAATCATTACAGTATGTAAACTGTGAGAAATAGGATGATGTTAATCTTAAGGAAATACTGAGGGAGAAGATCCAAAAATGGTATTTTGGCCAGTATGAATACATACAGTTGGGGGGGTTGTAGATGAAATAGATGATTACTTCTAACATTCATTAATTTAGTTGCAAATGTTGATAGTCTTATATTGATTTAGAAATTTTCCTTTCTTTTAAAACTTATGGTTTACAAAAATACTTAATTTACTTCTTTCTCATGTGCCTTTGGCCTTTGGAGTTTTGTTATCAGCACATTTAGAGTTATCTACAAGTTTTCCAGAGCCAATTATTTTTACTTCCATCTATGTTTTGATACGGTACTTCTTGAATCTGTGACTGTTGATGTCTCAGGAAATGTTGTCTCAAACATGAGAACTCATTCATGCCTTCAAGCAATATATTAAAAAATTCTCTCTGTAGTTGTATGTTTGGGGATCTCTAGGAACTAATTGCAATGCACTAGAAGTTTCTTTTTAAGTCTTGTTGACAGCTACCTCCATCTGTGGTTTTTTAAAACCTTTATTTTACCCATCCTGACAGGTGCCCCTCTCTACAGCTCCCCAAACTAGTGTTTACGGAGGTGTTTCAGGCCAATGTTTCTTTCCAAGAAGCATTTTAGCTACTAAAATAAAGTGAATAGGAGAGCAATCTGAAAAAAAAAAAAAAGGGAATATTTGGAGAAGACCAGAAAACAAAGCAAAACTCTCTTTTCAGAAGAATAATTTTGGGGGGAAATGTTGTCATTTCCCTTATATTCAAGATTCCAGGAGATAGATTGGGAGTGGATAAAGGGGAGTACGAAGAGGATCCCAGCAGCAAAAAGCAATGGTTACAAATCCAGTCATGCCGTGGGGTTTGACAGAATGCCCCGTGTTTTACTGTCTCTGTATTATTTATGAGAAAATCATCACTCTACTGAATTGAAGCAAAGATCCTTGTCATTAGCTAAACATGTCTTTAGACCATATTGATCTTTATTTTTAGAACCAGATTTCACAGTCTGTGTTCTTTATAGGTTGTTCTCAACCAGGATATTGCTTTCGGGCAACAAAGAGGAGCTAATGCAGAGAGTTGTAAAGTACATTTTCTATGGGGAAAAAAAGGAACGGATTCAGATCCCAGGGAAGTAGCCATAGGGATGTAATTAATACCTCTATGAGGTTCGCTGTTGTATCATACATTGGGGTCTTACACATTATTGTTGCTGTTATTGTTCACTGTTAGAATTCACTTGATACGCTCTAAAACATGCTGGCTGATGCCGAATCAGAAGAAGTGTGTATCCCCATCATGGTCAGTACCAAGAGCATTAGGAAAGAAGTAACTGTTCGTACCCTATACCCAGCCTTTCCCAGTCAGCCGTCCTTTGTAAATGAGTGTTCCACTGCAGTTGCTGAGGGGACAAAGTATTCACCTCCATGAATAAACAAGACGTCTATTTACTCTGAATAACCACTGTCAGAGAGTGATGATCACTTTAGACAGAGTGCAAAAGGGAATTTTCTATCCTTGCTATTTTTGTTGCACTTTTTTTTTTTTTTTTTTTTGGATAATTCTTTGTTTCTTAAATAACAATACCAAAAAGCCATAATAACTGATGCCTTGAGCGGTTTCACCAAAGGTTCCAGGGAACCTGATAAAACAATGGTTCAATGAGAGATCTTAGTAGTATTCTGGGTGGAGGTTGCTGTTATAGTTAGCAAAGTACAGGGACCTCTTGTCCTTGAGGGGTTGGGGGAGAATGAATGCACTTGGCAATCTTCTTGTCAGTGATTTGCTCATTTTAAAGTGATCTCTGTCTTAGCAGGGAATAATTAGAAAAAGAAAATAGCAGCCGTTCATTGCCACGGTGCTCAAAGTAGGCTATTCCTTATTAGTGGTTATTGGTGTTACGATTAAATGATTAAATAGTTATGAAAAGAAATTAACTTTTCCCTATTACTTTGCCAATATTTTAGAACATTGGAATAACATATGTACATATTATATGCCTGATATGTGTACTAAATATATACACACGACACAAACGTGTACTAAGGGGAATTTCTTTCTCATTAAAAAATGGAAATATTTTTATATAAAGAAAAAAATAGTGTCTTTCCACATGTGTTAAAAGGTGCTAATAACTGAAATCTATGTATATTTCCAATATTAAGATACTTTTAAAAGATAAAGGCTTCAGAGCTCTAATATATAAAAAAGATGTATTTATTATTTTTAAATTCATTCTTTCGTAAATATGCTATTGTGTGATTGAACCGACTCAACACTAATACATTTGAATTTATATATAGCTCGGCATTTTTTTTTATGCCCGACATTTGTTTGTATATTAGTGAAAAGACTTTTTAAGGAATCTGAAGTAATCTATCTTCTCTTGCAGGCCATCCCTCTAAAATTGGTCAAAGACATTTTAATGTTCTCTACAGCCTATATTAGATGCGGATAGCCATAAGCAGTCATTCTAATAGAAGAGCCTGTCAGATATTTTTATTAAAGAGTTTGTCTCACAAACACCTTGTGCCCAGCGTAACCTAAAATTTTTAAGTAATAGGTTGTCCATTCTCATGCTATTACTTCTGTAGTAAAGCAGACTATAGCCTTGATTCACAAAACAGATGATAAATTTTACTCTGAGACTCAAGGTGAGCCTAGCTCTTTGTGTTGCTTAATGAGACCCACATCCTCCACTCAGCTGCCCTCAGTCTTAAAACTCAGCTGTTTTGAGATGAAACTAACCCACCTTCTAAGGATGAAAGGAGAGAGAGGAAGGCTTTGTTCAGGACCAAGGTGAGGAATGATGTGTGCAACAGGTTCCCTCCCCACAGTAAAGCCCTCAGAGAGAATGGGGCTGTATCTTCTCCTTTGCCCAGGGAGACATAAGCTACATGAATTAATACTGCTGAAAAAAGGCAGAGTTTATTTCATAAAAGATGATAAAGGAGGTGATAGATAAATAGAAAAATTGTTAGAGAACGGAAATCTCTTCTGGTTAGAATTGTATTTCAGTACAAATGACAGTGCTTATCTTACCTATTGAGAGACCAACTAGTGAAGAGTAGGGAACTATTGACTCTATGTTCTGCACACATAGGGAGAATTGATCTGGAGAGCCTTGTTATAATTGATAGACTATTGTGGGGAACCTGTTGGGTTTTAACACGTAGGCATTGCTTCGATGTATCGGTACTAAAGCCGTGATGGCTACCATTTGCATAAGGTACCTGCCGAGTTCAACACCTAGTCAATGACTCTTATATTCTCACAATCAAGATGTAGGTTTCACACTTCTACCTTCCTGTTAATTAAGGCTTCTTTTTATTCTTTAAAATAAATCTTACATGTTGACATCCTTTCCCCTAGGGAATCTTCTAGTGGTAAGGCTGGTTATTGTTTGGTCTCTCTCTGCTTTATTCTTCCACCTGTTATCACTACCAAGGTGCCCCTAGCCATTAAGAATTCTGGCGTAAAATGGGGGATACAGAAACGTAGGAGAGTTTTCTTCACCTCACCACGCCAACACCGCAAAAGAGCAAGTAGGGCAGCATTGGAAGCCCACCTCAGTGTAGTATGATAGTAAGTAATATAACGATGTAACACAGGTCTCAATATTTCTGCTTTTTTTTTTTTAAAGATTTTATTTATTTATTTGACAGAGAGATTACAAGTAGGAAGAGAGGCAGGCAGAGAGAGAAGGGGAAGCAGGCTCCCCGACAAGCGGAGAGGCCGATGTGGGGCTCGATCCCAGGACCCCGAGACCACGATCTGAGACGAAGGCAGAGGCTTTAACCCACTGAGCCACCCAGGCGCCCCAATATTTCTGCTTTTTTGTAACACAATCCTATCTTAATTTTTTCATGTTCCTATCATCATAATCTGTCTGCCATGATGAGAAGCTGGGGAAGTATCAGAAAACAATATAGAAACAAAACTGGAAATACCATCTTTGCTCACAATCTGGAGTTACTTATTCTCCAGGGATTTTTCTTTCATCCTTGCCACTTTTTGGCACATTTTGCCATCCCAAACCACCCATCAAACACAACAGAGTCCAAATATATCTGGATCTTTGTGACTTCTTGGCCATAAGGCCGTCGCTTAGATAACCCTTTCTTTGTTTCCCGTGTTAATAAGACAATTGCCAAATTAGTGTCAAAACAGCTATCAGAGGAGTGGAAAAGACAGTGTTTTCAGACAACAAAAAAATGCAGGTTATTGCAAAGTAGCCTTGTTTGATAAATAAACATTATAGGAACCCAGTAGTGCCTGATCCAGGAGAACCAAGATACATTTAATTCCAGAATCCCCAGCTTCTCTCCAGGGAGCGCAGTATAGCTTCCCAATAGCTTTTAAAGCTTGTCTCAACTTACGAAAATCCAGCTTGGTGATAGATCTCATGATCTTTAAGAAATACTCATTGAGAGTACCAACTGTATTTGAGGAGCTTGGTCACTTCCGCTTTCCTCTTCTACCTAAGAGTTGGCTGTAGGGGGCAGTGTGTATCGTGGAAATGGATAAAGACCTTTCTCAAAATCTGGGTGGCATTTTCCAGTCCCCAGTGCCATTAGGAGGAGCTCTTGCTCTTTTCCACACACAGGGTTGATCTCTCCTGATCCTGGTAGAGTTCTCCATTCAGGATAGGAACCTTTTCTCAGTGACTGTGACTCATGCGTTAAAAAAAAAAAAAAAAAATCAATGTTCAGTTCAGTGATTTACTCATCAAAGATGAAAATCAGTCCCCATTTTTTTGCCCCTTATTTTTACTGTCTCTGCCTTTGCTTTCATTCTTACGTGTTATGGTATAGAACATATACAGAAATAGACAACCATTTTAAATCTTGGTTCTACTGGGTGCTGGCCTTGGGGCCACCGTAAGCCTCTACTTCCTTGTGGATATTTTGAGGGTTAATTAAAACCTACATGAACGTGTCGAACACATATTGCGTGTTCAATAAATACTATTTCCATTTTTTATTAAATTTATTTGGTTAGAGTATAGTTGCTGTAGGGAGTTCCACAAGTTATTACTATTTCGTTCATAATTTTTCTAATTTTAAAAAATGCCAGAATGATCAGCATTTCTAGTCACACTTGGCTTTTCAACCACTTTTAGAAATCTAGTTACCAATCTAAAATGTTTTTTTCTGTTTGTCCTGTTTCTACTGCCTGATAAAAGTCAAGGGAAAAAAAATGTACTTCATGGTAGGAAAATTCTCATGCTCGAACCAGTTTAGTGTTTGCGTCCACATTTTGATAATCTGAGTAATAGTTTTAGCCCTATAAAATCTTTTCGTGGGCTCATCCATTTTTGTTATACACAAAAGTGCTATTTTGAGAAACGGTTGACCAAAACATTTCATTTAGATCTCACGTTGTAGAAATATTTCAGCCATAGGCTATAATAATGACTTTTTTTTTTATATAGTAATGACTTTTAAGTAGTTTCTATAAATTATAACACTGGCTGTAAGTTTCTTGTTATTTTTTTTCCCCCCCTAAAACATGACTACATCTATCAGAGGGAAAATAGTCCTATAGTTATTGTTCACTGGGGATTTGAAGTCACCTGTCCATTTTCTGGTTTGTTTCCATTGTCTGTTTGAAGTTGCAGCCATAGCAATACCTTTCCTCCTAAAGATGCCGTATTTTCAAAGGCACGGCTCTAATTGCAATTTCTAGAAAGCTTAACAATAGTGATTGAATGCTTTTAATTTCCTTGAGAACCTCTTGGATAGCTGAGCTCAAATCAAGACCAACTTTTTAAAAACGCATCAAAAACTATATAAATCTGTCTTTGGCTCACCATCTGCTTTCATAGTCTGCCAAAGCGCATGGACTCTCGTCACTGCAGAGTTTGGGGGTCTATATAAGATTTAGCACTTTTGCACTCACTGGTACATTGAGAGTGAGTGAACTCCCTCCATTTTTGTTCTGTGGATTAACAAAGGAGTCACTTTGATCTTATTAGTTGGGTGCTTAGCAATGAATTATCTTAATTTATCTAGCAAACATACCTGCTCTATGTGAGAGGCTCTGGTAGGCTTTGGTGAGGTCATAGGGGATAGGAATTGGTCTTTGGCCTCACATGACGTGACCAATTAAACTGATAGCATCTACGATTGGTGCTTGAACAATGAGGGGCATACAAGGGCGGATACTCGGTGCAGTTAAAAATGGGCAAAAATTTGGCATGTAACTTTTAACTACTGATAGCCTATTGTTGACCTGACATCTTACTGATAAGATAAACAGTTGAGTAACGCAATGCGTATGTCATCTGTGTTCTATACTGTGTTTTTGCAATAAACGGGAGAAAATGTTACCCAGAAAATCATGCAAGAGAAAACTCATTTCCAGTATTGTACTGTATTATTTATGGAAAAAAAAAAAATCCACACGTAGGGGGACCCGCACAGTCGAAATGCCTGCTGTTCAAGGGAAGATTTGTTTTTGTTTTTAAGATTTATTTATTTATCTGACAGAGAGAGAGAGAGGGAGAGAGAGAGAGATCACAGTAGGCAGAGAGGCAGGCAGAGAGAGAGGGGGAAGCAGACTCCCCGCCGAGTGGAGAGCCCGATGCGGGGCTCGATCCCAGGACCCTGAGATCATGATCTGAGCCCAAGGCAGAGGCTTTAACCCACTGAGCCACCCAGGTGCCCCTCAAGGGCAGTTGTAATGGAAGTTATACTCCTAAGGTCAAGAACAGGGTGTCAAGGTTCATGGAAGGAATATGTGACTGGGGTTCCTGCGGGAAGTGATCTTGTAGACATCTCTGTAGATGTCAGAGATGAGTTAGCACAGCAGAGGTAAAAGAAAAGCATCTTAAAATGAGGGAACAGCATGTCCCAGAGCTTGCAGGGCCCTTCTAAAACCCGGAAGAAAGTATGTGCCTAGAGGAAAGATTTTGAGGGTGCCTCAGTGGAAACAGGGAGATGTTGGGGAAATGCAGTGTGTGATGGTGGCACTATATATCGGTATCTATCTGTGTGTCTGTCTATCTAGTTAATAAATTTAAGGCTTTCATGTATCCTTATCTCCCCAAGATTAACCCACCTATTTCTGCTGGCCCAGTGAAGTCTCTTCCTCAACGTCGCTTTAGGATTCATTTCCACCATGAAATCTTTTCGGACTTGGATCAACCACATTAAATCTCTTTGAACGTTAGGTGCCTCTTCTGCAAAATGGCACAAGCATTCCTTGTGCTTGGACTTGGACTTGATGTGAGGACTGAATGAGAAGCTGCCTAAAGTATGGTTATCTGCTTAGAGCAGAAGGAGCCAGGTAGCCCCCTCTAGCTAGACACTGGCCACGAGGATCCTGCAGGACTCTCACTGGGGCATGGCACTCTTCCGGGGGGATGGAAAGGTATGCACGCCGCAGGGGTGCCTGCGTCAGACCCTCAAATGAAATACGGGACTGAATATGGAATAGGAATGTACAGATGTGGAATATGAGACATGTAAGGAAAACACAGTCGGAGATCAGAAATGGGAACAATGCAGTCTCTGGGCAGGGAGCACAAGGAAAGTCTTCATTGAAAAGGTGACATTTGCTGAAAAGCGGAGATTATTATGAGAGTCCCTTAAAAGTCATGACTTGCTGGGCTGTGTACATCAGGGCCTGGTTCAGTGCCAGGAGTAGAGTGGATGCTTAAAAACTATCTGCTGGGCGGCTCAAAGTGGGTTAAAGCCTCTGCCTTCGGCTCGGGTCATGATCTCAGGGTGCTGGGATTGAGCCCCCGTGTCGGGCTCTCTGCTCAGCAGGAAGCCTGCTTCCCCCCCCCTCTCTCTCTCTCTGCCTGCCTCTCTGCCTTCTTGTCATCTCTCTCTCTGTCAAATAAATAAATAAAATCTTTAAAATTAAAAAAAAAAAAAAAAAGAAAAGTAGCAAGGGCTGTATAGGGCAAAGCGCTACACAGGTCCGTGAGCCTAAGTCGCCAGTGATGTCACCGTGTCAAGGTGGCAGGTCATCTGGGTGTATGGGAGGTCGTCCGACTGTTGCACCCAGAGAACTAGGGGGACCAGAGACAAAAGCGCAGACCCGGTGTGTATATGTCAGTCCATCTGGTGCTGTTTGCCCTGTACCATTGGGAGAACATTGGGGCATCTCATTTACGATGGGACGTCCTCTTTATCTCCAGTAAATGTATTCATTATTTAAATTCTAGAAAATCCCCACTTACCTGGAACCTTTTAAGGGAAAGAAAGCAATCCGTAAAGTGCCGAGAAGTGACTCTCTCCATGTTTTAACGTCTTTGTTTCTCCTTCCTCCTCTCTGCCTGTTTGTACCGTAATATTAATAAATGCAGCATTTTAATGAGCTTTGACGGAATCACCTTCAGAGAGTTGGTGCCGTGTGTTCCTTGGAGACGCGTAACTGAAGTTCCCGGTTTCTGGAAGGAAGTCTGTTCCTCATTAGCTGGGACAGCTAAGAGCGTGCTGGCTCGGGAGGGAGGGGGCCCCAGCTCCAGCCCACCTGTGCATGCACAGGACCGGCCGCAGCGCGAACCCCAGGGCTTTCATTAAAAGTGTCAGATGATTTCCCTGGGGGGCGTGCCGATGGCACGTCTTGCTGGTATCTCAGGAGGAGCAGCCCTGACACCTACTAACAGTCTGACAAATGGTTAAGTAGCTGCTTCAGCACAGGTCGGGGGAGCCGGCGTCCTCTTCCTAAGCCTGAAGAGGGGAGCCCGTGTTCTCCTCGGGCTCCCGGTTGTGAAAGAGGCAAATCTGTCCTCCTCTGTCCGCAGCCCCTCCCCACCCAAAACCTACCCCCCTTGCCCCGCAAAACACACTCGCCAGAGTAAAGCTTACTTGCCTTAAGCAAGCAAGACTTTTTTGTGAGATGCTGAGGACTGTGTTTTGGGGTTGGTTTTGAGTGTGGCTGCCCAGCATCTGGAACGCCTTGTAAATTTGGGGAGGTTCCTGTTGCATGTTTTGGAGAAGAGATCGACAGGAGGTGGAAAGCCAGTCCTTCTTTTCTGAGCATTGGCATTTAGGGCCTGGGTGCTTGGCGAGGAGGTAGCAGTTCGATGCCTTCTCGGAGGTCTTTGCCCCGACCTCAAGTGCGGCAAAAAAGCAGGAGTGGATAATTCGTGTTGGAGGTAGCCATACCCAGGGGCCAGTAACAGGAGCGCCTGTGAGGCTAGTTTTCCTGGGAAGCAGAGGCCAGACTTTTCCTGGGGAGGGAGAGTGACTGAGGTTCTTGTGCTTGACTATTTCTAACCCTTCTTGGGTTTCTAGTAATTTTGGAGCCTGGTTTTCCAATCTATGCAATGATTCTCAGAGCTCTCGGATATTATTTTGATAAATTCCTCCTCCGCTGCGTTGAGACGGGGCATTGCCGTGTTTATAATTGACAACTCCAACTCATTCATTTATGTCTGTGACTTGGTCATTGTCTCCTGGCCACTGAGATCATAGCATTGGCTTAAAAGCTTTGGCCAGGCATCTATGTGTCTAGGACACTAGTCAGTTGATCAGGAACCCATTTAATACCCTTCATCATGCATCTGTGCTTCCTCTTCTTCTTTTTTGGAAATAGAATGTTTTTGGAGTCTCCTGCACCTGTTAGTCTATCTGTTGAAGTGCTGTACCTCAGAGCTCCTGGTTATTAGGTTAATTAGATGTAGGTTCAGTGACCTGAATGGTAGGCCACTAGGTCAAGAAGTCCGAGTACTCTCGGCACTAGACCGTGGCCTGGGATTCCTTGGCCATTTGTTGGCGGAGCATCTGTCCTCATGCCCCCAATTAATTTAGTACGCACCACTTCGTAAAGCATCCCTGTGCCGCAGAGGCAGGCAGTGTGTTCATGTTGCATGGACATCATTGAGCTGTCCATTCTGTCCCTGACATTTCCAATTCTAGATCCCACTGTCAAATCCAACAAAAGGGGAGAACATTTTTTTTTTTTTTTTGTGGTAACTTTCTGGGTCCCGCTTTGGATATTGGATTTTCGAACTTTATTATTATTATTTTTTCTTTTGGAGGATGTATGAGGTGGGGTGGAAAAAGAAGAGGTAAAATGAGAAAAGTAAGTGTTAAGCTTCATTTTTTTTTTTTTAAGATAAAAACGTTGAACTTGCTTTGTGGAATTCTACTTTTACATGTTTATGAGCAGCAAAAATGTAGCATCTGTATTCTCTCTTTTTTTTCTAAAGATTTCATTTCTTTATTTGACAAAGAGAGAGAGATCACAAGTAGGCAGAGAGGCAGGCAGAGAGAGAAGGGGAAGCAGGCTCCCTGCCGAGCAGAGAGCCCAATGCGGGGCTCGATTCCAGGACCCTGAGATCATGACCTGAGCCGAAGGCAGAGGCTTTAACCCACTGAGCCACCCAGGCGCCCCTAGCATCTGTATTATCATAATTTTTTGAATATATCAGATTGTATGTGTTTGTGGCTACTCCCTGCAGAGCAGTTTTAGTTCCTAAGTAGCTGTGTTTATAGTTTTCCTCTCTTTTCTCTCAACCCTGCAGAAGCCTCTGGTTTATCATAGGCTTCCAGCTATAGCTGAGTACTTATCTGTTTAGACTCAAGGAGAACTTAAGCAGGTAACAGAGGGGAACTTCTGTATTAAAACAAAACACAAAACTCGACTCCCTCACGTGCGAGGCTGACAGCTGCTTCTCTGCAACCTGTGTGGTCACTGGCTCTCAAGGCTGCATTTGGGTTGTGTATCCATCCCTGTCCATTAAGTATGCTACACTTCCAGAACTTACGGGTTCTCTCCGTTTCCTGAATTCCCACACAAGCCTTGCTGGAAAGAGACGCCCACTTTTCCTCTTTCAGCAAGCACAGTTTTATTGGTGTAAACGTGTCTGGCTTTTATTCACTAGGCCTCTGTTACTTTTGAGATTCCTTTGTCTCTGATCAGGGAGATTCCTTTGCCTTGACCAATGTCCTGTGTTCTCTTTCCAGGGAAGAGCGATCCTTTTTGCTTGTTGGAGTTAGGCAATGACCGACTTCAGACGCACACCATCTACAAAAACCTCAACCCTGAGTGGAACAAAGTTTTTACATTGTAAGTGCTTTATTTAGCCTCCAGAATATCAAGGAGTGGTTTTAACTTAGAGATCAATTATCCTTGATATGTGTGGGGCAGACTGGGGCTCTTAAGTGGAACTTTCTATCCATTTTTATGTGCGAAGAATGAATTTTATTGTTTTTTTCCTTCTGAAAACCTTTTATCCTTTCATTTTATAGAGTATAGTGTTAATAATAGAAGAGGCCATTTGGAACTGCAAGGGAGTGTTATAGCAGGCATTTATAAAGTACATCTTTGGGTAACTCAATTAATCTGTGAGTAGATGGACGCTTCCATATATCCAGACTAATTCGTTCCTGGGTTAAAGAAAATTACAAGTGAAGACCTGCCTTAAATTCAAGTTTATATGTTACAACATTATTGTAATGCCTAAAGGCTTGTATCATGCCAGAGTCTTTTGGAAAATATAGATTATCTGTGATTCCTCAAAGAGTCCCAAAGTCTCTTTGTAGTCCAGCTTGTTTGAATGACCTGCTCCACAGAGATGCCCTGTCCACTCAGCATTTAGAAGGCTAGATATATTTCCTAATGTGCTTTAGCTTCTGAGGTACCTGGCTATCAAGGGGAGGCACCTGTTGATTTGGGTCAAATGGTGGTTCACTGCCCTTACAACACTGAAAAAATGCTGTGCTTGTAACTGAAAGGATACGTTTTGAATGGAGTTGATGATTCCCAAGCAGAAACCTTCCCAGCATCAAAACTGAATCAGTAATCAAAAACCTCCCAACAAACAAAAGTCCAATACCATGTGGTTTCACAGGTAAATTCTACCAAATACTTAAAGAAGGGTTAATACATATTCTTCTCAAACTTTTCCAAAAAGTAGAAGAGGAAGGAAAACTCCCAGATTCATTCTATGAGGCCAGCTTTACCCTAAGACCGAAACCAGAACCCCACAAAGAAAAAGAACTATAAGCCGGTACCTCTGATGAACATAGATGCAGAAATCCTCAATGTTTTAGTGAATGGAATCCAACAATACATTAAAAAAAAAATTCACCACAATCACGTGGGATTTATTCTCAAGGTGCAAGGGTGGTTCAATATTTGCAAGTCAAGCAAAGTGATAGATCACATCACTAAGAGGCTAGGAAACATATGATCATTTCAATAGATGCAGAAAAAACATTTGACAAAATATAACATCCATTCATAGAGGGCACATACTTCAACATAATTAAGGCCTTACATGAAAACCCATGGCTAGCGTCATACTCAGTGGCAAAAATGAGAGCTTTTCCCCCAAGGACAGGAACGAGACAAGGTTGTCCACTCGCAAAACTTTTATTCAACATAATACTGGAAGTCCTAGCCACAGCAATCAGACAAGAAAAAGAAATAAAAGGCATCCAAAGTAGTAAGGAAGAAGTAAAGCTTTCACTATTTGCAGATGACATAATATAGAAAGCCCTAAGGACTCCACCAAAAAGGTACTGGAACTGATAAACGAATTTGTTAAGGTTGCGGGATACAAAATCATACAGAAATCTGTTGCATTTCTATACACTAATAATGAAGCAACAGAAAGAAAAACTAATAAAACAATCTCATTTATAGTTATACCAAGATAATAAAATACCTAGGAACAAACTTAACCAAAGAGGTGAAAGACCTATACTCTGAAAACTAAATACTGATGAAGGAAAGTTCCCAAGGATCTGTGAGAAGTGGATTAACTCGCCTAACCAGGTTTGCCAATTGCCATATGAAAGAGTTTCTTGTTTGCTCAACGCATTGCTGATGACCATGGATCCATTTCTCATTATAGATGATGTCTGGTTTCTAGTCAACATAAAAAATGTTTCTAAATATGCATGGGATTTTTAGTATTTTGTGTTTCAACAATAGGAAACTTTCTATGGATTTCAGCAAAAAGATGATTTTGATCACCTTTTTTTTCCCCCAAAGGGAATTCTTCATTAATTTTTTTCTTTATTAATTTAATATAAAGAAAATTTTATTGCCTATTTGAAATCACTGTCCTTTTACCCTCCTCATTCTGTCTCTTTTTCTTTATCCTCCTGTTTCTTTAATAATCCTACCCTTGCGTGCATGTATACATGGAAAATGTCATAGTAAAAAAGTCAACTTTTTTTTTCATAGGGATGTCTGAATCTTCTATGATGGAAGGTTTGGGAATACAGTTCAGTTTGATTTAATTTTTGGAATTTAATTAAATGGTAGTTTTATACTCTAAGGACATACAGGCTTAATTAGTGAAACCGTGTTTTCAGATCTTCATGGAACAGACTCCACTTGTGTATTTTTGTATATAATACATGGTACATTTTTTGTTTCAGTCCTATTAAAGATATCCATGATGTTTTGGAAGTGACGGTGTTTGATGAAGATGGAGATAAACCTCCTGATTTTCTTGGAAAAGTTGCCATTCCCTTGCTGTCCGTAAGTTACTGTAGTTAATCCCAGTTCGTAAGTCATTTTACAATTGACAAGTTTCTATGGTCTAGAATTCTATCTTTGTCACTCTGGGAAAAAGATCCTCCTAGCTATAGCAGGAAACAACTATTTTATTCCTTGTCCTTTTCCAGTATTTTCAGTAGTTTCAGATATAAAGTAACAACTATTTAGTTGAATATTGGCTTAACCAATGAAAACATTTTGACTAGTCTTTTCAATTCATTTTCAGTGGGAGTTTCTTTTTGGTTTCAAGGAATACATATCTATGACTGATTTTCCATTTGGTTTCAAGAAATACATATCTGTGACTGATTTTCCATCTATGACATATCTATGACTGATTTTTCCATTGTTAATGAAAAACATACACGTTTCTTTATTACCTCCTTCCCACCCATTTCTTCAAAGATTACTTGCTGGTAACTGCAAAGTTGTTCCTAGCTCTACTGAAGACCATTTTCTCAAAAGTTCTATTTGTCTTTATAGGAGTAGGGTTTGCTTTCAGCCTCAAAAAATGCTTTGTGGAAGAGAGCGGAGAGCTTCTCTTGGAAAAAGAGTGCTATTTCGGTAGTCTAGTTAAAAGATAACAGTTAAAAGAGTAAGCTAAGAGCTGAATGAAGTAATACCTTATGAAGTCAGAGAAGAAAGCACCATATAATGCCCTTTACATTGACAAAGGAGGGAAGCTGGGATCTGAATTCACCTATTAATTGGACATTAATGTTTGTATCACACATACTATTCCAGAAGAGAGAATTTCAGTTTTTCATTCAACAAGTAATGTTTCATTGTAGAGATGTCATGGTCTTATCAGTCAACAAGGCTTTATTTACTTCTTCTCAAAGACTTATTTCTCCAAAGCTATTAGTACATTCTTGTAGCTACATTTTGTAGCATGTAGAGTACAAGATGGTTGTGCTCTAACCATGAGATTAGACTAGCTCACATGACGCTTACAGTGGGAGAAGCACGGCATCTCGCAGTATCCCTACAGGTTTTGAGTGCCTGGTTAATTTCTCCCCAGGTTCTCTTATTCCCAGGTTCTCTTATCCTCTTATCTCTTATCTTCTCTTATCCTCTATCTCTACTCCCTTGTCATTTTGGCTCCTGCCGAATACTCTGAGCCCTCAGCAGCAGACCACACCAACTCGCCAGGATGAGAGGGCAATTTGGGACTTTTCTCCTTTTTTTGGTTACAATTTAATTAAAGCTAGAGAGGTCTCAAGGGACAAGAAACAAAGATCCTCCTTTACAATTTAGTTTCCTTTTTTCTCAAATTCTTTTGGATGGGACAGAGACATTTCTCCTCTTGATTTTTTTTTTAAGATTTACTTATTTATTTTTGAGAGGGAGAAAGAGAGAGAGTGTGTGTGTTGGGGGACAGAGGGAGAGAGAGGGGAGAATCTCAAGCAGGCTCCTCGCTGAGTGTGGAGCCCAATGTGGAGATCGATCTGCTGACCCTGAGATTATGACCTGAGCCAAAATCATGAGTCTGATGCTTTACGAACTCAGCCACCAGGTGCCCCTGTCCACTTGTTTTTATTTTATTTTCTAAAAAGATTTATTTATTTATTTACTTACTTACTTACTTACTTGTCAGGGAGAAAGAGAGAATTAGCAGGGGGAAGGGCAGGCAGAGGGAGAAGCAGGCTCCCCACTGAGGAGGGAGCCCGATGTGGGACTTGATCCCAGGACCCTGGGATCATGACCTGAGCTGAAGGCAGATGCTTAACTGACTGAGCCACCCAGGCATCCCCCTCTTGTTTTTATAGATAAATCTGTAGTAACATATTTTATTCCTTAGTCCTTGCTGGGTGAACACTCCTTGGTGTCATTTTTAACGTCCCCCTGGTTTACGTATAAAAGTTTTGTGTAATTGATTTTCTATAATACCAACAAATTGACCCACTTACTTCCCTCCCTTCTTCCCTTATGATGTACAATGTCTCCATGCTGTTGAGTTAGATCTAAGAAAGTACCTCTGGCTAAATCAGGTAGAAGGTTTCTCAACCTTACCATGATTGACATTTTTGGGTGGACCATGCTTTATTATGGGGGGCTGTCCCATGCTCTGTAGGATGTTTAGCAGATCCCTGACTTCTCCCCACTAGCTGGCAAGAGGACCCATCCACCCATCACTGTTGCGACAGTCAAAGATGTCTGCAGAACTTACCAGTGTTCTGAGGAGGGGCAGAATCACTCCCAGTGGAGAACCACTGACCTTAGTTAATGCAGTTTTCAAATTATATCTTTCAAGATGCAAGGTAGAATGATTCAATGAAAGACTTTGTTTAAATGCAAGGATCCCCCTGACCCCCTTAACTTTATTCTGGTTGCTGATGAGGTGCCCACAATCTATACATTCATTTGTTTGAGGAATATTTATTGAGTTTCCAGTTTATGCCAGGCATTGTTCATCGTTTTAGGTGGTAATGCTCTAACAGTGACCGCGGTGAAATCATCTTCTCTCTCGGAACTCACATTTTGGTTGTAGGAGTCAGTATACAGAAGAAACAAAGAAACCCACAAAAAGCAAGACAGCATGTTAGATGGTGAAAGGTACCCTGTGGAAAACAAAGCTCCAAGATTATGTCTGGGGCAAGGGTGCAGTTCTCCATGGGCTGGCCAGGAAGGACCTTCCTTCGGGGGGGCAATTGAATGAGACCTCGAGGAGATGAGAAAGAAAACCCTGTGGATATCTGGGGAAGCTCTTCCGAGCGGGAGGACTTCCAGGTTCCAGGGCTCTAAGGCAGTGCCCTGACTCTCCAGTCCCAGACATGTCAGGGAGGACAGTATGGATGGAATGGAGTCTCCTGCGGGAGGCTCGTAAGTGTGGAACAAGAAAGGACACAGGAGGCGCCTAGGTGGCTCAGTTGATTAAGCAACTGCCTTCGGCTCAGGTCATGATCCTGGAGTCCCAGGATCGAGTCCCACATTGGGCTCCCTGCTCCGCGGGAAGCCTGCTTCTCCCTCTGACCTCTCTCTCTCTCTGTCTCAAATAAATAAAAAATAAATCTTTAAAAAAAAAAAAAGAAAGAAAGGACACAGGGACAGAGGGTCATGGGAGAGTGGTAAGACCCTGCCAGTCAGAAAGTTTGAAGGACTTTGGCTCGCTCTTAGTGTCGATGGGAAGCCACAGGGAAGTGTGGAGGCAGGGAGTGCCTGATTTGGTCTACATGCTAACGTAAAAGGGCTGTGGCACGCGGAGAAATAAACGCAGCTCTGACCGTTCCTTACTCTATAAAGTATAAAGGAGGTTGGCCTGAGCCACGTTCTCATGAGGGGCTCGGGGGGCCAGGAATGAAGAGCTGAAGTTGTTAGAGCAGATGTTTTTCACTATGGCCATTTCAGCACAGACCCACTTCCCATTGTTTGACTGACACGTGGGGCCAGTGATCAGACCTTGCAGAGGATCTATTTTGGCCCTTCCTCATGTTCAGTGGTCCGGCTGCTACACGCGCTCTCCAAATAAATTCATTCTCTACCTAAAGTACCTATATAAATTATGACAGAAAAAAAATGCCATAACCCTCAGTATCCATAATAGGCAGGTTTTCAGTTGGTCATTAGGTCACTGATCATTCCATTTTTGAGTAATTCCAACTTGTGATTTAGAGAGTATGTTTTCACACTTATTCAGATCTTTTTTTGTCTTTATGTAATATCTGTTGCATCATGCTTAACTAACCAGCGCTAGGTGAGGCATGTATCCTATGTGAAATCATTAATTCTCTGAAAACCTAATTCGGCATGCTTTATTATCATGGCTGTTTACAAAAGAGGAAACTGAGGTACAAGAGGATCCTGATGCTGGGAAGTAGTAGAGGCTGGATGTAGGCAGTCTCATGTCCGAGCTGGTCTCCTTAAGTGGATGCTTTCCTGCCATGGTGAGCCCCTGTTTAGTAGATACGAGGCCAAAAGCAAGAACCAAGATGTTTTTCATGCAACCACTGGTCTCAACCCAATAGAGTGTGGACAGTTAGGACACAGAGTTAAAGACTTGCCTATCTTGGGTGATGCCTGTGGAATGAACATAGAAAACCTGAAATGCATTTTTTCTTTACTGAAATATAGTTGCCAAAGAATGTCCTAGGAGCGTACAGTACAACGATGCAACAAGTCTATACTTATGCTGTGGTCACAAATGTAGCTACCACCTGCCATCAGACACCACTGTTACATTGACTATAATCCTTATGCTGTACCTTTCATCTTCATGACTTAACTCCTTCTATAACCAAAAGCGATGACCTCCCACTCCCTTCATCCATTTTCCCATCCCTCACTCCCCTCCCCTGTCACCAGTTTGTTCCCTGTGCTCATGCAAGATCAGAAATATCAAGTGTTAAATAAAAGGAACAAGGAAACATAGAGCAGGAGGAGGAATGCATTTAATTTTAGGAAGACTTTGGGAGGTGGGGAGTTTGAGTTGGTCTAGAAGCAGCCTGGTGTTGATCATGACAGGTGGGTGAGGTAAAGAAAGAAGGCCATTCCAAGCAGAGGGTAGAGGAGGAGTGGAGAAGCAGGAGGTAAGAGAAAAGCCACCTTCTGGAAGCGAAGAGGGGCCTTTGTTACCTGGTGCTCAGGGTGAGCAGGGAGACTGGAGAGGAGGACTGAGGGCTGCTCAAGAAGGGTTGAGGGAGGCTGGGGCTTATTCTGTTAGCAAGAAGAACCTGAAGGCTTTTAGCCTGGGGACGGAGATCTCAGAGCAGTTGACTGGGAAGAAAGTTTTGACTCCAGTTTGAGGCAAGTTACAGAGGGAGGGAGACTTTTCCTGGAGGGATTGGTTGAAACTCCAGAAATAAGCATCAAAGATAGAACCCTTATATTTCATGTTTTGTGCCTCTTCGAAGGCCTTATTTCTCTGCTTTTTTATAATATGAGAGAGAATTATAAAAATGGAATAATCGGTGCTTCACTGTTGCCTTTATAGGCTATGAAATAGTATTCAATAATGCCTTCTTTTCTTTTTTTTTGTTTTGTTTTTATTTTCCTTTATTTTAACTTTTTTTTACATTTTTTTCTCCCCAAATATGTTTATTTTAATTTTACAGTGTTACAAGATTGATTGTTCATGCACCACACCCAGTGCTCCATGCAATACGTGCCCTTCTCAATACCCACCACCAGGCTCGCCC
>CM052797.1:10483312-10525306 GCA_028533885.1 Nasua narica
GGGTAGCCGTATATTTAATTTCCTGAGGAATCTCCATACTGTTTTCCAAAGTGGCTGCAGCAACTTGCATCCCCACCAACAGTGGAGGAGGGTTCCCCTTTCTCCACATCCTCTCCAGCATTTGTTGTTTACTGTCTTGTTGATTTTGAATGCCTTCTTTTCTATTTAAAAACAAAAATTGTATTTCTTGGAGAAGAGTATGGATACTTTTTTTTTGCAAGAATACCTTTAATCAAGTCATAAACTAAAACTTGATTTACACTTTCAGAGGAAATGCAAACTACATTTCAGAATGTCTAAGTATAAAGTATTGAATGTACTTCAACTTTTAATCTCTCTCAAAATGATAATGTGCTAAGTGCATTTCAGCCTGTTAAATAAAAAGCCTGATCTGAATTCACTGTACCTTTTAATCAGGGTGAATGCGCTGGCTGACTGTTGGCTCATTTAAAACCCATGTTCTAAAATCAGTATATCTGTTAATGCAGTGAATTGTTCAAAGCACGTACATATGCTCAGATAATACAGCATTGAAAGAATCCAGGCCACTGGGTCATCCTTCCATGTATTTCATTTCTGTTCAAGTTTTTTAATAAAATAGTTGGTTTTTAAATAATTATATAGAGGGCCACGTCGGTGGCTCATTCGGTTAAGTGTCTGGTTCTTGGTTTCAGCTCAGGTCATGATCCTGGGGTCCTAGGATCAAGTCTCCCATGGGGCTCCCTGCTCAGCGGGGAGTCTGCTTCTCCCTCTCTTCCTGTGTGCTTGTGCTCTCTCTCTCTTGCTCTGCTCTCTCTCTCAAATAAATAAAACCTTAAAAACATAAAGTTTATGTAGATAATGGAAAACTTATTACTCATAATTAAAGACAATAGAAAATTGCAACTGGCCTGGGTTATCATCTGAAGACTTCTAATATTTGCCCATTTTCACATAACTCCAAATATCTTCTAATCAATAGCATAGCTAAGTGTGCATTGGGAAACAGTAAACATATTTTAGACTTTTAAGATACTTCCAGCATAGACACTATCTCTGAATTATTATCCGATTCCCTTAGATTTATTTAAACACATCTATTGCCAATTAAGGAGTCTAATTTTGTCCTGGAGATCAATCTGGGTTCTTCTCCTCCAGGACATTTCTTTTTAGGCAGATATGTGTTTATCATCTCAGAAGTTATGGAATGGTCCTGCGGAGGAAGACTTCGAAAATCAGCTTTCTGTCAAGTAGGGATAGCATCTCTCTATTGATGGTGACTTCCTAATATCTAAGAAAAAAATCATCTATGATCTTGAGGAGGTCCTACCTTCCGATCCAAGTTATACGTGCATGTGAGCTCCTGATCAGAAGCACAGGCTTTGTGGAGCTCTTCCCATTCTCTGTGAATCCCTGTGCCTAGAAACAGCTTCACTTAATTAGTTTTATGGGACAAATTCTCTGTAATTGCTTGTACCAAATAAATGTCCATACATGTCTTCATTTGCATTTCCAATTAAGAATTTGCCCATTTCACCTGTGATAGGTTTTATATATTGTAATGGACACCTTTACACCATCAATTTTTTTTTTTAAAGTTCATGCTGAAATTTTGGCCATTCAAATAAATTACGTTTATATTTTACTTTAATATTTATGGATGTGTAGCCTCCTAAACATTTTAAAATGGCTAAAGCATAAACTCTCGACTCTCTTCCCTGCCTAATCCTGCTCCAGTATGTCATTTGAAATAAAGGAAGAAAAGGTAAAATGAGGCAAATTTTTCCATGGCCCTGGAAACTAGGAAAGGGGGCCTTTCACGTGCTGGAATTATCGCGAACCATATGTAATATATAAGGTGGATGGATTTGGGTAGGATGGAAGGCTAAGGGAGAAAGAATACCGCCTGGGTTTCCTCTGATATCTTGGCACAAGAAGGTAGTAAGTATAAATTTGAGCATCCTACACAAGATGATAAATGCTGAATGGGTTAAACTTTTCTATTAAATGGAAAAACCTCTTATATTGAGTAAAAGAGTAAAATCTAGCTGCTTTGAGATGCCTCAAATGTAGTAAAACAGAAATGGATGGGCAAAAGTATTACACCTAAGTGTAAGTAAGTGGTAAGTCAGAAACATGCAGAAGAGGTTATTTCATGGGCTCAAAAAATGATTTCATTACCAATAAACTTAAAGCAGACATGACTCTTTATGTGAATAGTTTCCCATAGAAGTGTATATATGCATTAAAAATATTTGAAATAAAAAAAAATATTTGAAATACAAGAGAGATGCATGGGTGGCCAAGTCATTAAGGGTCTGCCTTCAGCTCAGGTCATGAACCCAGGGTCCTGGAATCGAGTCCTGCATCGGACTCCTTGCTCAGCAGGGAGCCTGCTTCTCCCTCTGCCTGCTGCTCCCCCTGCTTGTGCTTTCTCTCTCTCTCTGATAAATAAATAAATCTTTAAAAAAATTTGAAATACAAGAAAAAATTACCAGTTTAGAAACACAAAATAATCGTATTATCTTTGCAGCTTAAAAAAAAATCACAAACCAAAAAATAAGGCTGTAAAGTGGGGTTTCTTTTTTTTTTTTTTTTAAAGATTTTATTTATTTCTTTATTAGGAAAGAGAGAGAGTGAGAGAGAGCATGAGAGGGGAGAAGATCAGAGTGAGAAGCGGACTCCCCGTGGAGCTGGGAGCCCGATGTGGGACTCGATCCCGGGACTCCGGGATCATGACCTGAGCCAAAGGCAGTTGCTTAACCAACTGAGCCACCCAGGCGCCCCTAAAGTGGGGTTTCTTAAAGGTCCGATTCTTTGAAAGTCCAAGTTCCATGAAGTTGTTGCTGAAAGTTAAAGCTCATGCACACGATCCCACAGCTACTAAATCTCTGGGGATGAGACCCTGGAAAGTTCCTTTTTCAGCAAGTTCTCAGATGAAATTTTGGCATACTAAAGCAGTGACTCTCAAATTTTAGAGGATAAACAGTAAGTTTGATCTAATGTAGTGTATGTACACATACATAAATATATCAAATATTCTATTCAAATACCTATGTAATGTGCCTGAACTTCGATCATGTCGTGGGCTTACAAATAAATGCCTCAGTGGATTCCAAAAGGCCAGAAACTATATTGTGGTCACAGTTTATATTGCGATAACAAATATTAATATAAATTAATAACAGAAATGAAACAAGTATCAAAACAGTTGGTGGAAAAAAAAAGTCTCAAGTAGCTAATGTAGATACCAAAACTACAGTTACAGACTTTTTAAAAATTAGCAGTGAAATACTATACATGCGAGCTATGGATAAGGGCCAGGAGTATTATTCAGAGGAAATCCTTACTTTGAATACTTTTATAATTAAACAACTATAACCTATGTGAGTGAGGAAGTTTCTAGAACTGTGAGTGAGGAAGTTTCTAGAACTGTACGAAAAGACATGAAAAAAAGACGATGGAAAAGGATAAACGAAGTGGTCATTGTTTAAGGGGTTCTGGGAAAGTCAGTTGCTTTCTCATCAGGGAAAAATGCATCAGTGTGTTACATCAAACACAGTAACTATTTTGCCATGAATTAAAGGTCAAACACTTGGAACAAACTTCCTAAATAAAACTGTTAAAATGATGGAGAAGGCCTATACAAACAACCTGAAAAACAGGAATGATACAGGGGAAAAAAAAAATCTGAAGATATCATCATGGTGAAAACAAAAATTGCCACTGTAAATTAAAACACAAGGTCAAAAATACTTGCGGAGTAGAAACAAATGGATAACATCTCTAACGTAAGAAGGTTTTTGATTTTTAATCTGTAAGGAAGAGACAAGTCAGTCTAGCAGAAAAGTTCATTCAAACTGGTGGAAATCCAAATAGCTAATAAGCATATGAATGGCTCGTGCTTTATTCAGTAATGATCCTGGTCCTTAAAAGTTCAGAAGATGGAACCAGATCCCCTTGGTGGCCCCCAATGTTGTCTCCTAATTGGCTGTGTGATTATTGACAAGTTACTTAACCTCTCTGTCTCTTTCCTCCTTGATGGAATGAAGATAATGATAATGTCTGCCTTGGAGGCTGTGGTGAGAATTTAAATGGTTTGAGGAATGTGAAGTGCGTAAGGTAGCACACAGTACCGACTTACCGTGTAATCTATCATCTTCGTCACCCTTGTGGGAGTAACTTAAAGGATCAAATTAGTTTAAGCAATTGGATTAACAAATATGGTAAAGATCTTTCATTACCAGTGATGACAAAGGACTCTTCTCCAGTGCTGTTGGAGGGAACGCAACTTGGCACAAGCCTTGTAGAAGATGCTTTGATAAAATGGATTAAAATTTAATCTACACATATCTCTGAGCATTTATATTCTAGGTATCTCTTTTAGAGAGGCAACTGAGCCTGGGAGAGATAGAGTAATTACTCATGGCCACACAGATGCTAAATGCCAGAAATGGGAATTGAATCTAAGTCTGGCTTCACAGTCCTACCATGGCCCACCGTTAATAAACATAGGAAAGACAATGTTCAGTCTCATTAGTTGGGGGGAAAAAACCCACATATTAAAACAACCTGAGGCCATTTTCTTCCTGTGAAATTGCTGTATATTAAATAAAAATGCCTGCAGTTGGCAAAGTTGCAAGGAAATGGGCAGGCTTATTCACTAAGCCTAGGAGTAGAAATTAATATCACATTTTAGGAGGGCTTACTGGCAATACGTGGCCAAAACCACAAGAATGTGTGTGTCCTGTGACTCAGCCTTTCCACCTCTAGGAATTTATTTTGGGGGATGCATCATGGACCCACAGTTAGCTACGTATAAAATGATCACAGTGTTTATAGTTAAAAATGGAAGGATTGGTTAAGTTAATTATAGAATCTTCATAAGATGAAGAACTATTCTATATTATATACAAGAATTGGTTATTACATTGGGAATGTTTCCTCTGCCTTTTTTTTTTTTTTAAGAATTTATTTAGTTATTTATTAGAGAAAGAGAGAGTGAGAGAGAACATGAGAAGGGAGAAGGTCAGAGTGAGAAGCGGACTCCCCATGGAGCCGGGAGCCCGATGTGGGACTCGATCCCGGGACTCCGGGATCATGACCTGAGCCGAAGGCAGTTGCTTAACCAACTGAGCCACCCAGGCGCCCTGCCTTTTTTTTTTTTTAATCTAAAAGAAAAGTGATTAAAAAGTATATAAATTGGGGCACCTGGGTGGCTCAGTCGGTTAAGCGGCTGCCTTTGGCTTGGGTCAGGATCCCAGGGTCCTGGGATCGAGCTCCGCATCGGGCTCCCTGCTCGGCAGAGAACCTGCTTCTCCCTCACCCTATGCCTGCCTCTCTGCCTACACATGCGTTGTTTCTCTGTCAAATAAATAAACAAAATCTTTAAAAAAAATTAAAAAAATAGAAAGTATATAAATTAATATAAGACTAAAATACATTATTTAACAAGCAATTTCTACTTGTCACTGTTCTCTACTGCTTTCTGCTGATTCTTTCATGGCAACCTCTGAGATATGTATCATTTTTTATTCACATTTTACAGATTAGGAAACTGACGAACAGAGGGAGTTTTGTAACTTGTCCAAAGTTTTCAGCCCATCTGAGGCAAAGTCAGAATTTAAATTCAGTTCATCTGCCTCTGGAGTTCCAGATTTTATCCAATACACTCCAGTCGTATTTTCACAAGATAAGCAAATACAAACGTACATTAAAAGCTAGAGATTCATGTTTACTTGTTTTAAAAAATGTAATATTGAAAAACTGTATCTTTAAATGATTTTTATAAGTTTTACATAATTCTTATAATTAATATATATTACTTTTGTAAAATAGCTATATTTTAGAGAGACGAGTTGATAAATGCTGGGAACACCAATGCTTTCTGCCATTTCCAAGGTTCAGAGCTGGGTTTTGAGTGGGACGGATGGCCTCAGGAGGGAAGAGGGCTGAGGGAGACGTGGAGAGGGTCTGGGGTAATGAATTCAATACCATCTCCACTGGCTGGTGGTTGACTTTGTGTCCAGGCAAATAATAACCTTGTGGGCTTTGTAATTTCCCATGTGGTTTGCAACTCATGCCATTGGAAGCACGCCTGCTTCCAAGTAGGGATATGAATGTGAATCACTTCGAAGTTAAGAGTATTTATTTTCCTCTTACCCAGCCTCATGTCTGTTCTCCTTACATTTTATTGGAGAGTCATTTTGTATGTGCATCAGCTGGGACCAACGGTTTTATCGTGATATTGTCACGTTAAAGTATTTCCCCCTTTGCATGGAAGGAAAAGTATGATTAGCGGCATGCTGGTTTGTACCCAGATGTCCTCCACTTTTTCACATGAGGGTCAAGCTGGGGGAATCAGTAGGATGCTTTAGTTTGGATTTTGCTCCTAAATAAGTATCTTCCCTCCCTAAGTCAATTACTGGATTTATTCGTGCCTATTGATTCTGACTAACTTTTCTGTTGCATCAGTTGGTAATTGGTCATAAGGAAATTTATAGCAAAGCATAATAATGATAGTTCTTTAAAGAGAGTTCGAGGTGAGAAAACGATTTTGTTACCTGTTCCATCACATAACCAACTTCTGTTATACACTGTTTTAAAAAAATCCTGTCTTCTAAAAAATGAATGTAGTATCTTTTCGACTAAAAAATTGGTTTATTCACCCCACTTTAAAAAAGTTAATCATATTTATGATGCTAAAGTGTATTTAAGAAGATTTAAAATTCCTTTAAGGAGAAAAAAAAATTCCAATAGTTTAAAGATGATTTCAGGTCAGATTAAAATCTAAACCAGACTATCTTCTCTGTAACTTGTCCTCTGGCTCCAGAATCCTGAGTCATTACTCTGAAACAGACTTCCTGTACTTTTGTATTCACTGGCTCATTTAACCAGGAATTAACTGTTAGCATGCGCTTGATAAAAGCTTTCTGATAGATATATTGTTCGTGAAAAGAAAGGGACATGCAAATGCCCATTTCCCTGATTGTTGAAGTCAGATTTCTAATGAGATTGCATCTATATTACTGTTCTGCAGAGGTGCCTCCCCCAAATGGTTGCCTAATCTCTGTGCTTTTCACCGCAAATAGGCAAGCATGCAAAAAGGTGTGTGATAAGTCAATCTGAAAAACTTTCTCAGGTTAAAGACATGGGCTATTATTTTATTCACTGACCCTTATCTTGGAGTGAAACCAAATCATCCCAGATGGCAACTCAAGAAGATTCTCCAAAGGAACTTAGAGACCTCCTCTTGTCACAAATTGAAAACTGTATCATTCCTTTTTGCTTTGATCAACAGAGACCTAAAAATTAAGTTTAGGTCTTAATTTAAGTGACTATCTCGTACCTGAAAGACGAAAGTATATATATAGATTCTTTGCTCTAAATTTTCTTTTGGCTGTGTTTTAACCGTCCTACTACTTAATAGAGGTTTATAATTATAAACTGCCAGAGATGATTTTCTGTGTTCTAAGTATAAATGATAAACATAGTTCTTTTGACAGGAAAAATATGATTAGCTTTCCTTTCCTGTGGTAGATACTCTCACACAGCAGTTTGGCAAATTGAGATGTTACAGAACTTTTTATTCTGTATTCTTGTGTTGGAAATTCAATTATATAAAGACTGTGAAAAATGAAAATCTTTTAAAAATAGTCCCTTTGTTTACTATTTTGGTGTTTAATTATAATACCAAATATTCAAATTCATGGACCTGCTCTTAACTTAAATGTATCCCCATACAAAGTAGGGTATTTTCTCTTTCCCTTTTCCCAAAAGATATTCCTTATAGCAGGCAGACTGAGAAGTTGGAATCAACCAAATATTCATCAGTAGGAGAATTAATAAAGAAGTTCATATTTTGAATACTATATAGCAGTTCAAAGAAAAGCAGATCTGTGGGCACCTGGGTGGCTCAGTTGGTTGAGCAACTGCCTTCGGCTCAGGTCATGATCCTTGAGTTCCGGGATCGAGTCCCACATCGGGCTCCCAGCTCCCTGGGGAGTCTGCTTCTTCCTCTGACCTTCTCTCCTCTCATGCTCTCTCTCACTTTCTCTGTCTCTCAAATGAATAAATAAAATCTTAAAAAAAAAAAAAGAAAAGCAGATCTGTATCCTACATATACAATATGAAATCACATCGATAGATACAAAGTGAGGTTGCAAAACACAGTTTCACGCAGGCCAAAAATTTAAATGACTTTTTTCAAGGACCTATTTATGAATATAAATTCTCAATACAAATTGAGGAAGGATACATGTCAGATTCCTTTCTAATTTCTATGCAGGGGAAGGAATTGTGATATTTGTGGAAGTTCATAGGGACCTTTGGGTTTTTTCCTTGTAATTTTTCAAACTTTTTACAAATGTATAAATTTACAATTGACAAGTTTTAAGATAATATATGAAAGTACTCAACACAAATAGCCTATGCGGAATCTGTAGCTTTAATAACGGATTTAATGTCCCTGGATGGATTCTGTGTTTTGCTGACACAATACTAGGACATTGAAAAAGAGGAAAAGATCATTTACAAAAAAATCAAAAACCAAAAAAAAAAAAAAAAAAGAAATTACTATAAAATATATCTTTTCTACTGATACCTCATGTTCTTCTGTTGACCTTTCCTAACCCTTAAGAAATCATGGAAATTTTGTGATAAGAGTACAATGACTATGGGTTGAGGCACAGCTACACCAGACTGAAGTCCGGCTGGCAAATTGTCATGCTGTTTTTGTATTTATTTCTTTCAACTTTAACACCCACAATTTATTAAGTGAGACTGTGGATAAGAGAGGAAGCTCAGAATCCTGTTTGGACACCGTTTAGGAAGGAAACCAGGTCTTTATGGGGCACCCCCTTCCTCTTAGCCACTGGCCAGGAAAATCATCTTTCTGTTTAAAACCTATTCAATCGGAGAGGTGGGGTGACTTTGGGAAGGAAGGTGACCTCTCCCTTGTAAAGTGGAATGGTTCTGTTTCCCCCATGACTTATTCAACTCATTTCCACCACTGTTTATAAGAACACTTGTGCTGAATGCTTGTAGTGACAGCAATAGTCCGTTAAAATATGGCTCAAATTTCATGCCTTCAGATTTCCTTTATTATTTCAAATCTTTGAGTGTAATCCCAAATGGAGCTTTTGGTTAGTTCAAGTTTTGCTGATGTCCTTTTGGAGTTAACAGGGATGCTTCTTACAAGCCAGAAGTTTAATCAATACATAGAGAGCTGTGGACTCAGAAAAGCATGGCTACTCTCATATCTGGAAAGAGAATGCTTTGATGGGACCCTCATCATTTCCAAAATGGTACAGGAGGTATTTTTCTGGGATACCTTACACCTTGAGGTCCACTCGGTGGTTAAGGTGTGGGAGTGATGTGACCTGCTGGCTGAGAGAGGATATCAGAGGAGCTTGTTTATTTTGAAAACTTCTGAGTGTTTTGTGCATTGTGAATATCTTTGGATTTTGACCTCAGCTTCAGCTACGCTCATGAGTTTAATTTGCATTGCTCCATGGCTGTGGAATGCTATCTTATTAAAATCAGTTCCTTTATTTATTTCTTAAAAATATTTTAATTACCTCTTTATTTTGGGATAACTGTAGTTTTACAGGAAAGTTGCAAGGATAATCTAGAGTGCCTATATACATACCCCTCACCTTGTTTCCCCTAATGTTAACTCTTCCCATTGCCATGGTACATTTGTCAAAACTAAAAAAAGAAAACGGACATTGGGCATTACCGTTAACTAAACTTTGGTCTTTATTTGGATATTACCAGTTTTTCCACTAATGTCCTTTTTCTGTTCTGGAATCCAACCCAGGGTACCACATCACATTTAATCATCTTATCGCCTTCTGTCTTCTGAATTGTGACAGCTTCCGGCTCTTTCCTTTTTCCCATGACCTTGGCAATCTTGAGAAGTACTGGCCAGGAATTTTGTAGACTATTTATCGTTTTTAATAAATGGAAATGTATAACCTCTGGGATTTTTTGAAGGAAAGCCCATGTAGACCTACTAATAATTTGTACCACTGATTTTCCATTAATAACTCAGTTTCAGCCTGCTGATCTGTTGATCGTTACTTTATCCTCCTATCAGTTATAACAGCATTCTAGAATTTAAAGTTGATGTATGAAGGGTTTAACATTTGCTGCATATCTGCTTCATCTGTGTGTGCTTTGTACGGTCTCAGCTTTGCCAGTTCAGTTTAAACCCCTTAGACGGTTGGTATTTTATCTATTGTTTATGACAGATTCGAGATGGACAACCAAATTGCTACATGTTGAAGAATAAAGATTTAGAACAAGCTTTTAAAGGAGCTATTTACTTGGAGATGGACCTCATATATAACGTGGTAAGTCTAGGTGGACCAGCCATACCTCCCAGCTTCTCTGTACCTAGAGTAAAAGATGGAGCAGCCTGGCAGATCTCAAATCCATGTGAAATGTTTCAGACATGTTGCCGCTAGAGAGAGAGAACAGGCTTTTGCACCTCAGCTCTAAAATCAGGGCAGGACAGTGGGGTTTTCAACTGGTATTAATCCCCTTGAGCCAGTAGAAATGATGGTATTTAATTCCCAGTACATCTAAATGCCAAGAAAAAAAAAGAGAGAGAGAGAAATTAGTTTGTTAGCTTTATTTCCGGTAATCTTCTCGAAGGCCACAGTAGGCGGTCAGACAGAGGTATTTTCAAACCCCTGACGTGTTATTTAGTTGTTAACGGTAGATGGCCTACTATCCAACACTATCAAGATAAGTAGTTACTCCTCTGGAAACTACAGTTAAAGGAGGAGTTTTTTAAAACCTATCTTCGACCTTTAGTCTAAAATATGTAAATACTCATTTGCCAATCTTTAGCTATGGGCATAGAATCTGTTTTTCATAGCATGGATTTATTATGTTTAGTTCTGTAACATATTCCTTGAATAAATGCACTCATAACACCTATAATAATATCTAATTTCAGGTTTTTTTTTTTTTAAAGTAGAGATCTACTTTAAAGATACAGAACAATCTGAATATAGAATTTTCCAGACTGTTTTTCCCCATAAAATCATTACCTCGTTATCTTTTTAGGGACTGACATTTATCAAGGCTCTCTAGAGTGACACAGATTTCAAGTGTTCAGGTCCACGCTTGGATTCCAATGATTTATATGATACTTGGTTAAAATATGGAATTATAATAATGGGCAAAACCAGCAGAAACAAGACTGGGAGTTAGCACAGTTGATTCTTGGTAGGCATGTGATTTGATTGTTGTGAGCAGGGATTCCTTAGCGTGCAGAGACGTGGCCTACTTAGCTGTGACCATGCATATGCCACGGAATCAGCAGCCGGTTCCAGAAAGGCAAAGGAGAACTCGGGTTAATCCAGTTAGTAGTATAAATGAATGTGGGGTAATGGAGCTTTTATAGTAATTATAAGAATGGCTGCCATTTAGTGGCCACCTACAATGGGCCAGGCTCTGACATTATTGCATTTAATCCTCCCAATAAACCTGGTAAATAGGTATCGTTAATGCCATTTTATGATGAGGAAATGGAATTAAATAAGAGAGCTGATTTACTAATAAATGAGTGAGTCAGCATCCAGATCCAGATCTTTCTGATTCTGCAGTGATTCCTATGCTACTCTGCTTTTTGTTTAGTATATTTAAGGAATTATTCGTAAAATCAATGGCAGGGACATCATTATATTCTTAGCTTCCAATCTGGAGGTGGTGGTGGTAAGGTCCTCGTTTTTCCCATTGAGTTCGCTTTCCTTTCAAGGAAATCCTCTGGGTATCTTGTACCACCTTCATTTTCTGTTTTCTTCTGGCAGCAGTTGTCTACATAGTCTGTGCACACAGGTAAAACCCGAGTTTTAGGGAAGAAAGCTTTACCAGGAAAATATGTTAGTGGTGCCATTTTCCAGTTGTCCATCTGATGGAGTGGAGAGGGACTTGAATTTTAGTCTTTGAGCTTTTGCACAGTAAGCTGTTGGGGACAAACCACGAAATCTCTCTGAGCCTCAGTCTATTCCCCATAAAATGGGTCTCGAATGACTCGTCTACTTATTTTTCCATAGAATTGAGAGGAAATGAGATTCTCTGTGGAAAGATGTTTTTATAAGCAGGAAACTGATTTTCACAGACAGGGTATTATTGGTGAAAAACTTGTTCAAAACCTTGATGAGAAGGAAGTCTTATTTCTTAGAAACTAGTTCCACAGCCTCTTGAACCCAACCTCGGCAGGGGTTTAAAATACCTCCGTTGATTTGCAAAGTGGATACCACACTCTTGGAGTCTCCAGGATCCAGTCTGACCTCCCCAAATGTGCTGGTGAAATGAGATCCCCAGGAACACACTCAGGGGTGTCCTCCCTCCTTCCCTCAGCTCTCTGCCAAAAGCCCTAGGGTCAGAGGATATTGGTTTCCACATTCTTCCCAGTCATTAACAAGAAAAAGAGAAGAATGAAATCTATTTAAATGCTGCCCCCCTTTTTAAAAACAATGATGTCTTTCTAGGTCAAAGCAAGTATTAGGACCTTTACTCCCAGAGAAAAGCGCTTTGTTGAAGACACCCGCAAGCTGTCCAAGAAGGTAGGTGGGTAGAGTAAAGGGGCCCCGCGGTACTCAGCACCCAGCACCGGAAGTGCTTGTTTGTCCTTGCTTAGCATCTCTCCCCACCTCCCTCCTCCCCTCCCTTCCTTTCCCTCTTCCTCCCCTCCCTTCCTTCCTTCCTCCCACATTCCTTCCTTCCTTCCTTCCTCCTCCCCTTGATCTTCCTCCTCTTCTTCCCTCTCCCTTTCTCTCTCTCTCTGTCCCTCCCTCTCTCCCTCTTTTCTCTCCCCATCCCCCTTCTCTCAGCTCCTCTCCATCCCCACTCCTTCCTCTGTCTCTCCTCATCTATCCCAGAACAAGGACCTCAGTCAGCAGGCTAAGAAGGGACAGACTGAAAACTTAGGTGTTGGGAGAAGTAGAAGGTATAAGGCCTCCATTCACCCCCTGAGTCATTCTGTCAGGGAACATTCCTAGTGTCAGCGTCTGTAGACTGACTTAGCTCACCCTGGCAGGCTCAATCAGCTAAGGCCCTTTCCGCCTCCGTCCTAACGAGGCCACAGGGAAGTGCGCTGCCCAGGGAGACCTTAACAGCCTCAGCCCAGCGGATCTTGGGGGCCTCTAGCCTCAAGTTCCCCCAGGATGCTCCTACCACTCTTGTATTATCTACATATTTGGAATGTGTTGGCGTTTTTCTGCATTCTGAGTTAATTCTGTCCCTCTGCCTGTTTCCCTTAATTCCTCTCTCATCGGTTTAACAAAAAGAAATGATCAGGGCCCAGTAGGGGAAGTTTTGCACTTTTTTTTTTAACGTGACCTTTATGTTTCGTTTCAGAGTCCCTCCCTGTCTTACTCCGAAGCAGTCCAGGATTTCCCTCTGTACCTATTGTCCCTCTTCAGTTGTGTAACAAAGAACAAAGTGTCCCCTCTTTAAAGTGTTTATTACTTCCACCACTTTCTGTGGGGTGAACAGCTGTGGATGACATAAAGCCCTTAAATATAAATGCATCTCCTCATCCTTTTGTCTCCCATGAACTTCTGGGCACACTTGGGAAGGGCCTGGAATGTCTTCTGAGGGGAGCATCCCCATGTTTTGTTTTGGCCTGCCATGACATTGAGTGTAATATTTATTTGGTGTAATCTGAGTAAACGTCTTTTATTATTATTGTTGTTATTATTATTATTACTGCCTTGTGCCCTATTTGCTTGAAAGTTAAAACCTGAGTTGAAGTAGGTGGGGTGGCTGCTTTGCAAACAAGTTGAAATAAATCAGCCTACAACTGGGAGAAAAGACGTTTCCTTTGCCCCCGGGGGTGGGGGGATGGGGGGTGGTGGTGGCTTTGGGCTCTGAGAGCTCCAGGGGCTTTGGGGCTGAGATCCTGGGGTCTGTTAGGACCCTCCCCACATGCCTTTCACCACAGCAGGTCTTCAGATTTTTACACAATTTGAGCTTACGCTTATGATGCAGGAACTTGAGTTCACTTACCCTGTGGCAGGCACTTTTCAGAGGCCCTCAATTTTCTTCACTGTCTGCAAGGTGAATACTAAGATCAACCCCATCATAGTAGACCAGAGAGGTTAGGAAACTGGTTGGAGATTGCACAGCTAGAAGGTGGGAGAGCTAGATTCTCCTTCCAGAATTAGACTTTCCTTTTCTTCTGGACCATATGAACTTGTACAAAAAAACTTGTACATCTAGTTTTATGAACTTGTACAAAAAAACTTGTACATCTAGTTTCTACAAAAATCCATCCATTTCCTTCTAAACTAATAAGCGCGCGCTCTTTCTCTCTCTCACTCACACACACACACACACACACACACACACACACACACACACACCCCCCGAATGCCTTGCTGCTGTAGCTTTTACCAGCTTGGTTTTGTCCTGAGTATTATTGAAACAGGCAATTCTCCATCAAAAGAGCTACAAAGTACATTGTATTTTTTTTTCTTCATTGGGTAATGGTGTTTTAAAAAGAATTTTAGAAGAAGCATGAGGGCTTTTCCTTTCTATTATTTTTTTTTAAATTGGCAGCTATACAAAATATAATTTAAATGACTGAGTTGCCTGATCTAAAGAGAAAATTTGGAGTATTTAAACCTAGTTTCTTGTTTTCTGTTTTTTTTTTTTTTATCAGATCTTATCAAGGGATATAGACCGTGTGAAAAGAATCACCATGGCAATGTGGAATACAATACAGTTCCTTAAAAGCTGCTTCCAGTGGGAATCCACCGTGAGAAGTGCCATTGCATTTGTGGTAAGCGTCGATTTTATGTTCAAATTATTTGCGTCTGAGTCCCAAATCCAAATGCAGATGAGTTTTATTTTATTTACATGAAGCAGAGTTCTACGTATTCAACATAGCTGAAGTTCACACCTGTAAGGAAACTTTAAAATATAAATGGTATCCATTCATCTTTCTGAAATATATTACAGCATAGATGAATATGTAGATGTCTAAGACTGTACTTAGATTTACCCTTGGAAATCCCTTAAATTACCCAAATCTTACGCAGATCCTATCTTTCAGTAAGTTTAAGAGACCTCAATTCTATATTTTTGTAAATTTTTTTTTCCACTCCAAAATGTGTCTTTATACACGGCTGTTATTATTTTATTAACTGTGTCTGTATAGCCCCTGCATTGTTTATTTCTAGTTCTCTCCCTCTGTCCCGGTGAATGCCAGTGCTTTTTGAAAAAATGATGGTTGAAAACTCACATGATGAAATTGCTTGTTTATGATTTAAGTAAATCTTCACAGACTTTGATATAAAAACATTGAATTATATCAAACCACTTGAGTCACATGACAAGGTGCCCCAATACCACAGAAGAGAATGACTAATATACGTCAGAGCACTCTTCCTTCTCTCTGATAATGCTGGCCCATTCTTAGGAGTGAAATAAAACCACAAAATATCCTCAGAAGAGCTGCAAGAGATCTCAGACCACTTAAGTTAACCCTGAGGGTCTAGGAATCTTGTAAGGACTTGGAAGTTGGTGCCGTGCCCTGAACTTACAGCTCTGGGCACCCTCCGCCATTTGTAAAAAGGACTTGTTCTTGAAGAGATTGGTAATGTAGACAAGGAAGGAGAAACCACATCTCTCAACTGCTAATCTTGTCCCTTCTTTTTTATCATGCTATTAATCTTTGTATTGTGCAAAGATCACAATAAGGCCTAATAGGATGTGTGAGTGGTTTTGAGTCATGATCTTCGATAAATCATGAATCTTCTGCCTCTGGGTTTTTTTTGTTTTTTTTTTTTTTGGTGGTTGTTTTGTTTTTTTTTTTTTGTTTTTTGTTTTTAATTGTCCATGCTTTCTCCTACCTCACAGATACATCCTCATTAAAAAAATTGTTTTAGGGATGCCTGCATGGCTCAGTCATTGAACGTCTGCCTTCAGCTCAGGTCATGATCCCAGGGTCCAGGGATTGAGGCCCACATTGGGCTCCCTGCTCAGCAGGGAGTCTGCTTCTCTCTCTCCCAATCCTCCTGCTTTGTGTTCCCTCTCTCGCTGTCTCTCTGTCAGATAAATAAATACAATATTTAAATTTTGTTTTTTTTAAATCAGCCTAAGATGTCAGTGAGTTCAAGGTGATTCCCATCTTTATTCCTTATTACACATATCACGTATACAATGTATCAGCTCCACAAGAGACTTTTACTTTGCCGTGGAGAACATTCTGTTTGGTTTCATTAATTTTAGATTTCCGTTGCTTTAAGATGTAGAGGGGCTATGAGGGCTGTGACCTGGACTGTTAAAATACTTCTTCTTTGGTCTGAAGTTGCTAAAAAAGCAATTGGCCTTAATAAAAACATTAATAAGAATGCTGTTAATCCATATCTGTCTTGTCTTGGCATTTATTCATCTACTTCCCTTCCTTACAATGTTCTCCTCAGCTGGGGGTTTCGTGTGTTGGCTTCCTCTCCAGCCTTCCCACCTCCACTTCCCACCTGAATTCTCTTCAGAAACTTTCCACGGAAGGTTCTCTTGTGATTCTGGGCGAAAGAGGAAAGTCAACACAATCTGTGGCTTCTTCTTGAGCTTAATTTCTGGCACTATGATTTTTAGAAAAACAGAGTTATATTGCACTGACTTTATGTAGAGGAATGACAGAAATGATTAATGGGCTGCTGGCCTGATCAGAAGAAAGATTAGAACAAGTGAATAGAAATAGGTTGTCCACTAGAGGGGGCTTCCCAATGGGAAGTGGGGCCACCAGTCCCTGGACACGTCATCCTGGGGGCGCCATCCCTGGGAATGCGCTCCCAGGCTAGCCCATTGCAGGCGGCCACTTCATCCTTTCAAATCACTATGGCCCACAAAATGGAAGATAAAGGCAGTGCTCTCCTCGCTGGTTCTCCACGGTATGATGTTGAAGGGATACTTGGGTTTGTGAAACGGGGGGAGTCTCCATTGCGCGCGCGCGTGTGCGTGTGCGTGTGTGTGTGTGTGTGTGTGTGTGTTTTTACTGGGGGACATTTCCTGCTGGACGTCACTGAGAAAATGCAGGAATGATATATGCATGTACCTTTTCTCTGAAGGTACTAGAAAGAGGAGTGCTCCCTTAAAGGCATTTAGTTTTCAGTTTTAATTGGAAATGCTGTGTTTGGACTTTTATCTCATGTCTACTTTGACCAGCCTTGGCAGATCTCAGAGATACTACAGAGACAGAGAGAGGTGGCTTCTCCCCTCCCTGAGCCAATGAAGTGTCATCTTATTTGAAACTGTTTCTGTGACTGCTATCATCGTGGTCATTCCAAAAGTCTGTCCCTAAAGCAAGAGCATATAAAGAAAATATACTTTCAGGATAATATAAAATATGTAAATTAGTCTCCCTTACTATATTTGAAGACTAGGGGTATCTAAGCCTTCATTCGTGGGGAGAACATTTTGCTTTTAGGCCTCTTGCCTACATATTTATGGTGTTAGCCTCCTGTAGGGTGTACAGATGGGTAGTTTCATCCTTCGGGGCCACGACTGGCTGTGGTACCGTGTCCGTGACTCTGGGGGACCCCAGTCAGGGTTACCTTTCTGCAAAGCGTTGGATCCTCAGGTGACCTGGGCCAGAGGAAGGAAGGGCTCCTGTGAGGCCAAAGGTCTGTGTCTTCTCTTCCTTGCTCCACTGTGGAGGGCACCGGGCTTGTCGTGGGTGGTACAGCCTGAGTCTCTCCTATGACCCACCGAGCACAGGATGCTATTACTTGGTCCTTATTCATTGGTGCGACCATTTGTTCATGCTTCATCCACTGGCCTTGGCGTTACAGGAGCAGAAGAGTTTTGTGGTGGTCTAAAGTGAGGTCTCAGGCCAAGGTTTTACTAAATAATAAGACTGGATCAGAAGGCCTTTGTATATTCGAAAAGTAGGATCCATGGTATCTGAGAGTTCATAGCCCAGGTGGGTAAAGAAGCGTTTTTGGTGGGCCAGTTTCCTGTGGGGCTTTGCCTTCCCTCTGAGGTTCTGGAAGTGACTCTAACACCACAAGCTAAGGGCAAAACTATAGGAATTTTGTGTGTGTGTGTTTTCTCAGATAATATACAATAGCCGATTAACATCATGTCAGTGTCTGTATTTTCAGATGAGACAAAGCATGAACATTGTACAATCGTGTTTAGTATATTCTGGCTGTTCATTTTAAGACGTTATGAAAGCAAAGCATATGTTTTCTAAGGATTCCTATGGGCGCGTATAGGAATATATCATGGCTTGTTGAAAGCAGGGTTCAAGACAAGTGGCCTATAAAGATAGAGGTCCACATGGTGTCTGGTCAGAAGTGGGTGGACAAACATGGGAGGATTTATATATTAGACTGTCCAGGCGTAAACCCCTCCACCCTGGGATTAATCCCCTCTCTACTTACCCGGGTGCCGGTGTTCCCAACACTCAGAGAAGAAAGTTGTCTTTAATTCACCGACACATGCTATGTGAGTGTGGCCTATGACATTGAGTTCATTGTTGTAAGAAATTAAATTTGGATTTTTTCAGAGTGGTAGAGCCATTCCGAAACACGCGTCTAACACAGGCTCGATTTCTGTTTTGTTAGCAGGACTACAGAAATCATTTTTGTCTCTTGAGTTTTTCTCTTTCCTCCAGATTTTCTGGATATTTTACTTTGCGGCATTTTCTGAGCTCGACTTGTTATAAATTAAATATGTGTATATTTTCTTTCTTCTGCTCAGAGTCCTATTCTCAACTTTTCCAATGGGAAAACAAATTTAATAGGAGATGTCAGTTTATTGACAGAGGCCAAAGGTAACTAAAAATCATGGCCAGAAGAAGAACATCTGGGTATTTCCCTGTGAATGGATTTGTAATTACACATGGTGTTTCATAGACCTGCACATGGCCATTTTCAGACACAGACTTTCACCTCTAGGGGTCTTTAATAGCTCACATTTCAGTGCTTACTGTGTGTCAGGCGCTGTCCAAAGCATCTTGGAAGTGTTACCTCATCTAGTTCTCAACGATACCTGCTGATGTGGGTACCGGTTATTACCTTCTTTGTACAGATGAGAAAAATGAGCCCATAGAGGTTAAATAGAGTGTCAGAGCTCATATGCTTTTAAGAAGCGCAGCTGGGATATTAACCCAGACCAGCAGGCTTTAGGGTCCGTGTGTTTAACCAGTGGGCTGTACTACCTCTTGCTGATGTTCACAATGCAGTAATTGTAGGTCCTGGTATTTAAATAGATGATGATGACTCTAGGGACAACAACAGTGGTCATTTCAGATATGTATTTAGATGTATTTAGATGTAATGAATGGGAGTTATGCCTTTTTCAAGATGCTTGAGGGGGGACCCCTCATCATGTGGGTGGGAATAATTCTTAGTCATGGTCATTACCTTCCCAAGAGATAGACCCAGAACTGAAAGGCATAAGGTGGAGATGTCTGTACCTTATCTGTGGAACAGCCCAGACCCTGGGAACCACATGCACATGACATCCTTGGAATCTGGCTGGCTGGTCTGGAAAATCTCAGTGGCTGGTTCCAGGCTGAGACCCAAATTGGAGACGGAGTTATTTTTACCCACTTTGCAGGGGAAGCTCTTAGATGATGGAGAAGGGTTTTCAAGGCGAGCATGAAGGCTGAAAACAACTACGTGAGGGGGTCATGGATGGAATCTATACTTTTGCCAGATTCTTTTTGAGAATTCCAGGTTGTTCAAAATAAGGGCTAAGAGGAGAGACAAGCACATTTATCTACCTATCTAACTACATTAATGCATTCCTTCAAAATGTCTTAAGACAACAGCTATCAGAGAGAGAGAGAGACTCATATTTCTAGTGTGGGGGGGATGGGGTACTTCATAGTCTATCCCCATGTTTCAGTACAAATACGTTATTTAGTGATAGGATGAATTGAATTTGATCTCAAAAGATAATTCTGCATTGTGATGCTTCTACCGTGGAACCAATCATCTATAGAGGGTTTTTGTTTGTTTGTTTTATTTTTCTGTTGGGTACATGTATTTTACAAATCCCAATAACTGTCTATGAAAAGACCTAAAGTTATATTATAGCATAAGTGAGTTATTTTTTTTTTCATATGACAAAAAAGCATTTACTTGACAGATGGCATCATTAGAAGATTATTTTAAATAGCAAAGGTCTCCTAATGCTGTAAAAAAGGATTGCATTTTTTTCCCCCAATTTTCCACTAGTCTTTCAGGCACACACCTATTGCTTCAAGAGAGGCAAGTCTGTGGGGCATTGATGGATTCCTTATTTTATTAAATTTTTACTTGGACGTTTGATGTTAAAAAGTAATCTAAATCTACCATATATCAATGGGTATCTTCATAAAGCTATGATTTTAACATCTGTGACTTTTTCCCTCAATTTTTTGAGTGTCAGAAAATGAAGAATTTCTTCTTCAGAGTCGATAGGGCCTGCAATATGATACATAATTTAAAGCATCAATCAACCTCCCCTTTTCCAATAAGGTTCAAAATACAGTTCCCCACTTTCTTAGTGAAACCCCGTATTTAGCATCCATGGAATTCTTAGCTTTTAGAGATCCTGGAATGTTGAGGAATGTGAAATGATTTCACATTGAGCTTATAAACAACAGCAGCACTAACAGAATGGACCCTCCCAACCCCATGCCGCGTGTGTATATAAACACACACACACTCACACACACGCATGCAGAGAGACTTAAGAGGCAAAGGTATTTGGGAACTACAAAGTTTCTCCACGAAACATTTTGTGAAAATGGTTTAGTTAGCATTTCCTACGAGATCTTGGGGATTGCTTCTGTCCATGATCCATTCTGTGGTCTAAAGAATGTTCAGGTTGAATGTGCTTTGCTACAAAAAGACAATAATGGGGAATTTTGTTTTTAAATCAGACTATTAAAATAGTGCTGGTCCGTGTCTTCTGGATGCTTTTGATATTTATGTATTAACCGTGTCGAAAAGATTTACTTCTTCTTGAAATTCTATCATCCATTTATTCACAACTAGATGCACCTGCATTTGATGAAACATTTGGTGGCTTTGTTTTCTTCTCCACCAGAAGTCAGTTGTAAGTGCAAAGCACACCTCATTGCCTGTTCAGTAGGTCTTTGTGCAGTCGAAGCTCAAGATTAACAGTATTTCTCTAAAGTGGAAAAAAAAAATCCAGTTCCAATAAGCACTTTGTCTGGAGGAGAAGATATTTTTTGACATTTTAAATGCATCCATATATACTTGTGTGCGAAATGTATAAATATATCGTGTAAAATGCTTAAAATATTTGACAATTTATTGTTTTATTTAACATTTATAAGACAATTTCCCACATCTGCCTTTCACAGAGGACTACATAATACACCTTCAAAAATATTTTAAAGGGTTTTTTTCAGCATTTTTTTCCCTACGAACAATCCATCATCGCACATTGTGATTATAATTTTTTACAACATAATTGCACCTTCTATTGACAACTTCTCAGGCATTAACTAATTATGCCATTTAATAAAATTACAGTAATTGCATTAAAAGATTATCTGTTGGGAATTTAAAAGGACACTCTTAACTATGCTAGCATATTTTCATGTTTGTATTTTCAACTTTATAATTGAATTGCACTTTAAGACAGAATCATAGCTAGCCTAACTGAAATCGGTTGGTATCTTGGAGCATCCCAATTTTGACTAGTAAGCATTAGATCTTTTTTTTTTTTATTCCTAGAAGAACATATATTGCCAGTGTTCACATGGCCCCATTAGATAACAAGTGGATGGTTAAATCTCACTTTTGTATGACATGTGCCAGCTCTGTATGGGAATGCTTCTGTCTCTACCTACTGCCTCTTCTAAGCTTTCTGGTGGGATACACACACACACACACACACACACACACACACACACACACACACACTTGTTTTCTGCCTTCTGTAAGTTTTCTGGTTGGGAGCCATTGTCTTTTACAGATTCTCAGTGAATTCAGTTTAGTTCTCTCTACCGTCCAGAGATATCCTACTGTTAATTTGGACTTGGTCCTAAGTGTAGGGTCTTAAATCTTAGAGAAAGAACAGATCAGGAGGTCCTGTCACTCCTTGACCCAGCTATGCCCTCTTCGAGCTTGCCCCATTCCCTCCCTCCCTCGTTTTCTACAACCATTGTTTGTTCAGCGTCTCAAGCACTGTTAGATACTGAGATACAAAGATGAAACTGTCATGTTAAGTCCTCACCAGTCCTTTAGCCACCTCCCTTCATTTTTCTCTCCCTTCCTCCTCCTCCTCCTCATCCATCCGCCTCTCCTCCCAGCTTCTCCCCGGACCCCCTCCCCATTTCTCTTGCCGCCCCCCGGCCCCCCTACATCTGTCAACTGCCCTTCTCTTATAGTCGAAACCAAAGTGGTGCCATTTAATGATTGACACACCCTGTAAGAAAAATTAAATTTGTCCTCTGGAGATCAACTTTGATAATATGCAAGAGGATATTCTAAAAATATGAAATGGGCTATGAATGTGGGTAGGGATTATTATCTGGTATCACTCTTGGTGGTACGGTGGTATTCTAACTGAGGCTTCACGAAAGGAGGGGCACACACATGCACGCCCGTAGTTGCTGCTTCGTCATGGAGGATGTTAGGTGAGGACTTGGGGAAGACCTATTCTAGGATAGGGTGGAAATGCAGATCATTGTATTACCACGCCGTACCATTAGTGTTCAAGCGTTAAGTCTTTCTTTCTTTCTTTTTTTTTTTAAAGATTTTATTTATTTATTTGATACAGAGAGAGAGAGATCACAAGTAGGCAGAGAGGCAGGCGGAGAGAGAGGAGGAAGCAGGCTCCCTGCTGAGCAGAGAGCCCAATGCGGGGCTCGATCCCAGGACCCTGAGATCATGACCTGAGCTGAAGGCAGAGGCTTTAACCCACTGAGCCACCCAGGCACCCCAAGCGTCAAGTCTTTCTAGGGCTGACTCATGTGCATAAAACCACCGAATGCCAAAGCATGCCGTTCTGTCTCTAACGCTCTGAGCACCCTCTTCATATTCGACCTAATAAATTAAGTCTTCACATCAAAAATGGAGGAATTTTATTTCTATGACCTAATCATTTCTATGACACCGAAGACTTATTCAGTGTATTGCCGCCATATGTTGGAAGGATTGTTTTAGGACTATGTGAGCTACATAACGGCAAAGGCACCATCTTCTACCCCCGCGTATGTCCTTATGGCTTGTGTGTCGTGTACACAGCAGGCTTCTAATCAATGCTTCTTGGAAGAGTGCTAGAACCAGTACAAACCATCTGTGATCAGATACTGCTTTCTTTTTATTCTAACTCCTCCTCTGGCCGTGACAGCCTAGGGCCCCATCAGAGGGTAAAATCCAAAGACAGTCTAACAGCTTCCTTCATCAAAAGGAAGTGTAATGTGTATGTAATGTGTAATGTGCATTTTTGTGTAATGTGCATTTTTCTAGCTTTCTCTTGACGTTTGCCCATTCAGGGGGTGGTGCTAATCTACAGCAAAAGGGCCAAAAGGCAGCCAGCAGTTGGAGAACCAGGGGGAAGAGGAGGGGAGCTGGCAAATCTCTAACCCAGATCCGCGGCCCCCGAATGAGGGGGGGTTTATTTTTGATTCTCGTAGAGATGAGTACCTTCCCCCCTCCCCCTTTCTCCATCTGTTTCTAGATGTGACACCTGGATGTGCAAACATTTTGTATGATGCAAAAATGAAAAAAAAAAAAATCTGGAAATAAAAGAGAAGGAGAGGGAGAAAAATCACCAGTGTGTGCGTGAAAAGTTATAACCGGTTCCCTGCTTTGGTCCAGACCTGTTGAAGGGTCATCCCCAGCACTTGTATTTCTGGCTAATTTGATGCTGCCTTTTTTTTTTTTTTTTTTTTGCCTGTGGTCCAAGCTTTGTCATTTGTTTCTAAGCTGTCATTTTTATTAGTCTCTCTGGCTGATCCTTGGGGCTCCCCATCAGGTGGCGCGTGCTCTCCGTTGTCTGGCCGGGCTTGGCAAGCGGATGGCCCTTTTATTGCCATGTGCAGCGCGGGCATGCTTGCCTTAGCCTGTAGCCTGTAATTAGACCCACTACAGGCGGCAGTTACAGGAGAGCCTGGTAATCATTCTAGCTGCCCGATCTGATGTTTATGGAGAGAAACCTTCTTTGTGGTCTGGTGAGGGTTTACTGTGCTGTATTGTACTTTTTGCCATTTGATTTATGACTTCGGAAGGTGTGTTTTGCTGCCTCTCCTCCTCTCTCCGTGTTGTGTCGTTGGCTTTTTAAATAACAGCTAATTGGGGGTAGGGGGGGTGTGGGGGGGAGGAAGTAGACATTCAGTGGCCTGATATTCCAGCTCTCACTTTGATTAAAAAAAGATGCAAAGACAATTAAAATCCAATTCCATAGGTCCTCATCTAAGCCGTGTTTCAATACAATGTTTGCTGACTTTTAATCTCACTGGGATTTTCTTAGAGCCCAAATTCATGTGTACCCAGTATACATACACACACACACACACACATATACACATATGTATATAGCCCAACATCATTCATATATATATATATATGTATATATATACATATATATATATATATATCTCCTTTAAAATGACTTTTCTGGGGCACCTGGGTGGCTCAGTGGGTTAAAGCCTCTGCCTTCGGCTCAGGTCATGATCTCAGGGTCCTGGGATCCGGCCCCGCATTGGGCTCTCTGCTCAGTGGGAGCCTGCTTCCCCCTCTCTCTCTGCCTGCCTCTCTGCCTACTTGTGATCTCTCTCTCTGTGTCAAATAAATAAATAAAATCATTAAAATAAATAAATAAAATGACTTTTCTGTTTCTGAGCTAGCTTTTTAAAATTTTTTTGTTTCAAGTCTTTGCCAAAGATGCTTCATTTTGTCAAGAAAAAAAAAAAAGGAAGAAGAAAGAAAGGCACTTCTCAGCTCACTAAGTGTTGAAAACAAGACCTTCATGGCTACTGTTTTAAGTATGGAAAAGCATGGAGCTATAGGCTGTTAAATCAGAGGTCCTTCACATTCAGTTAAGTGATTTTCCCAAGGCCTCGTGGCTTGTTAGAACAGAGGATGCTGCTCAACCCCTATACACTTGTCTAGTATGTGATGTTTGTGGTCATGAACTTCGCAATTATGGCTTTAGTTCATGAGTATGAACTATGTCTACGTGGTAGCCGTGAATTATATTCTTAAAAATTAAAGACAACATTTTTCTTTTTTAAAGATTTTATTTATTTATTTATTTGACACAAAGAGAGAGAGATCACAAGTAGGCAGAGAGGCAGGCAGAGGGAGAGGGGGAAGCAGGCTCCCCGCTGAGCAGAGAGCCCGATGCGAGGCTCGATCCCAGGACCCTGAGATCATGACCTGAGCTGAAGGCAGAGGCTTTAACCCACTGAGTCACCCAGGCGCCCCAAAGACAACATTTTTCCTAAAGTCTTATGTTTGAACAATATTGTATTTGTCTTCAGACCTGCTACTCAGAAGGGTAATGGGGCCTGGAGGAACAAAAGTCTGTATAGTTACTTCATATGTATCTGGCTGACCCTTCTCTTACAGGTGGTAGATCTTTTCTTTTCTTTCTTTTTTTTTTTCCAGTATTTATCCACTTGAGCAAGAAAAAGAGAGAGCGAGAGAGAGAGCATGCATGTGTTGGGTTGGAGGGTAGAGGGAGAGAGGGAATCCCAAGCAGACTCATCTCACCAGCACAGGGTCTTACGAGGGGCAGATTCCAAGACCCTGAGATCATGACCTGAGCCAATATCAAGAGTCGGTCACTTAACCAACTAAGCCAGCCAGGCACCCCAGGTGATGGATCTTTCTAATCCAAACTTTATGTTGATAGTGACAAAGACATAAATATGACGATGATGATCTGTGCTTTTGTGGTTAAACTTTGACATCTGCTCTTAAAACCTGTTGTTTATTGTGTTGCAGTAACACTTAGTAAAATACTATCTAACACTTGTCTTTTGTTTAAAGAGCAACAAAACCATAAGCATGATTTTGCTCATACTTTCTTCTCTGGTAGATTTTTTTCTCTGCTATATGCCAGGTATATGCAATTATAAACTTTTTTGTAAACTGTTCCTTAGCAAAAACTGCTCTCCTTGGAAATCATTGAAGTCCTCACCATTTTGGTAAGGAAATTACTATAGGCTAACTTTCCATTCGAATTTTACTTTGCAAAATTGGAGAATGTGATGTATGCTTTGCTGTTAAAAAATTGGCTGCCTGTGGCCACAGTCTCTTACAACTCTTTCAGTAAATTGAAGTTTGCATTTCATTGGTGATTTTTACATGTTTAATATATATATTTTCAAAAGATAAATAATTGATACCCTAGAAATTTAGTGCACACATAGGCACATACACACACACACACACAATAAGAGAGGAAGAGGAGGAGGAAGAAGAGAAGAAAGAAAAAGAGGAAAAGAAAGAATGGGCAATAAATAGCCTGACCATTGCTTGAGTTTACTTAAAGATTGTCCTGCAGGTGGCGATAGAAACTCATAAATGATAAAAGTCCAAGGTATATTTCTGTGGATGGCTTCTTGGCGATTTTAATTTCAGCAATTTATTTTTAATTTAATACAATCATCTACAAGCAGAAATCATTATATCAGTTTTAAAAACCTCAAGTTTTGGCATTGTGTAATCTCTTTCTATGATTATTTACTCAGATATTCTGTGGCATGTTCCTCCTTAGGCACAAGGGATGGGATCCGGATTATTGTGAATCCTGTTTTTCTCTTTTATTTTTAGTTTTCTTAACTAAAATTGTATGCCTGTGCCACTGGTCAGGGTTATAAAGTCCTTTGCTATTGTACTAAATTACTTAGGCATAGTGGTGTGTGTGTGTGTGTGTGTGTGTTTGAGTGTGAGTGTCTGTACAGAGATACACCTCATCAGAGTATTAAATCTGGTTGGTTCAGGTGGGCATTTCCTTCCTTAGCTCACTGTTAGTTTTAATCTGAGTGGAACCACAAATTCCTTGAAAGCAATTTTACCTAGGATTAAAAACATGACATAAGTAATTTCTTTTAAAACATTAGAAGATGTATAGTAGATACGGTAACATTTTTTTCCAGTTACTTTCATTATTTCATTTTGGATTTTAGGCATTGTTGAAGCAAAGTTAAAGCATTCGGTGGATCTCTCTTTTATTGCTAGTAAAGTTTCAGAAGTTCTTAAATTGCTTTTTTGTGGGTATCTATTTTCATCTGCCATTTTTTTTTTTTTTTTTAAGTTTGGGTTTGAAAATGCTAACTCTAAAGTGATTTGCTGAAACATAAAGCTAATAAGCGGCTCTTCTCTTTTCTTGCAGTCTCATTTGAAAGAACCTTGGCAGTACACTTTTTCAAGGGGGAACTGCCCTGATTCTAAGAAAATATAATTATTTTGCTTTAAATGCGGTAGGCTTTAGATGCTGAGTGTCATCAACAGAGAGCTGTAATAGTCTTGAGCAAATTATGTGAATTTCGGCCTTTGTCTCTCTTTTGAACATTTCACCAAGTCTTGTGATAAAGTTCAAAACCAATGAGGTCCTGTATACCATGGGCTTGGATACAGAATTTCCTATAATGGAAGAGGGAGGAAAAGAGAGAAGAACAGAAAAGAAACCTAGGGTTCTTATATTCTGTTTCAATTGCATTCCAATTACTCATGAGGGAGAAAAGTGGAAAGTAAGTCAGAGTCTCAGAAAACCTATTTTGCTGTCTTCGTATGAAGAATATTCAGTTCTCTGTTAGCAGCTGACCAAAATCTAATCCCTTAAAAAATATATCGCGGTAAGCAGTTCTTGAAAATGTTTATAATAAATGGTAAAAGCCAAGCTTCCACTGTGAGATTAGCGGTTGGAAAAGGATGTGTTCATCAGGAAATAGGTTATTGCCTGACCGGTGAGTCTTGCCAGCTGACCTGCAGGACAGATGAAGATTTAAAAGCTTAGAGTACAAGGAGTTGATTGGATTTCCCCCCTTTTGCTTTCTTTTTGCATATTATGGTACTGTTTATCACACTTGGCATTTTTCTCAGTTGATTATGAAGTTCATTTTATGACAAAAAACATCAAATGTTTTGGAGGTTTGCCCCCTTCCCCCCCATGCTCAACTAATGGCTCATCCATATGAATGCAATACCTTAGTGTCTCCCCTTCTCCGCGGTGGTTTTGCTTCCTGTGGTTTTAGCTACCCAGTGTCAACTGCCATCTAGGAGCAGATGACCTTCTGTCTGACGTGTGTCAGAAGGTCACTGGTAGCCTAGCACTCTGGCCCAGCGCCTACGTCATTCACCTCACCATATAGGTATTTTATTTCTCATCATTCCAAAAGGAGGGGGGCGGATAGGTACAAAAGATTCTTTGAGAGAGGCCACATTCGCGTAACTTCTGTTAGAGTATGTTGTTAGGGTCGTTCTGTTTCGTTACTCGTTATTGATCTCCATTGTTAATCTCTTACCGTGTCTAATTTATAAATTAAATTTTATCATGCGTGTGTATGTAGGGAAAAAACATGGCATCTATAGGGCTCGGTACTCTCTGTGGTTTCAGGCAGCCATGGGGGGTCTTAGAAAGTATCCCCCACAGATAATGGGGGGGGGCTACTATAATTCATGTTTACAGAAGAGACTCTGTAGCTTTAAACAATAATAAGAGAATTATGAAAGACTGTCTTCCAGAAGTCTAGACTCCCTCCCGCCCTTCCCCCATCTTAAAGATAGAGGAAATACGCAGAGGATTAAGGTGATTTTCCTGCTTTTGCTTGATTGCAGGCCAGTCTCAGACCTAGTGGACAGTAGGGCTCATGAATAATGCCTTCTATGGGGATGATACCTACAGTAACACAGAGAGTGACTAAGAGATCAAATATGCTGGCTAAAAAGCCTTAGGGAAGCATTATGTGTCTGAGGTCTGATCTATTGTCTGGGAGGTCGGAGAGTGTTAATGCACTCTGCAAAGATTACACTCCCTCTCTAATTGCTCTGACACTTCCTTAAAGGATTTAAACAGTCAGGAAAGGTGACGCTCCTTGTCAATTTTTGTCTTGTGCCTGCAGTTGAAGTTTATCTGTCTTTCCGCTGAGACCACTAGATCAAGTAACCTAGCTGTTGTCAAAGGCATAAACTCTGAATTAAGAGTGAAAGCAATGAGAGATGTTATTTATGGCTCCGTTATTATTTGCTCTTTAAAATGCTTTGCCTTCCATTTCTGGTGTTTGCATTGGGAAATTGACAGCATATCTGTGTTCAAAATGGGGGCTGAAGAGAATCTAAGGCTTCGCATTGATTTTTGATCAGATTCGTTTTCGTAATCTTTTCTCAATGCCTTAAGATCCAGTGTGGCGTCTTGCATTTGGTTTATTTCAGTTAAAGACGTGGAGGATAGTGAACTTGAGCATTTCCTCTGTGGCACCCCCCTACCCCCGCCGACCCCCAACACACACACACACACACACACACACACACACACACGCCATTCTGAAATGTTTATCCTGAATTAGGCATTTACAAGATTAACCCACCCAAAGGACCTGGTGACTTTGTCCAGACCATCACTGTAAATTTCAAACGTTGTGCAAACACATTTTTAAAAAGCTGTCTTCTGCACTAGAGAATGCTTCCTCACTCCTGTGTGTCCAGGAGCTGATATAGGAAATTTTATCAGACTCTGTGTCTCTTAATGTTGCTTTGATTATAACTCAGTATTTTCAAAATGACACCGAAAAGCTTAAAGGAAGATTTTTGCCAGTTCTTCCATGATGGTAGTTTAGGAAATACAGGAGATCTGTGTGTGTGGGCAAGCATACTGAATCCTTAAATTCATAGTGTGTATTGCTGTAGGAGCGGGGAGGGCAAGCTTGCATTTTTGCCCTGAGCGTTTTCTACCCGCTATGCACAGTTACATCATTGAGAGGTAAGAATTCCTCTTAGATCAGTTCAAATTGCTAATATATGTGGCTTAGAGCCTACAATACAATATTTATGTAGCTTCCGAAAGAGACTTGGGAGGATTCCCTGTAATTCAAGATGGTAGTCTGAATGATGGGTGTAGAAGGAATTTTTTTTTTTTTAAGAAATCCTTGTTTGTCCCATGGGATTTTCACACTTTTCGGCTGACGGCACTGTATTTTACTCATACTGTATAAAGCTGTCAGCGTATTCGTTATATGTGTCTCCTGAAGACTGAGCAGATGACAAGAACAATTGCTAGAGGGGAAAAAGCACATTTGAATCAACATCTTCAGAGCAGCATTTCTCCAGTGCATCCTGTTCCTGCTCCTACGTGGACCGTCCCTCGCACTTTTTCTTATTGCACGCTCTCTCACACTGTTGGTAGATTACACTGAATGTTTCATCTGTATATAAAAATTAAAAATTCAAACAAAAATCTGGCCCACATGAAGAACAGGCCCTTTGGGCATATGGTTCATTATGCATATTCGTTTAATTACTAAAACACTTGGGATGGCTTTCCTGCCCTTGCTTTCAACTTGCAAAGTTGGATCTCTTCTGTTGCACAGAAAATGTAGCACAGAATTCTGTAGGAGCAAAAAAGAAAAGAGGGGAAAAAAAAGAGAGCCGTTGAAGAAATTACTGGAATTCACCAAAAGGAGGTATGAATCTCAGGATGAAACCAGTGGAAATAAGAATTTCTTTTTCTCTCTCTCTTTCTTTTTTTGGTCTCTTTCTTCCTCCCATTTCTGCCATTGCCCCTGAAGGCTGGTTTTACTGTAGTTAGTTTATATGAATGCTAGCAGGGCAGGAACGCGAGACTAAGGATTCAGGTTTCAAGTACATTCCCTGTGAGAAGCTCAGGTCTCTCGATGAAGCTGGCTAGATTTTATTGGCTAGAAGGGGACTACTCTGCCAGTGTGACTTTAATTGATTTTTCAGGGCAAACAGGTGGTGATGGTTTGGACACGCCCTAGCCTCAATGCCACTCCTAATTTGGGGCTGCCCATATAATAGCTTTATTAAAATATACAGTCTTCCTGGCTTTGCTTTTACCTGAACATCTGCCTCTGGGTCTTTAAAGGGCCTTTTAAAATATTTTCCATTCTGTGCTTAAGCGGACAGTATCCTAGAAAGGCTTGAGGAAGACTTTATTTTCTTACTCGTGTCATCAAGCTTACTATTTTGGGTTTGAAACGAAAGACATTAAAATTCGAGCAGCATCTTTAAATAGGATCATTGTTTTTTCAGGAGTTCGTGGTGTGGTGTGGTGGCTTGGGGCGCATTTATTTACACGATGTAACAGATTTTTGAACATCACAGGCCAGAAACCGAATTTGTCAGTGCTAGGTTTTGATTTGAACTTTTGGTGAGCAAAAAAGATGAGCGAGCGACTATGTGTGAGTGGGTAGGAGAGAATGAGAACGCGCGCGTGTGTGTGTCTGTGTGTGTGTGTGTGTGTGTACATGCTGAAAGACCCTATTTTAGGTTCCTTCCTGGTTTAGAGTGACATCTAGGTGTTGTGGGAAAGGTTCTGAGATTCCCCCGATCACAATAAATGCAGGACTCCGAAAAGCGTGTTTCAGGGAGAGGAAGATCCAAATGATCTTTTGGAAGAGGAAGAGAGAGAGGAAGATCATGTTTGTGTGTGATGGCAGGTATGTGTGGCTCTGATGTAAATTGTGTTCCTTTTGATGAAGAAACCGGGTAGTCTATCAGGGTAATGGGAGACCATCGAAGACATTGTCAATCCGATTCCTAAAGGGATTGTGCTTTGCGATAAATAACATCACTCCCTAATCAGTGTTGGAGGGTTGCTGAATTAAAGCACCTTAGTCTGTTTTAAGCACACTGACTATGTACAGACCTATTGCAGGCTTCATGTGAACGGATTGCAAGCCTCCTTCTTTTAGTGCCAGAAATAAAGCTACAAGCAGAGTAACTTAATACAGTGAACGACTTTACTGGACCACTGCACTAATGCTAATTAGATACACTTGCTTTATTACCCAGGGTGATTTTTTTTTTTCTGTATTCATTCTGATCTAATCTTTCTATGAACATGAAGGAGTCAGTCATGAGTGTGATGTTTAAGCTCTTAGTCACAATTGTAGCCTGACGTTCATGGGACCAAAGTCGGAGAGCACTTTTCGAGAAGGCGTTGTCTACTGAGAATACAATTAGAGCCCCATTGGGACCACAGATGGTGCCCACCGTGCCAACAGGTACGTGTCTGAGATAATACTTTTAGGTACATGTAATGGGATTTTTCCTAGACCCCTTCAAGATACCCAGCTTTATGGGGAGTAAATAAAAGGGTGAGCATTTGTCCTCCCTTCCTTTAATCAGAGCAGAGAATTTGGTGATGGCTTTGAAAGATGTATTTACTAAAATCGGACTTTCAATGGCTCAGTTGCCAGTTTCTGCAAAAACACATAATGCAAAATGTATTGTATTGGTGGAAGACCTGAAATTGTGATCATTCCAGGAGGAAAAAGCTGACAGTCACAGCCTATTAGTTGCTTTCATTCATTTAGTTCAGTGCTTTTCTACTTTGCAAACTAGCTCTTCTGCCTTTATGAGTGGTGTGGGGACTTTTATTGGGTCATAGGCGATTGTTTGACCATTTTCCACTCATATAATATCATCTCACTGGCCTAAAACCAAGATGCTGGATGGGCTCCTTTCTGTGCTGGTGGCTCTAAGGGGAGCATCTATTTCCTTTGCTTTTCCAACTCACAGAGCTTGCCCATGTTCCCTGGCTCATGGTTCTTTCCTCCAGCTTCACATCCAGCAAGGGCACATTGTTGAGTTCTCACATGGCATCTCTCTGGCCTTTGCTTTGCCCTCACATCTTTTTCTGACTTTTTTCTTCTGCCTCCAACTTCTGCTTGTAAGGACTGACCCTTGGGATTGCACTGGGCTCAACTAGGGAATAATCCATGATGATCACCCTATGTTAAGATTTGATGATTAGCAACCAGAACTCCATGTCACCTTAGTTTCCCTTTGTACTGAAACATATGCACTGAAACATATGTTCTGGGGACTAGGACATGGACATCTTTCGGAGTACCATTATTCAGCCTTCCACAACTAGGCCCTTCATTGTAGTCCTTCCTTCCTGCTGCTTGTCTGATAGATAAGGATTTATGAAGCAAGCACTGGCTCCTTGCATAGGAAGTAATTTAGTGAGGCATACATTTGGGAGGAGGGAAGAGGTTATGGACCGTGGACATTTCAATCACAGTGGCTGGGAGAACTGTAGTTACAAATACACGGAAGTCACATGTTATCGGCAACTTGAAAGATTTCTGGTATTTGGTTCACTTATTTGGCTTCCCTCAGGGCTGCTGATATATGGCGGAGGGCTTTACCTCTAGGAGAAAGCTGTGTGCCTCTCCACGTGGTAGGTCTTGGATATAAAATCCTGAACAAGAAGAGGAATGGGTGGGCTGGTTTCACAGGCCAACGCAAAGGGATGAGGAGACCAGGAATGACTCGAAGGGTTGTCCAGAACTCAGAAGTAATTCCTGATGAGTGGAGCAGTATAACTGGGCATCAGATCCATAGTGTTTCCCCACGTGACTTCCCACAGTTCATCAAAATCCAAACTATGTTTAAGGGACCAACAAAAGCCTATATTCTTTTTTTTTTTAATTTTTTTTTTTTTTTATTTATTAGAGAGCGAGAGACTGAGAATGAGAGGGGAGAGGGTCAGAGGGAGAAGCAGACTTCCCGCAGAGCCAGGAGTCCGATATGGGACTTGATCCCGAGACTCCGGGATCATGACCCGAGCCGAAGGCAGTTGCTCAACCAACTGAGCCACCCAGGCTCCCCGCCTATATTCTTTTTTTAAAGAAAGATTTATTTATTTATTTGAGAGAGAGAGTGCAAATGCAAGTGGAGGGAGAGGAAGAGAGAATCTAAGCAGACTCTCTGCTGAGCATGGAGCCTGATGGGGGCCTTGATGCTAGGACACCAGGATCATGACTTGAGCCACAATCAGGAGTCAGATATCTAACTGACTGAGCTACCCAGGTGCCCCCAAAATGGATATTCTTTGTAAAATACCCCTTAGCATCCCAGACAAAAGTGATCTTGCCCTTTGGCCTGGCCTATTGCACTTCTTTCCTAAAAGGCTTTTCTGTTTCTCATTTCTTTACCTCATTCCCATAATTAAGGGGAAAATTATCTAGTTAAAATTTTCTAGTTAAATAGACCATCCTGTTATTTTTGGGTTTGGCTTACAATCGCATCGTCAACCTATTCCCGTGACATACAGGTCTAACTGGCCCCCACGTAGTACCCACTCTTATCTACAATCCCATTTGTCTATGAGTCAGTGCAATTGGTTGTCTTACCACCTCTAAGCATGGGAAGCCTTTCATTTTTTTTTCCAACCACTGTCATGTCTTTCGCTTGTGCTTTCTTTCTCTTACTAAAGAGAAAGTCTAAAGTAAGCACTGCCCCTCCCTAACATTGGGCAAACACAAAGGAATAACTGAGTAAATGTCTTCTCATTGAACCAATGAATGGCCAGAGTGCTTTTCCACAGAAATAATTATTGGTATAGAGACCAACAAACCTTACCTTCCAAGTGGCTTTCTTCTTGCTTCTGTTATTGTCTTTTGACTTGGATGCAGTCATTCACCCGCTTTAAGAAGCACGGCAGTGATGATGACTCCTCCCTTCCATCATTGCCTTGAGTCCTGTCAATGGTGCTCAAGGCAGATACTACCTTTCTCATTTTACAGATGAAAAATATTATGTAATGTTTCCAAGAGCACATTGCTAGGACAGAGAGAGCCATGATTTAGATCCAATCAAAATAACTACGTCCCAAGCACCATTCAATAAGTGCTTAATGTTAGAAAATGTAATTGCCTCAGAACTGGTAGAAATAACACAACAGGAAAAAGTACAGTGTGGTAGTTAAAAGCACTCAACTCCATAGTCAAATTCAACTACAAATTTAATTATTAACAATTTTATTTTCTCATTTAAAATATTCTTTTGATTACTGTATGATCATACATAATGATGTACTCTGATATTTTTATTTACAACCATATATAAATAAAACATGAGGAACTCTAGATGTGTGTGTGTGCGCGCATATGTGCATGTGCATGCGTGAGTGAGATTGAGTTTATACGGTAGCGGCTGGATGACGGAAAGGGTCTTATTCCTTTTTTAAAATAGCAGCAAGTGACCCATACATAATAAACCACTCCATGAATGTTGGTTGAATGGAAGTTTGAATTGATTAATCAATTCAGCAGTTTTAATTGTTTCGGAACCTACGGTATGTTTGCCCACTTTGGCTTTCTGGGAATTGATGTAGAATGGAAATAAACCACTGGCCAGAACTTTCTCCTGCTCACCATTTTCAAGCCACACACAAATGTCCCCATGGTGGGGATAGTGTAATTCATGTAATTCATCTGGAGTATCTCAGGTTCTATCCTCTTGCCTTTGGATAAAGCCATCATTTGGATTCTGATATAAGGCTTCCTGGTCTGCCCTCCAGACCACTACAAGCTGTCTTAAGTTGTACCATCGTCCAGCTGCAGTGTTGGGTGAGAGGTTGTTCAAATGCAAAGGATTTGGTTAGACTTTTAATGCTCATTTTGACTTCTGTTTCAATTCAATAAATCTTTGAGTTTCTATTACATACAAGACACCATCCTATGTTTTATAAGAAATACAGATATAAATTATATATGCTTCAGGATTTCAAAGAGTAAAACTTGAACAAAATGACCATGATGCCAGGCAAAATATATTAACTTGGTATTTATAGACCCAATTACAAGGCATTATGAAAGACAGGGTGGCTTGTTCCAAGTAGGGCAACCGGTGAGAAAGAGGAAAAAAAAAAGAACATTTGTAGGGGCACTTGGATTAAGGCACTGAGAAGGAAAACATAGGCAGGTTTGTTTTTTTTTTAAGATTTTATTTATTTGAGACAGAGAAAGAAAGAGAGAGAATGCATGTGCACACATAAGGTTGGGGGGGGAAACAAAAAGCAGGCTCCCCGGTGAGCAGGGAACCCGATGTGGGGCTCAATCCCAAGACCCTGGGACCATGACCTGAGCCGAAGGCAGCCGCTTAACTGACTGAGCCACCCAGGTGCCCCTTATTTTTTTTTATTTTTATTTTGATAGAGAGAGAGAGAGTGTGCACGCACACACACACACACATACACACACACACACACACACACGTGTGTGGGGGGAGGGGCAGAGAGTGAGGGAGAGAGAGAGAGAGAAAATCCTAAGCAGGCTCCACACCCAGCACAGGGCCCAACATGGGGTTCTATCTCATGACCCTGAGATCATGAACTGAGCTGAAACCAAGAGTGAGACACTTACCTGACTGAACCACCCAGGCTCCCCTATGGTATATTATTTTATTTATCCATTCTACTTTAGAGAGACATTTGGATTGATTCCCGTTCTTTTTTTTTTTTTAATTTTTTAATTTTTTTGGCCATTATGAAGAATGTTCTTGAAGATACTGGAATACATTTCATCTGGCGGGCACATGCAGGAGCTTGGAGTTATGGCTCCTGATGTGTGGTGCCTGGACAGCGGCATCAGCATCACCTGGGAACTTTGTGGAAATGTGATTTCTTGGGCCTCACCCAAACCTGCAGAACCAGAAATTCTGGGGGTGAGGTCCAGCAACCTTGTTTAAACCGGCCCCCTAGTACTTCTCATGTACACTAATGTGTGAAACCTACCGCTCCTGGATTTATACTGAGGAGTGGAGTTACGAGGTTATCTGATCTACACATTGTGTTTAGTCACTGCCAACCCTTTCCCAAGTGATTGAACACCAGACATCAAATTAAAGCTTATCATTGTTCTGCATGTTAGAAGACTCCTGGGATTCTCTGACTTTTAAAATTTTATCCCATCTGATGTGTGAAGTGGTACCTTGGTGTACTTTTAATTTGCATTTTCCTTATTACAAATAAGAGTCATATTTTTGGGAGGCCTTTATGCTCCTTTTGTTCTTTTTCACCCCTCCCTTTTTATTGATTTATAGAAGTGTCTTATTAATCTAGATAGAAATTCTTTGTGAGAGAAATGTCTTCTCCAAGCTTGCAGCTTATTTCTTCACTCTATATATAACTCATGATGAAAAAATTCTTGTATTTCATGTCAGATTTACCAGTTATTTTTTTCTGTGGTTTGTGCATTTTATATTATTATTGAGGATTGTTCCTATCCCAAAGGCATAAAGGTGTTCTTTAATTTTTTATGGTTTTTTACATTAAATTTTTTAAAAAGATTTTATTTATTTATTTGACAGAGAGACAGAGAGCACATGTAGGCAGAGCAGCAGGCAAAGAGAGAGGGAGAAACAGACTCCCCACTGAGCAGGGAGCCCAACATGGGGCTCGATCCCAGGACCTTGTGATCATGACCTGAGCCGAAGGCAGACACTTAATCAACTGAGCCACCCAGGCGCCCCTCCATTAAATTTTTAAACCTACTTTTGATTTCATTGTTGTGTTCTGGCTATCCAGTTAAACTAGTTCTGGTTTTTGAATCTTCTACTTTTTTCCTAGTGATCTGCAATTTTCAGAAAATCATAGATCAGGTTTCCATATGTGGGTGGGCTTGCCCATTGGTCTCATGTCTATTACCTGTATGGTTGTACAAACATCATTTGGCTTTAGCGTGATTCTAATTTGTTTTTAATTTTCTGGAATGCCTTGGCTACTCTTGGCTTTTTGCCCTGCCACATAAGAGTTGGAATTGATATGTTGTATTCCACAAAAACAGAACAAGACAAAACCAGTATTGAAAAATAAGTCACACTCAAAATTAGTTAACTGTCAGAATCAAGACATTGAAAAATTACAGCAAAATGAAGCCAAATGAGTTAGAAATAAAAATAAGAGCAAAATCAATGAAGTAGAATACATATGTAAAATATAAGGGAAAATAAAATTACGAATTGTCTCTTCAAAAAAACTTAGTAAAATTGATTATTTTCTGAGAGTTTTCACTGTACAGAATGAAGGCACAAGTAAACAGTATCTGGCATTAAAGTGAGAAAAAACCTAGATGAAGCAGAGATTAAACACAAGAGGATATTATGAAATATTATGCTTAAAATGTTAAAAAAGTATGAAATAGATAAAACTTGTAGAACAACATATCAAGGTGACTGAAAAAGAATGAGAATGCGAATGGCCCTAAAACCGTTAAATAATTGAATCAGTAATTTAATATCTCTCCAGAAAACAAAACACAAGCTGAGGCAACTTCAGAGGTAAATTTCACCAAACTTTCTAAGAGCATGTAAATCCTGTCATACATACATTCCTTCCAATTGTCTTCTGGCTCTTATCATTTTTTTGGAAGTCAGTTGTCAGTTTGATTGTTGTTCATTGGGAAGACATGCTTTCTTTTTTTTTTTTTTCTTTTCTTTTCTTTTTCTCCTCAGTGTCTGCCTTTCAAACCTATTTTGGTCATCAGTCATGTGCGGTTTTGCTCTGAAGTGCCTACATGTGGTTTTCTTTCTCTTCATTGTGTTTGAGTTTCTTTAAATCTGTAACTTCACATCTTTTATAATTAAATTTTGGACAGTTCTCATCCAATATCATTTATAGCTTTTTCTCTATTCTCTCTTTCCTCTCCCCTCCTGGATTCCATATTTTTAGGTACAAATTAAACTTTTCTCAGTGTGCCATGGGACTTTTGTACTGTATTTTCTTAGCATATTTATCTGTTCTCTACCAATGCACCAAATCATGAATCTTCTCTTTTCTGTTCTGTTATGAAATTTATTTCATGAGTTCTTCCTTTTACTTATCCTTTTTTAAATTTCTAGCCTTCCATTAGATTCTATTTTAGAGATTCCAGTTCTCTGCTGATATTCTGCATGCCGTTACCCATTTTCCTGTACATAGTAATCATAACCATTTAAAAATTCATATCCGGTGACTCTAACCTCTTAATCACCTGCTTGTTCAGTTGTCTGTTTTTCTCTTGATTTTTGATCATTCTTTTTTATCCTAGCCATGACTAGTTATTTTTTATTAAATACTGGATAAGATGTATTAAAATGTCATAGGGGATATGGAACTGTGTTGTATTCCACTAGAGAGGATATAGAGGAGGTAATAAGAGTCTAACAAGTCTGTATGATACAATTAATGTTGAAATGATCCAAGGTAGGATTACAAGCATTTTGAGGATGGATCTATTTCTAGTTACCCCTATGCTTGTGCCTAGCCCTTCAGGTGTATTAATAAAAGCCTGTTGTGTCTATGATAGCCTTTCTTTCCTACTACTCCTTCACAGTCAGTGAGATCGCCAAAAGCTTTTAGTTCTCACTTTCTGTTTGGTCTCAACCTTTCACCCTAAACATGCATGTCTTAGAAAATCGTAAATCAGGACAACTGCATGGAGATTGTTCGGCTTGAATCTCTCTCCTGTTCATTTTGTCTCTCAAATTTTGGCTACCATAGTTTCTATGTACTACAATTTTTAGCTCCCTAGATTATTAAAATAGAAGCAAGCTCTAACCTGCTGCTCTGTGCCTGATCACTATGTCATCTCACATAGTGAATTGGCCAAAAAACAAAAAACAAAAAACCAAAAAACAAAAAACCCAAAAATCCCTGAAGGAAATAAAGCAGTAGCAAACCAAGCTTCACCTCATTGCATTTGTCTTCCATTTTTGATCTTGTCTCCATGGACCCTGGGTGCCTTGATTGTTCTCAGATGTCTTCAACCAGAGTTTGTTTATTTGGGTATAGTATCCAGTCTTCACAGTTGTTTTTTGGGTTTTTGTGTGAGTTTTGTTTTTCTGCAGGAAGATTGAGGTAGAGCTTCAACTTCGTGGTGAAAAGCTGAAGTTTGTTTCTCCTTAACACATGGGTTTAACATGAAGGTGTCTCAGAATTCTTGAAATCAAACCATACCACTCCCAATTTATGGGTTTTACTGACTCCCCATTCTAGTTCTAGATTGTCTCATTACACACAAATTAGCCTCTTTTTTTGTAAGTCAGTGTTTATTCAGATTAGTGTACAGATTTATTATTGCTTTTGAGCACATACATCCTTGCATTCAGCCTTTGGACCAGGAACAATTTTCCTTCTCTTTAAAATAAATCTTCTGTACACTTTCATGAGCATCTTTTGGCGATAAGCACTGCTGGCTCATATATTTCTGAAAATATCTTTGTTTTACTCATAAGATAATTTGCTAGATATACTATTCTAAATTGAAAGACTGAAGTTTTATATGTGCTATGGTGTCTTTTGCTTTCCTTGGTGCACTGAGATAAAGTCACTCAAATTGCTTTTTCTTTGCAATTGAGCTATTTTTTTTCCTCTTTAGCTGCTTTTCAATGTTCTTTTTTGGTTTTTTTTTTTTTTTTGGTGTTTTTGGTGTTTTTCCATTCTACTATGACATTTTTAGGTCTAAATTCTTCATTTATCTTGGTAAGAATTTTCTTTTCTTTTTTCCTTCCTTCCTCTCTCCCTTCCTTCTTTTTGTTTCCTATGTGGGTATCTTTCTACAATTTTGGAAAATTCTCGGGCATTTTATCTTCATATATTGCTTCGTTCCCATTCTAGCATTAACTCTTCCTCCTCACCCTGAACACCTTCTCCTTTGTATCATCCATATTTTTTAACTTCTCTTTATATCTATATCTCTGTCTCTCTGGTCTACATTCTGAATAGTTTTTTGGAATCATTTAGCATTTCACTTATTTTCTCTTCAGCTGCTTCTAATCTGTTAATCAGTACACTGATTGTGTTTAAATTGCATCCTTACCACTTTCTATTGTTCCTCACCAATAACATATAATAACATAAACAATAATGACAGGATGGTTACTCATAAAGACTGATTATTTCAAGACACTGTTTTTTAAATATTTTAATTTTTATTATAACAAATGAACTGATTTTCACAATATTGGGAAAGAAGTGTGTGTGTATTTTTTTTTTCCTTGTTGGTCATAAGGCAAAGACCACTCCAGTGGGTTTCACTGAAGGTTAGTCTTCTCTTCAGTATTCTGCAGATGAAACACCTTCTAACCGCTTTGAATATTCAAAGTTATTGAACTTTGAAGCAGAAGTGCCTTAACCAAAATAAATCAACCAGCCTTTCCTTCATGCTTCTTGGGATGTTACTTGTCTGTATGATTTTAACTCAGTGGCCTAATAAGGTGGGAATTTGGGCTTATAGTAAAGAAGGTGATTATTGGGTTAATTTTCATCTGTTTTCCTTCCAGGATATCTCTTCATTTTGACTCTGACGTTAAGTCTTAACTGTATTTGTGAAATGAATCTTGACCTCTTTATTCTCTCTTTAAAAACCTCAGTGTTTAGTTTGAGTTGTAGGAATGAGTAACTTAGAAAGTAGAATGTTCATTACTGAAACTTGATATAAAACCTTTTCAGTAATTTTCTACCAAAAGTGAGTATTTTTTTTATTACATGCTTAATGTATTTATGCCATCTTAAGTCATCCTATGTCATTCTACACAGTAGAATAGCAATTTAAGATTACCTAATTAATCTGACCAATATTGGGTTAAGGTGATATTCTGTAAATAATAATGATATTAAAATGAGCCTAATCTCAATGATTTATGAGAACAAAAAAACAAAATTCATCATTTTGTATGAGCAACCCTATCAAAACCTCTATATTGAAATGAGGATCTTGATTCCATTTTTCAGCTTCTTTAGCATTATTTTCATGGGCAATGTGTAATCATAATTTGTATGTTTGTTTTGTTTGTTTCAACAAAGGTAGTATTTTTAGGATTTATTCAGAGACTTGGCTTCATGGAATCTGACTATTTTCTAGTCTTAAATCTACTCTCAAGGGACAGGACAGAATCTTAATATAATTTTAAATGAGGCTATCCCAGAGTATTTGGGAAAATAGCAGTGCCATTATACTTGGTATCCCAAGTTAAATACTTGTAAGCGAGGTATCCTCTTGGATGTATAGAAGATTATTTAGCCATTGGATTGATTGATTTCTTTTACAAATCACTTCATAAT
>CM052797.1:10525806-10571557 GCA_028533885.1 Nasua narica
AGCACAAGTGTTAAAAGAAATTCTTTTAAACCTTGACGGGGCCAAATTCTAAATTTTATTTGCCAAGGCTAGGAAGTCTGGAAGATTTTCTTCTGTCTGGCTATGTCTGTTAAAATGAACCCCCCATAGAAGAGGGTGTCATCTGCCCTTTGGAGATCATTCGTGACTATGTGTCTTTGGTGCATCTGACAAAGGAGAGCATCCAACAAGAAGGAAATGAGTGAAAAAGTGGTGTGAACTGGCAAGCAACAAATTCAGGTCATGGAGTCTAGACCAGTGGTTGTCACAAGCCAACCTTCTACTGAGGTGCCTCAAGGACTGTCTGGGGGTCTGGGTGTCAGAAGGAGAGCCCTTGGGCTAAGCCTTCTGGGGCAAGAGTGACTCAGTTGGAACCATAGCATCTACATGGAAGAGCCTCGGAGCTCTTGAGTTTATCCAAGCACCGCAGTCCCCAAGGCAGGTGCACCAACCCTGTTACACACAGGGTGTTGGCGTTAGGACGTCCCTCATTTCCCTCAGGGCAATTCTGTTCTTGACATACTTCTATTATAGTGTTTCCATAGGACCTTCAATGACCACAGCATGACCACGTTTGTTTGCTTCCCCCATTTTATTGGTCTATGAGATTATCCAGAGGTATAAATCTGAAATGAAATTTTGACTTCTATGTATACCTCTTTCTGTTTAACACAACCCTTCTACTGTTAGGGAGACTGGTAAACTTTGCAGGCCTTATCTGTATCTTTTCAATCTCCCGTCTCTGAGAGCTTTGTAAAGTAAAGAGGGATTTTCAACTTCAAGACTTCTGGAGCCCGCTTCATCCCAATATATATTACAGTCTGTCAGTCCTTCTCCACATAGAGCAGACTCCATGACTTGAGACGTGCTCGTCAGAGACCTGCATACACAGCCACCGGGCCACCGCCCTCCATCTTGAGCTGTACCGAGGGGCTTCCCCACAGAACGCTCCTGGCTTCTGTTGCATGTTAGACATGACAGGCCATGCCTCTGGGAACTGTAACACACCCAGTGAGTGATGAGCTGTTTACAAAATATAAACACACAGCCGTTTCCTTCCAAACCAGAAGAAGAGAGGAAACGCCTTTCTATCTAGACTATCCATCTTGAAAGTAACAGTCTTTAATTGCCAGTGCCCCTTCCCACCAAATACCATCACGGGCGACTGTGGGAGATGAAAGCATGTCCCCCCCCACCCCCCCGCCGTCTCCGGGACAGCTTCCTTGGGAGACGGATGTGTTCCATATATTCTGCAAGTCTCCGATGCACAGACCAGGACCCGATTTAGGGTCTGTCATCCTTTTATTGTCTAGAAGGGGGATTGTTGTAAAATGACATCACTGTAACCTCTTGCTCCTTTTCACTGTCAGAAGTCCATGGTGGTGACCTGTATGAGAAGCCAAATTACATTGCGCAATTGTGTGTGTGTGTGTGTGTGTGTGTGTGTGTGTGTTTCTGGACGTTCAGAGGTAACATAGAACCTTCAGGTAACTACTTTTGGGGCTTTTAGGAAACTAACTGTACCAACTAAACTTTGAAGAGAGAAAATCTTTCTTTCTTATTCCTGATGGCCCACGCAAGAAATTGCTTGTCACAAGTGTAGTTTGCTGGGGACCCCTGAACAAACAGATAATGGCTGAGTTCAGCCAACAGCAATCAGCTGACATTTCCTATTTGTATTAGATTCCAAATGTGGAATTCTGTGTGGACCTTATTTGTACGGATGGATTACAATGAAAATTGCATTAATTTTCTGCACAGTAAAGGTCAGTAATTGAAGCATGAACCAAGAAACTATTGTGTAAAATGCTGTATCCCATACTTAGGAAAGGTCACACAAAGCAATAATATCTTGTTTTCATTGCGGAAGGTATAAATACTCGCATTAGAGTTTCTTTCTTTTTCCAGCCCAACAAATGCTTACACAGAATATTTTAGCATTTACTATTAACATCAGCAAGAAGAAATCATAAGGGCATGTAATAAAAAAATATCCTGTCTATTGCTATATGATAAGGAAACTATATTATAATACGTGCCTTGTGAGTTGGTGTGTCTTTAACTCATCTGTCAGAAATAGGACTTGAATGATGTGTCCTGGGATGATCAATGAGTGCACAATTGTTTTACAGTGTTTAGGAGGGAGAAATTGCCCTTCTGTGTCAATTGTGGGGGATAAACAGATATGGATGTTTTTCTTAAGAAAATAAACATCCGATATATTTTTGTGGATCAGTTGTGGAGCAATTTTATAACAAAAGGATACAAACAAATATTGTATCTCTGTGCTCTTTTCACAAATTAGGATGTCACCATTAAAATTTAAGTACTTTTTAAACCATCATTTTCGGTGTTTAACATGATTTACGTTCTCCGGACTGGTCAGTCCACTCATCCCAAGCAGAACCTTCTTAGGGAGAGAAATACGTGGCATATGTATTTAAAAATCATTCTTGCTGTAATATAACCTGCGTTGTCCATTGGATGAGTGGGCTAGGCCCCCGATGCCTCGTTCCCTGTGCTTTCTTACTCCAGAGAGAAAACATGATCTATAGTGTCCCAACCAGGGCAGACGGTCATGCTTGTAGGAGGTTTTTTCTTACAGTCTCATCATGAGAGTAGTTTTGCTTATGATTCCCTCGCGCCTTCTTAAGAATGTCCCAAACACAGAAATTAGTTTGATTAGTGATCTGTTAACCTATTGACAGAGCAGTGGTACTTTAAAATGATAAAGTGTGGAATTTTTAAAAAAATACAAAGTCAGACAATATCTTTGAAAGGTTAGCAGTAGTCGAATACACACACACACACACTCTCTCTCTCTCTCCTTCAGGACACATGCAATCTGTTCAGGGTAGATTGTAGAGGATGTGTTTAAGGATAACTTTCAGCAGGGTGCCTGGGTGGCTCAGTCGGTTAAGCGTCTGCCTTTGGCTCAGGTCATGATTTCAGTGTCCTGGGACTGAATCCCGTGTTGGGCTTCCTGCTGGCAGGGAACCTGCTTGTCCCTCTCGTCCCTGCTCATGCTCTCCCTCACTATCTCTCTCTCTCTCTCAAATAAATACATAAAATCTTAAAAAAAAATAAAAGAATAACTTTCAGGGAAATAAAGTAAATGGTTGCTCTGATTTAACTCCTTTTAATTTGATTTAATGTGATTTTTAGTGATGAAGTGACTTAATTACTACCATTTCTACCATATCGTCTTACTTTCAAGATTTTAGTATTAAAATGGATTTCAGCCAATTCTTAATTATTAGTTTTTGCACGTCTTGAATGAGAAGGGATTGGCTTCTCTATCTCCTGCAGTCTTTTCTCTGACATTGTCTTGCTCAAATTTTTCTTTTAAAACTTAAGCCCCCATTCTTAAAAAAGGTGTTGGCTTCATTACCTTTTGAAGTCATCCAGAAATGTTACTAATCTGACCTTTTGGACATTATTCATCCCGCTCTTATCAGACTCACTAATATTCCTAGTACTTGTATATTTTCTTTGTGATTTCTATTGTAAGGGTTATATTTGGTGTGTTATTCCCAAGTATTGTGAAATACGATATATCAGACTATAAATTAGATTATCTATCCTTCTATTAGCTTGTGTGCACTGACAGAATAGTCAGAGGCTCTGATTTTATAGACTGAACTGTGTCTAGATATTTAATTTCTCATTGCCTAAAATGTTTACATCATGCTAATGGAGAATACATTGGGCATTGTGTCTCCATTATCCACAAGTCATTGTTTCTCTGAGGATAGTAGCTGTTCCTCTTGTCTTTCTTAATGAAACCCTCTCTGTTCCTGGGTGGTTTGCCCTAAATCCCAATTATCCAGAGAGTTTACAAGGTAATTGATAGGTGAAGACCCCTCTCTTTTCCTCAAGGAAAAAGTACTAATTTAAAGTAAGTAACAAAGGACAGAAAAGTAATAATATAAAACAAGATTATTTTGAATATTAGCTAAATATACTTACAAAAATATTAATATTAGTAGAGGGTTTATAATTTGCATACTGTGTTTATGTACTTTAGCTCATCCAGTACTTAATAAAGTATTTTAAATGATTTTATTTACTCATTTGAGATAGAGACAGTGAGAGAGAGCATGAGAGGGGAGAAGGTCAGAGTGAGAAGCAGACTCCCCATGGAGCTGGGAGCCCGATGTGGGACTCGATCCCAGGACCCCGGGATCATGACCCGAGCCGAAGGCAGTTGCTTAACAACTGAACCACCCAGGCGCCCAGCTCAACCAGTACTTAAACCATCAAATTTGATATTATTTTCCCCTTCTAAAATTAAGAGAAATTAAGTAGATAATAGCAAAACTCAAATCCAGTTCTTCTGACCTAAATCATGCCACACCGTCATGAAGGAAACATGTCATTAACTTATCAGTTCATTTTTTCTGCGTTGTTATATATTTGCGAAGTGTTTTCTCCCTCTCTCAGCCTCTCTAGGTCCCAAGATTAAAACTATAAACATGGTCCTCTAAATAAATCGGAATATAGTGTGGTTGCTACTTTGATTAAAGTTTATGCACTATGTCGGACAGTGAAGAGGAAGTGTGTGTGTGAATCAGGAACACTGAAGGAGGTGATGTTGGAGCTGAGTCTTAGGGTAGTAAGAATTGTTGCACTGCTCGATCGCATTAATGTTCTATCTTCTGCCCTTCTTACTCCTCTACCTCAAAGAAAACTAAAAGACACATGCAGTACAATCAGCAACTGTGGCTCATTGCGTGTCTACCTACAGTAGTTACAGAGAACTACCTCCAGTAGTTACAGACCCTGTTTGCCTTGGCGGGGGGGCGGGGTCATACACGCATCTGTCAATTGGCTCAGAGAAACCAATCTTCCTGAGGTCTAAATGCCAAAGAATTATTAGAGACTGTTCGCAGTTTTGCATTTGTGTTTTATCAACATCATCTTCTTGGTGCTGTTCCTTCTTTTACTTTTCTCAGCCCTTCCCTGTAATACCAGATGAGATTCTTGTTGCAAGCCAAGAAAACACGTTGGTAAATACCAGTCAGCATGGAAGCGTTTTCTGTAATGAACAGAGCCGTTTAAAAACCACTTAGAAATGATATTGATTTAAAATCCGGTTTGTCTTATACTCATTTCCCTAAGCAAAAGTATACTTGAAAGCAAAGTGCTCTCCTGAAAAACTACAGAATTTTCCCCCTGTTGAAAGAGCTTGCGCTGTGGAGTTGAATGTGTAAGTCTGTGTGTGTGTGTGCGTGCGCACGTTCGCGCATGCATACCTGAAAACGCATGCGCATATCCCTCACATCCCCATGGGAAGAAGTCCTAAAGACCGTTCCCAGTGCAGTAAGCCAGGCTTCCCAAGGAGTAGTATTTAATCTCATCTATCAGAAATATTGCTTCTTATTCTTTGTTATGACAGATACTGAGGTTTTGGTTTTTTTGTGTGTTTTCCATGCTAAATTCCAATCTATTTCTGGCCTTTATAATTCTTCAAGTTTTCAAATTATAGGCCTTTAATATTCCGTAGGATAAAACAGACTAAACATACTCCCATTGAAAGTGCAAAGTTATATTTTTGTGTCTTTACTCTAGAGGGCTGGAATTATTGGAAAGATCTTGAGACAGAATTTTGCATTGATCTCTTTTGGGAATGATTCCCTTCCTCTGACTAATACTACTCAATTTTTAAACTTGTGGAAAAGGATTTTTTTCTGACATGATCCATTTTGGGGACTGCCTTCTCCCCGGTTTTGCTTAGGTAATTAAGAAATGAGGATTTTTTTCCCTAAATCGGAACATGTGGGAAAGATTTAAAGTAACATACTGATTATATAATTAATTCTGAGTTGTAAATTCATTTTGATGGTGTGAATTCTCTCCCAGAGGCTCCAGGCTGGTTTATTACACCTACAGTGTTCTACTCATTGGAGCCGTGGGGGTGGCAACGAGGCCTGAAGAAGGATGGATTTGCCTCCTGATTTATTTTTGGTTTTACTTATAAAGAAAGCACATGATTTGTTCTTAATCCAACAGCTTTACAAACTTAGCCGAAAGACTCAGGTTTATTTTTCTCACATTTTATAACAAATGGCCAATGAAGAAAGTGGTGACCTTGTATCCGTCTCTATATAATAATATACATTTTTAGGTTATAGAGATGGAGTTTATCATCATTTTTCTTATAATGAGTGCCAGTTCTTCTTTATGGCATATCAGAAAACAAAGGAACCTTATAAAATTAGAATTCTGTATCTGAAAAGTTGCATGCTCTCATCTCTCCCATTATATTGTGATGCGAACTTGATCACGAAGCAGCCGCTAAATCATGTGAATTGACTTACGCCTCACTGGTTTTTCAAGTTCGTAACAAGAAATAAAATCCATTCTTTCTCAAATGTAGGGCTCTGGGAGTGCGGTGTGTGGTCGGTCATAATTTTTTTGTACATTTGTTTAATCACCCCAGTGACCACCACTCTTGTACTCTTTTTTTATTACACATTTCCCTCTATAAATCAGAAGCCTCCTATGTTAAGGAAACACGCAGGCACATGTGAGAACGGTTCTGTCTTTCTGAATGGATCTCTGTTGCTCTTCCCAGGCAATTTGGTGGCAGCAGCAGATGTAATGTTGTGTTTGCTAAACTGTTATCACCACGGTTCATGGTTCAATCTGAGACGTGTAAATAAAGCCAGCATGATGCAGATAAAACTGCCAGATGATCTTTCGCACAACACAGGGCAACAAGAGTAGACTTGTCTTGGAAGATCATTGCTTTCAAAACCTAAATTAACCCCCCGTCTTCTTTCAACTAGATCGAAGGTTACTCCTTCTTTTCTCTCTCTGCATTCTCAAAAGGAAGGGACTTCTGTTTATGAAGCGCCTCGAGTGCACCAAATGCTTTACATATCTTACAATACAAATGATATTTAATTCTTCAAACACTCCAGTCGAGAAAGGATTAGGCTCTCCCTTTTCCCAGATAGCTACATCGAGATTCAGAATGGGTAAGGATTTTGCCATGATCACAAAACTGGTAGATGACAGAACAGAGGTGAACCCAGTTCTCTCTGACGCCGAGCCTGTTATTTACAAAATGTGTAGACCTGGGTAGCGTAGGTAAGTCTCATGGTTGGTTGCTTCGTTTGTTTTTCTTGTTAACTTTTCACCTGTTGGTGCAAACAATCCCTGGTTACCCCAGCTCTTAAATATAAGAATGGAAAGAAGTGTTTTTGAAATATTTTTAAAAGGCATTGTTTAACATACTTTCATGAGTCCTGGGCAAAATAATGCTGGAAAGAAAGAGTAGGCGGCAATATGTAACTCAATCAGGTATCTCAACATTATAGATTCAATGGTACGGAAAGAGACAGAACAGAAATCCATAGACATCAAAGAAGCAAATGCCAAAAAGAACAAGTGGGAGCTGAATGCCTACCTTGTGAAATGTCCACTAGACACTTAAGCTTTTTTTTTTTTAAGGGGCTTTTTGTAATGAAGACACACTTACTCTGGAGTCTGGACTAGAATCCTATGCCACGTGTCCCTATTTGCCCAGAAAATTTCCATTTACTCTTTTCTCCCATTTTGTTTAACTACTAAGTATTGTACTTAATATTTCCATTCAAATGCACTGGGATAAATTGCTTAGGTTTGTCGTTTGTGCATTCTGTTTCCGCTGTGGTTTTTCCTAGTAGCCCCGGGTTTGCTTGAGCAGAGATCTCACTGACACCCCGTTAGGTCCAACCAATAAGCAGGGATAACCGTCTATTTTCCTGACCCTTTTCAGGGGGCTGAGCCACTAAATCCTAGCTTTCAGGGAGAGCTTTTGGATGGTCCCTGACAAAACAAAGTGCTCTCAGATGAGTTTAGCCCTTCTTGTCTTAAGCGGTGGTGGAGAAGCCTCTGATGCTCCCCAGTCCCCCCAGTCAGTCACGTGGCATACCAGCCTGTGGGGACATGGCTATTGCCAAATCTGTATGATGCATGCAGCCTCCAAACTGCCAATTCCAGTGGGGTTAGTGGGAAAGATGAAAAATGAAAGGGTGAGTGTACAGTAAATATATGCAGAATTTGAACAGTCCTATGAAAAAGAGAATAAAAAGTAGTCTGAACATTTTTACTATCATGTTTTGTTTGACTCATTCCAATGAGTCAATCTGCATTTCCTTTTTTTTTTTTTACTGTCTGATAAAGCTTTTGCAATGTGTAAATAGTAAAGTCAGAGTTCGTGTTTAAGAAATAATCAAGTAATAATATTCTGTTTGTCAAGATAATTATTGATGAGCTAACTGATAGATGTGTGTTTACATTTCTTATCTATCCCCTGGGGACATGGTCATATCATCTATGTAAGTGAACTTAAACTTACAAATCTGTAAACTTCCAAATCTGCCAAAGAATCTTCAACAGTTAGTAGTTACTTCAAGAAGACCATTTCTGGAAACATGCTTTTATTTATGTAGCCAAAAAGTTGTGTTTACATATCTCTCTGTGGAGTATAAGTTTTCTTTTAGCTCAAATGACTGTTCTACATTTATTGGACTTTTTCCAATCTAAGGTTTCATTGTACGTTAATGAAAATGCAAGGTAGCTGTTAATATGTTGACTCCAATAGAACCATTATCTGAAAAATCTTGGGCAGAGGCAAATGGTGGCAGTCTTACCTGGATGCCATCGAGTGATTCAAACAGAATATCAAATAAGTTAATTCTAAAATGATTTTGACTTTTTCAACCAATAAAGGGAACCAAAATAAAGCTTTTGCTAATTAGTTTTACAAATGATACAGTCTCTGACATCGTAAATGCCAACACAAATTTAGTTGAAACAATTATATTTGGGGATTATTTAGTTTTGTAGGGATAGTGTAAATGCAAACTTTGATGGAGGACAGCATCATGGCTAATAAGATATTCTTGCAAAATGAAGGCATATATGAGGCAGAAATGTACTTGGGATTGGCCACAGTGCCCTGATTATCCATGATTATGTACAGAAGAATGATAATGCTCCATTGAATTAGAAGTTGTTGTGTCCACACTTACACATATTTTATATATACAGTGTTAGGTAGCAACAACAAAGTTTTTTGTGATAAAGGTATTTCAAGTGTGAAAAATACACTTCAGTTGGGCATTGTGTACTCTGTTTTTTGCTGCTGGTCACCAACTTGATTTTAGGAATGTTTGAATCTTTGAAGAGCTCTTAGTCAACTTAAACATTTTCCAGAGCTATTGAACTCTTGTGAAAAAAGAAATCTACAGTTTTTGTTGCATTTGGGGCATAAGCAGTTGGAAATTTTTAATCAAAACCTTCAATGACTGCAATGCTAAGTAACTTCATCTTTGAAAGCTTTTAGTGAGTGGAAGTGAATTTTAAAAGAACTGGCAAAAAAGACACTGCGTTTTTTTTCCCCACAAAAACAAGGAATGTTCAGCACAAAGTAAACTATGAGGTCAAATGTTGTGCACAGCTGAATATTTAATTCTGAAGTTACCCTTTGGGATATCTCAATTTGTGGAAAAAACTTTTGATTTTTATATATTTTTTAAAGATTTTATTTATTTATTTATTAGGAAAGAGAGAGAGTGAGAGAGAGCATGAGAAGGGAGAAGGTCAGAGTGAGAAGCGGACTCCCCATGGAGCTGGGAGCCCGATGTGGGACTCGATGTGGGACTCGATCCTGGGACTCCGGGATCATGACCTGAGCTGAAGGCAGTCGCTCAACCAACTGCGCCACCCAGGGGCCCAAAACTTTTGATTTTTAATAGAATAGGTATCTATTTGACCCAAGAATGGAAGGAAATTGAGAAGCTATTTATCTATCAGCATAAATGTTGTGAAGCAGTCAAAGGAATTATGGATACAACTTAAAGTTTTGTCCTAAAAAATGTTTGACAGAGAAAATTCATATGAATGGATACAAAAAGGCAGTGCCTTTGAAAATATTTAAGCTAAAATATATATGGAACTCAACATTTAAAAATTAAAATTGATCATGATTTTCTCCATGTAACACATTTTTTTGGTGTGAGATTTCAAGATACCTCAGTGCCTGTAGAGAGAGTATTTTCGTAATTAAAATTATGATCCACAGTAGAGTCAATTAAAGGTGTCAACTTAATGACTATTAAGTGCAACTCTGAAGATGATTAAGAACAGTTTTCTGAAATATATAAAAATAATGTATTAAAAAGTACATTCTTTTGAAAAGTGCCCTGACCTGGGATTATAAACATATATAACTAGGAAACAGTTAAATATGTGAATCTGTAGCACAAATAATCATTCTTTATGTATCATTTAGAAATATCCAGATAACATAAATATGTTTCATTTTAATATCCATAAAATATGCTTTTAAAAAAATTGAAGTAATATATTTATAAAAGTAAAATGAAACAATTTTGTAGATTCACCAATGTGATAAAATCAAGTTGATAGTTGATAAGTATTTCAAAAATTATAAAATTCTGATTACTTTTACTCTTCAAAGTGTAGACATTTGGTTGATAAATTACTATCCTGTTAGCCTAGATATGGTGGGACTCTTAACCTTGTCTTTGAGTATTAAATATGCAAGCTAAAACATCAAATTCATTAAAAAGGAAAAGGATATTGAAACAATCATTTATTGTTTTGGTATACTAACTGATACTTCCTTTGCAACCAGAACCTTGGCATTTGGGTGTTTCTTTGGGGTGGGGGGTGGAACACACACACACACACAGTCAATGGAGCCAGGACATTTTTATGAACTTAAGCCACATGGAAATTTGAGTCATTTTCCAAGAAATTGTTTTGACCTAAAGTCTATGCTACTGAAAAGAGGAAGCTACTTTTGCCCTTTGGGTCAAATTCCCTGGTGCCTTCAAATCCTCCTTTATAAACATGAATACTTACGTAGCAGACAGAGATGGGTTTTCACCATTGTGCCCATTAATAGAAGTGGCTGAGCATGAATTAGGTTGCTTTGGTGGCGTATCTAATTTTTAATGCAAGCTGCTTGAAGAATTAGGGGGTAAAGGAAATAAGAAATAAGTTTTAAATTGGGGTGAAAAACTGCAAATGTCTTGCTAGTTTGATGTAGCAAGAGGACACAATGAGCCTGCCTTCTTCTGTATGAACTGCTTGGATTAAGGAGTTCAGCCCAGATGGGAAGAGGTTCTTCAAACTATCCCAGCACCCTTTACTAAAGAGGGGCTGGCTGTGGTACATTCTAACCTCTTCCCTCTCTGTGGTCTGTTTCTCCCAAGTAGCTTCATAAACGGGGACAGGTGGGAGAAGGGAAATCTGTGCTTTTGTGAGATTTCTGCCATATCGGTGCTTTTACCCATAATCACTAACCAGGTGGTGGATTGTCCTTTCCACCCAAGTTGTGTACAGTTCGATGGAACAGAGAATGCATAAGGAGAGTGAAATATTTTCTTTTGCTGTATGGAAAGTTATTCTTAAAATGCTCTCTTAAATTTAGAATGTTTTGCTCCATATGTTAGTCCACAATTCAAGTGAAATTCTAGACAGAGAAAAATTTGAGGTTTTGGGTATTATATATTAGATGTAGTGGCTACAGTGACCCAGATAGATAAGAGCTGAGACAATACTAGCTAAATCCCAGTTCCAGTAGAGTTCCCCGGGAGCTAGATTGTGGTATCAGAATATAAGAAATTGTGTAAAAATACCACTCTTGGGAATCATCTTTTCTCCAACATTTGAGAGATTTCTAAATTCTTTGTATAAGCATTAGCTGCCTAACATGGTAAAATACACTTGAGATTTTTCTATAAGCAAAGTAAGGACAATGTTCTTAGGAGGCCGTATTCTGTTTCACATGTAGAATTGGAGGCTGAGGAAGATTAACTTGTACTTGCTTCTACTTCTGTAAAGGAAAAGCCAGTGAATCATTGGGCATCCTCCAAGGGAGTAACCTGTGTAGGATGCAATCTCTAGCAGTGACTTTGTAGTCTGCCTCCAGGTGCCTACTCTGTTTCTGAGGTGGTTGCCAAAGGATGAGTGAAATGTTTGTCAGACTTGCAGTGTGTTTAAAGCATGACTAATAAAAAATAATAAAATAAATAAAAATAAATTAAAAAATAAAATAAATAAAATAAATTTTTTAAAAAGCAAAAAAAAAAAAAAAGACTAAAAATGCAGCAGAGTTTGACAAAGAAGCCACGGTGCTAGGAAACCTATCATCTGGATTTCTAACATACCATGTTGTCACATGCTGGAAACATATCTGAAGGACTGTGAGGGAATAGGGGTAAGGTGAGCTGACGGATAACCCTATGAAGCCAGAAAGGAAATCAGGGTCTGCCAAATGGAAGAAGTTGCTGAGTTCTCTTGACAGAAGCAGTAGCTTCCACAGAGAAATGAAGCTCTTGGTTCTGTGGGGTTTCCACACATCACTTCCTCACCCCAAGGTAGTGACTGAGATGCAGGGTGAATGGTTGCATCTGAATGAGTGGGTAACAGTTCTTTGGAGTGAATAAGTATTTTAAGTTGTGAAAAATGTGATTCATCTCTTGGAGTCACTCTGTGGATCTTAACTATGTTATTTTAACATGGTATAGTAATTTCTATTGCAGGACAATAAAAATGAAGTGACTGAGCTAAATCTTGCTTTTATGTTTCCTAGGAATCTGAGAAAAAAGGGTTAATTGAGAGAATCTATATGGTACAGGATATTGTTTCAACTGTTCAAAACATCTTGGAGGAAATAGCTTCTGTTGGAGAAAGAATTAAAAAGTAAGTTCTACATTTGTGTTGTTTGAAGTAGAGCTGCCATACTTTAGGAGATTGGGGGTAAGAAGGTGGGGAGGGCAGGGATCAGTAAATGCAAAAGAAAAAGAAACAAAAGCTACGGTGTTGGAGCAACCCGATTTATATTTGTTGGTTTTTTCTGCTGGGCTTGTCAGCTTCGCAGTTGGGTAGTGCCTCGGAACCGGGGCGATCATATGGCCAATTCACACCAATTGCCCCAGCATAATTATTTCACTCTCAAAAGTATCCTCATTTGGGTGATAAATTATAGATTAAAAAAATAGAGTATCCTATTCAGAAATAAAAAGGGAAGCAAATATGCTTGAAAACTGCCTTTTTCAACTAAAACATGGAACACAATAAATGCTTTTTTTCTCAACTTACCAAAGAGCCGTACATAGCTAGTAGCTTCATGGATACAAAGATGTGAAGTTAATTCATCACATTCATGAGTGCCTTAGGACAGGGGTCAACAGACTTTCTTTATGAGAGAGAGTGAATAAATATTTTCGTCTTTGTGGACCGCAACTACTCAACTCTATTAAGTATAAAAGCACGCGTCATTGATACCGAAACGAATGTCTGCGATATGTGTTCTAACAACACTTTTTTTTACAAAAACAGGTGACAGGCTAGAGTTGACCTAAATCCAACCCATAGCTTACCACTTCTTCCTTCCTTAGGTCACAAGGACTAAATCTCTAATGGAGTCTTAGTTGAGAAAGACTGTTTCTATGATACATGTTTATTATGTTTCAGACATCATGAACTCTGTTTAAGTTGGTCTTCCTTTGGTACTAATGAACAGAGCAATTTAAACTTTTTTTCTTTTAATTTTAAACTTATTTCCTCCTTCAAATCCAAAATTATATCAACTATGTTGTTCTTTCTAAAGATTCACTGATACTTTTTTTTTCCCTTGTTTTATTGTCCATTATAGTTTCTTTAAGTAAAGAAGATAATATGTAGAAACTGTATGGGTAATGGTGCCTGGTGGTACAATTGGTTAAGTGTCTAACTCTTGATTTTGGCTCAGGTCATGATATCGGGATCATGAGATCAAGCCCCATATTGGGCTCCACAGTTAGTGTAGAGTCTGCTCGAGATTCTCTCTCTCTCTCACTCTCCCTCTGCTCCTCCCACTCATGCTGTCTCTCATTCTCTCTAAAATAAATAAATAAATCTTAAAAAAAAAAAAGAAATTACATGGATAAAGAAGAGATTAATATTAGTGCTAAAAGCCAAGGGAAAGTTTTATATATCAAGATGTAGGGGAATCGGTAAGTTATAATAAACATCAGGAAATATAAATAGCTAATATGGAACTTTGTATGGATACTGATCTTTCTCAGTTCCTTATCATATCAAGTGGCCATTTATCGTTGGTGTATTAAACATGTTTGTTTTGTTTATAAAGTAAGATACAAAGCATCTTTAAAAAATTTGGTAAGTTTCACTGAATTTACATTGTTGCTATTCCCATTATCAATGTCTTAGGAAGAAAAATTACAGAGCAGGAGAATTTTTGCTTACATATATTGATGCCTACCTAGATCTCATATAAATTGACCAATGATTTCTGAAGTTGCCCTCAAAATTGTTTAACAAAAACGTAAGTGACAGCAGGAAATAGTCAAATGATGAGGAGGGAGTTATATTTCTCCCTTCGTTCACTCATTAACTCTCAATTCTGAGTGTCAGATACTGACCTGGTCTAAGAATGAGAAATATTCCATAAAACCACAATAATAGCAAATCAGCTCATGTCATGTGCCCGATGCTATTGTAAATCCTTTACACGTAGTAATTTCTGTAAGAAGGTGCTAGCAGGAATCAGATTAAATGATTCCAACAGGCCTCTGGATTAAGGATTGTTCGTATATCCATTTTACAGATGGGAAAATGGAATCACAGAGTGATTAACTCTGTAGCTCAAGGTCACAGAACTAGTAAGCAAAGCAGCTTAGATTTGAACCTGCCCTCACTACTACACTAGAATGCTATTTTCCTCTAGGGATTGATTTTCTAGTGAGGGAGAACGATGATAACTAGAATTCAGTTGCATTGATGAGAGGGAGAGGTAAGACAGGGTCGCAGGGGAGGTCTGACCGTCCCAGAAAGGGATGGAGGAGAGAGAAAGATAGACAGACCGGGGGCACTTCTGAAGAAGGGACATCTTAGCAGTAAGTCTGATAACAGGAAGAGAGAGCTGAGCAAAGAGTTAATGAATGGAGACTTCAGTCGGCAGGAGACTGTGCAAAGGTTCAAAGCCCAAGACTGTGCTAGATCCAGGGAGACGTATGGGGTCTAGTATGTCTGTGTGACAGCGGATGGTAGTGCTCGTGCTTGAAGGTAAGGCAGCTCATAGAGGGCCCTGAGTGGGTGGAAAAAGTCAATGCAAAAAACTGGACGAGGGACATTCTGGCAGCAAGAAGGATAAGAGGATGTGGAGCGGGGGCAAGACTGAGGAAGGAAGGCCATGGCGTTTGGTAAAACCGTCTCCATGCTTGAAGGTCTCGAATAGACAAATGTGCCTGTTGTGTGATTGATAATGGTCAAGGAAATGTGTCTGATGAGAGAAGAAGGCAGGGTGATTTAAACAGGCCCCCATCTCTGCAGTGCGTCTGCGGGGCAGCTGTTCCCGGCACAGCTGTGGTGGCCATGTCTGAGACGTATTTTCAGCCATGAACAGAGTACTGTTCTACCCAGCTGCTGCACAGGAAGGAAGGCTCATAAGGCTCCACTCCTATTAATTCTTGGGCCATTCATTACCACAGTGACCTTAAAGTTCCTTCTGGGTATTCAAATGGGATGGCATGTGTAACTCTGTTGGAATTCCATTGTAGTTCAGTGTCGAAGGACCAGGAAAACTTTTACCCAACTTCTGGCAACTAGTAAATAAGTAAGCTTGCATAAAACTCAAGCAGGGCTTTCCAGTTCACTGACCCAGAAGACCCCAGTCGTATTGCATCTACACGGAACAAACTGTATTTTCTTTTTCTACTCTTCTCTGCTTTCTCTAAGTACCTTCCCTAATATTACACAAACTTCAAATATACGTCTACAACAGGCTAAATTATTTACTGAATGTGGTGCATCTATAGTATCTCAGACAGCAGGCTGGATGGGTCAGAAGAGGGCTATATTGTGTATGTGCTCTCATGATGGAGTGTTGCCTTCAACACGTGTATCTGTGAGTGGTTAAGGAAATCTCTGCAGAGGAGATAATGAGAAACCTAGGACAGGGAGGTCATCCCTGCAGACGTTCCAGAGTCAGGTTTGGAAGGTACGTTCACTGGCAGGAGAACTTCTTTAGATGGGAAGTGATGCTGAGAAATACTAGGAACTACAGATGAGGAAGGAGGTTAAGTGCAGCTTGACTCACTGCGAAGACATGGGGAGTGATAGATTCACCTTGTGTTTATTCTAAGAGCGGTATGTCGAAAGAAACAAAGAATGAAGGCAGAAAGACCAAAGAGTGGGCCAGACACGAGGTAGAGGAGAAGGTTCACAAGCTAGAGCAAAAACCATGCCTCGTGAACGAAAGCATCATGTGGGGTCCATAACAAAAGAATAATCTGTAGGATTATATGGTCAGTCATTTCTGTTTCCATGGGTAGAAGAGTCAGAAGACCGCATTTGTCCTAGCCTGGGAAGTGAGGAAAATCAAGGTTCCATGGACATAAAAGTCAATCAGTGGGACACCCAGTTGGGAGAGGAACTACAGGATGGAGTTTTTACCCCCCTTTACCAGATGTGGTCACAGTCATTTTTGTTTAGTGCTTTAGAGGTTTGAAAATGATATTCTTAGGACATGTTACTAAGCCTGAATGGTTGAATGAAGGAAGGGGGATTCATTGACTTTTTTTCACTAATTGAAAAGTTTGGCTCGTTTGTCTCATTACTGTCCAAGTCAGGGATTCCTTTCTTAGGATTTTAGGGAGCTCTCAAGTTAGGGGAACTAGGAAAGTTGTGAAAATGTTCAACAGTGTTTGATTTTGAGATGGAAGCGATTTTTTTTAACTTTGGGTGTTCTGTGGAAACCAGCACAAGATACTCCATGTTAACGGAGAGAAGGTCTAGTAAGTTCTTGAGTGTTGGAGGATTTACAGTGAAATGTCTTTGAACTAAGTCCTCAGTATAAACAGGAGTATTAAATTAAATGAGCAAAATGTACCTTTTTACATTTTCTAAAGTGCCTATTGTAGAACGGCTGTGAGAGTAGGCTCTGAAGCTTAGTCAATCCAGATCCCACTTCCGTCACTTGTACTGAAAGTAGGTGATTTAGTGCCAGTTATTTAACTTTTATGACTCAGAGTCCTCATTTGTAGAATGGGAGTAATAACGATTCCTACTTCATAACATTTTGGGAAGAATTAGATGAATTAGTGCATATAAAGAGCTCAGACTAGTGGATGGTCTGTATTACTCACTTAAGAATATTGACCATTATGAATATTATTTTTGGCAAACTGCCTTGACTTTCTTTTTCCCTGTCTTAAATTAAAAAAAAAAATTAAAAAGTGGATGTCTCCCTTTAAAAAAAAAAAAACAAAACTTTTAAACACTTTCCACTAAAATTGTGGGTTGCTGAAGGGAAAACGCAGGAGTTAACTGACTTGGCTGTTGGGAGAGCGAATCTGACAGGGTGTTTGTGAGAGTGTCTGATACACATCGTCATTAGAAATGAAGCACCCAACACTATACACTTGACACATCACACACTTGCACACACAAAACTATTGAGATCTTTATAAGGATTGCATTAATTGGAAAATAATTGACATCTTGATAAAATTTTAAGTTTTCTAATATAGTCGTCTATTTAGGTCATTTTGAATTTATTTCAATATTATTTTAAAGTTTTATGTATAGAAGTTTGACACATTTTTGTCAGATATGTTCCCAAGTACTTGATGAGTTTCATGATATTTTTTTTTAAAGATTTTATTTATTTATTTGACAAAGAGATCACAAGCAGGCAGAGAGGCAGGCAGAGAGAGAGGGGGAAGCAGGCTCCCTGCTGAGCAGAGAGCCCGATGTGGGGCTCGATCCCAGGACCCTGAGATTATGACTTGAGCCTAAGGCTTTAACCCACTGAGCCACCCAGGCACCCCAGTTTCATGATATTTTAAATGGTATCTTTTTTTTTTTTTCAGATTTCATTTTCTACTTGTTTGTTACTAGGATATAGAAGTGAAGTTAATTTTCCTACATTGACTTTGTAGCTATAAATTTTGGTAAACTTAGTTATGTTAATTTTTATCTGAAGACTATTATTCTAAATTTTCTATTGTATAAACATATTTATCTAGTAATAATTTTTTCTTCCTTATTTTCTAATCCTTCCACATTTTTCTGTGTTTTCTTGCTTTATTGTACCAGCTACTAGGTCCAGTCTCGTGTTGAACAGAATTGGTGTTGGTAACCATTCTTTTCTCCTATATGGTATCAGAGAAAAAAGTTTCTTCAACATTTGACTCTAAGAAAGATATTTGCTATAGGTATTTGTAAAGATGCTTTATCAGATTAAAGAAGTTCCCTTTTATTCTTAGTTTACTAAGAGTTTTTATCGTGATTGTGAGCTTTGTCAAACTTTTTTTCCTACGTTAATTGGGATGGTAGTTTTTTCTCCTTTGTTTTTGCCAAGGTGGTCTATTATTCCGGTTTTTAAATGTTAAGTCAGTCTTCCACTTATATAATAAACCCAACTTCGCCATGCTATACACTCTCTTCTTATATTGCTCTATTTTATTTACTATTACTTTGCTTAGGATTTGTTCAGCTATCATCATTAATGAGATGTGAGCTGTAATTTTCGGTTTTCCATGGACAAGTGGAGTTTGTCCATTTCATTTAAATTCTCTACTTTTTGATATAAAGTTGTTAATAAAATCCTTTTTTATTTAATAAAATCCTACCTTTAATGTCAGTAGGATCTGTAGCATTGTCCACTTTTTTATGCTTGATACTTTTTTAAAGGGGGAGGTGGGCAGCAGGAGAGAGAGAAAAAAAATCTTAACCAGGCTCCATGCCTAGCATGTAACCCAGCATGGGGCTTGATGTCACAACCCCGAGATCATGACCTGAGCCAAAATCAAGGACTGCTTAATGGACTGAGCCACACAGATATCTCTATGCTTGATATTAATTGTGTTTTCCTTTCTTTCTTGATGGGATTTATTAATTATGATAGTCTTTAGACAGAACTGTCATTGGCCTTTATTAATGTTCCTTGCTACCTATTTTTTCTTCATTAATTACTAGTGCTCTTATATTTATTCCTTTCTTCCTTTTACTTTCCTTGGGATTAATTTAGCATTTTTTTTTTTAACTCTTCAAGATAGATCACTGGATTACTTACTTTCAATCATTCTAGTTTCCAAACATTTAAAGAGCATTTAAAGCTCTACAGTTGCCTATAAGCATAACTTTAGCTCCAGGCCAGCCAGACATTTTAGTGTTGATATTTTTATTATCGTTCAAGTTTGGAAAAAACTTTTTTTTCTATTTTCTATTTTTATTTCTTCTTCGGTGAAGAAATATATTGCTTAATTTCTAAGTATATAGAGATTTTCTGGTTATCTTTTTGTTTCTGATTTCTAATTTAATTGCTTTATAGTCAGAAAATATTGATCAAGAAAATGGCCTACTTCTGTAAACTCTCCATGTGAGCTTGGAAAGGTTATTGAGTATGTGTGTGTGTGTGTGTGTGTGTGTATTGATTAATTTTGTTGATTGTATACAATCTTTTGTATTTATACTGATTTTTATTTTTGGTTGACTTCTTATATTAATTGTTAGAGAGGTATATTAAAATTTTCCACTTTGGATTTATCTATATCTCCCTGTAGTTTGGCTAGTTTTTGCTTTCTGTATTCAAATCTGTGTTATTTGGGTTGTATGTTTTATTTTAAAAGTTTTATTTATTTAAGGAAAGCGAGTGAGCAAGGGGGAGGGGCAGAGAAAATCTCAAGCAGATTCCTTGCTGAGCACAGAGCCCAACATGAAACTCGATCTTACAACCCTGAGATCTTGACCTGAGTCGAAATCAAGAGTCAGATGCTTAACTGACTAAGTCACCCAGGTGCCCCTGGGGCATACATATTAAAATTGTTATACTTTCCTGGTGAATTGGATCATTACTAGGAGGTGACCTATTTATATCTAAGCAATAAATGAAATTTTGCCTTAATATCTTCAGTAGTAATAATATGGCTATACCATCTCCTGCTTATTGTATATACTTTTTTTTGAAATATATACTTTCCTATTATTTTCTTTCAACCTATCTATGTTTTAGAACTCTTTCTATTTCTGACAATCACTATCTTTTAATCATACCATGTAGTCCATTCAAATTTAATGTGGTTACTAATATATTTAGATTTAAATTTGTGAGTTTTATTGTTTTCTTTGTGCTTGTTCTGAGTGTTTTTTTTCCTCATCTGTATTTTTTATCTATATGCTCCAAATGTAAAGACTCTTTTGCTGTTCTTTTAGTTGTTACCCTAGAGTTTACAGCATGACTCAGCACAGCCTAATATAAATCGTTAACTTATATTGTCTTCCCAGTCAGGAAACTTCTTAATCTATGGTATCTATCTATTGATTTGTATCTGGGATCTGCTACTATGGCTCTGCCTTCAAAAAACAAAACAAAACAAAAAAATCAGGGCATAAAGGTTGATGTTTGTTTTTACTTATTTAATTATAATTGATTTCATATCTTGTTTTTATTTTTATTATAAATATGGTATACATCCATTATAAAAGTAATCAACCAGCATGCCCCCTTTATTCTCTGTACTTCCTTTTTTTCACCTTCCTTCTGTCATATTGATCTACCATTAACAACTTGGAGTATATCCATCAGAGGTTTTTTTCAGTAAAAAACCCTATATATGTGGTATTTGTACATCTGCAAATTTATTAATAAATGCACACATATGCATATATATATATATATATATATACACACACCCACATTTATTTATGCAATTAATTTTTTCACTGTATCTAGCTTTGAGCCTCTGTGTTGAGGGGGAGGGGTGTCTGTATGGGTATCCTTTTTATGATCTCACTGTTTTTTAAAGATAGATACAGCTACAACTTTATTCTAGGAAAAAGAGAGAATAAAATTTATCTAAGTCTGTGTATATATAGTAGATGCCTAATAAATGCTGAATTGAGCAAAACAAAAATCTGCATAATATTACAGAGTAGAAATCTATTTAGATTTTTCCCCTTTTTTTTTTTTTTTAGATATTGTGCTATTAATGATTCTGAAGCTATTTCCTTTTTTAACAACTAGCAACCATTACTGTGCCATTCATGCACTGCCCCAGCATCCTTGTGTAAGATCTGTAGGTTAAACTTGCTACCATGGCATAATTTGGATCATTAGGAAGTCCATATAACATGTCTCCAAATGTGAAATCGCCCTCCAAAAAGTTCAACTAGAAGTTTTACTATGGAAGAGAGAAGTCAGAAATGGACCAATGTGTATGTATAAATTTAGAATAGCATAGAAAAAGACAGGAGGAAGGAGTGGGGAAAATATCAACTATTCATTTTGTTGGTGTCAAGTCGCTGGACTAGGGAAGTCTTCGGTAAGTGCTACCAAATCTAGAAATCAACCAGGGAAAACATTGATAAAATTTGGTTATGTAAAATATGTAATTTTAGACTTAAAAATTTATAAACCAGACAAAAAAAGACAAGAAAATAACACACTGGTACAAGCACTGTAACAAATATGAAAAAAGATTGATTTCTTTAGTATCCAAAGAAATATTTTAAATCACCGAGGAAAAAGTCAAGCAAAAACAGCTCAAGGCACAATAGGCAAATCATAACTGCTTTCCATTTTCTGAGTTTTTACAATGTGCTAAAAACAGAATGTGCTAACTATCTTAAATGCAAGTTCTTGTTTAATTCTGGCAGAACTCTATGATAGAGGTATTATTGTTATTGACATTTTGCGGAGTAGAAATGTTGGTGGAGATTGATGAAATCACTTTCCTGTAGCTTATTAGAGATAGAGCCCGAACTCAGTCTGATGTCAGTTTGCTTAAAATTCCGTTTTCTTAAGCACTTTCCCAAATAGTGGCACCTCACAAAGAAACAAACTGGAAATCACTTGAGAAACAAATTAAAATGATGAACATGCATATTAAAAGGTGTTTAAATTTGCTTATAATTTTAAAAAGTGAGAAATTCAAAACACATGGACCTCTCTATGGGCAAAGATTAAAAACACTGATAACAGTCTATTACAAGAGGGTGAGGTGACTGGGTTTTTCTTAGACTCTTCTTGGAATTGTGGTTATTTACAAAACAAAACAAAATCTCTCTCAGCCTCAATTTGCTCATGTGTAAATATAGGGATAATCTTTACTCGGAAGAATTATGATGACCATCACAATAATGATATGAAAAACATTAGCACAGTGGTGCATATTAAGTGCCCAGCAGCTATATGTTAATTGCCCACTATCCCCCTGCGTACATACACACACACACGTACACAACACCAGAAAACGCAGACAAAGAGACAAATCTCTTTGTAGTCCTAGCTCAAGGCCAAGGGTCAATAGACAACATGTAAGTGAATCTAAAGACCAGGAAAAGAAAAAACCCTAAGCTCTCATGGGCTCCCTGCAGGACATGGGATTTACAGATCATTTTCTAGGACCGTGCAGGGATTTCCACTGTTCGTTCAATGCTACATCCCCTGTTCTAGATCTCCATTTGCACACAAATCAAAGGAGGTCATGGATATGCTGAAAGGAACCAGGGGCCCCATGAAAATAATGTGTGCTCACATAACGCGTTATCTCTGGGTTGGGGGCTACTGGTTTATAGTCAAATTCTTCCAGCCCATTTCAGGGCACTGGTAACCTTCCAGAGCCAATGAGTCTGAAAATTCTAAAAATAAGTAATTAGAAAACACAAGAGTTGGGGTGGGTGCCTGGGTAGCTCTTGGGTGGTGTCGGACTCTTGATTTCAGCTCAGGTCACGATCGCAGGGTTCTGAGATGGACTCCTGAGTGGGGCTCTGTGCTGATCATGGAGCCTGCTTGAGACTCTCTCTCTCTCTCTCCCTCTGCTCCTCCACCCTCCCCAACTTGTGTACTCTCTCTTTCAAAAAGAAAAAAAGAGAAAACAAAAAATCACCAGAGCACCTTAATAATATCCTCCGTTTTCTAAGTATTTGCTGGCAACCGTGTCTTCTCCGAGAGAATTGTGGACTTTGAGGTGACCTCACTAACCTTGTGTTTTGAAGATCTCCATGCACGGAGCCACCGTGACCACACTGTAGTCTTTCATCGCTTGTGGGAGCCAGAGTCTTCCCTTAAACTCTGCTGGTTCCAGGAAGGCAAAGTCACCAGGACTCTGACACATTGGCTCGCAGTTGGTCTTGGGGACCTTCCCCTCAGGACCTCAGTGATGTTTTTGCCATCCCCAGCTTGGAAGACCTTTCTCTCCGGGTTTTCAGAGAGATTTCTCCAGTAGACCTTTTTCATTTGTGTAACTAAGGAATAAACATGGCAAGATGACTATGTAGCCGCTCTAGGGCATCAGAGAAAATGACATCGATGTGCTTTGTCTGCAGCACATTTAACTGGACGGTCCCGTTCCTCTCGTTCCTGGCCTGTCTGATCCTGGCTGTGGCCACCATCACTTTGTATTTTATTCCACTCCGGTGCATCATTTTAATCTGGGGTAAGTCTGGCATGGCATGGTCCTTTTTCTAGTGGTCAGTTTCAGGTAAGAACCAATGACTCATTTGTCAAATGCGACTATAAACTTTAAATGTGCTCTTGTTGGCAATTAAACATGAGATTAAGGAAAGAATTTTGGGAACAAAAACTTCCAGGACCTCCCTGAAAAGGCCACTTGCCTGAACGATCAGCAGAGATATTTATAGGCCTCTTGGATAATTGCAATCAAATAAAAATGTGATTGTGCATGAGATTTCCCACTGGGCTTTCATAGTCAGAAATACTCTCGAATAATATATTGTGGTGGCCCAGTAACTTTCAGGAAACACTGTTATTCAAACAGTGAGCAAACACCTGCATCTCGCCCTTTATATTATGTAAAAGTGGATCTGGCCCCTGCCAGGGTGCTTCTGACACTCCATCTCTCCTGGAGGAAAAATAATCTAACCCTGAACTTAAATCCAGAAGCAGTAGAGAGGAAGGGAGGTGGTTACTCCCTACCCAGTGCCTGAAAGAAGAGGAAGCCATAATTTAGCAGGGTAAATGGTGTGCCTATATAAAGTTTAGCTGCTTTAGAAAAAAAGTAGAAACAAAAATCACAAACTGGAAATAAATGGCATGACTTGCTTTACTACTCAAGCCAGCAGTTGGAGAAAAGACAAGCAGCTTTGTGAATATTTGTGACGGTTGTTGGGTGGGCTCTGGGTTGATAAAAGGAGGGTGCATTGCAGTGAATTAATTGATGGAGAAGCAGTCAACCCTTTTCCCTAAGAGTCTGCCAGTCCTAGTTTTCCATTCTTTGGCTCCTATGACCACTGCTGAGTTCTCAACTATAGCCACCCCCTTCTAGGGATCCTCAGTTCTAGGGAACCCCCTCTAGGGGTTCAGAGAAGCTACCAGCTACAAGTGATTGCATTAAGATGCATTCATCTTTAAGCAAAAGCTGAGAGCTTGCAAATGTCAGATACAAGCTCCAACCTTTCTAAAGCCATTAAATGTAGACCTTTTCAAAGAGAACCCACAGGAGTAGAATCCTGCTGACAAGGAAAGCCAAATGTAGACATTCTGAATTGGGAAAAGTCATCAAAAAAAAAAAATAGAATAACTTATAAAACTTCAGAAGTGGAATGATTTTGAGAAAGCATAAGCCACTGGTTCTCTGTTTTATCCCAGAAGTGAAAATTCCATATAAAGGAGTATCTCTCTTTTATAGCAAGAGAGATTGCCTGAGAAAAGAAAAAGACATTCTAATTTCCCTCTTTAGGGGTCTGTTTTGAGCCTTGATGGTCCTCACTCTGGGCGAAAGTCTTCTATCCATACTTAGTTTTTGTTTGTTTCTGTTTTCAACAATGCTAGCACATTGGTCCATAGACGCTTAGAGAACATGAAGCTCTTCAGGGTCCATTGATCAAGAAGAAACAATTTATAAAAGGATCTCCCTGAATACCTTACATGTACTAAATGTTATCTGTTTGGACTGAATAACCTCAGTCTTTCTTAATTGTTTTTCATTAAGAATTAGTTTGCAAATCCATTTACTGATCACATTTAAAGCACAGATCTTAAAGCTGTTGTCTGACCCTAATCAGAAACTGATTCAAAATTACTATAATCATTTCTTCAATATTGTGTTCATTTTTAAGCTGGTGTAAGTTGAATGCATAGTCAGCTTGTCAAACACTGTTTCTCAGGATCTCCTCATCATTCTGGTACATACTTGACTTGCTTTTCTGCATCTTTCTCTTGACAAAGAAGACTACTATATTTCCTCCTTTGATCATCAGTGTTGGAATTCCAGTCCCTCTTTCTGTTTATCCCAAATTGCTTTGACTTTTGATCTTAGCCTCCAAGATCTTGGCAGCTTTCCAACCCCAACTTTTTGCATCTCATTAATGAGATATTGCTCTATTTATCGTTCAGCTTATGGATGAAATTGTTAAATAGCATGGAGTTTATTATGTTTTCCTAAGCCGACAGTAACCCTTTGAGCTTTGTCTTCAGTGTCTACTTCTTTAGTTGTATGTTCTGGACAGAGGCTTATAGTTTATTGATGAGCTCACCATGTACAATGTAGTCAAAAGTCTCGACAATCAACACACGATCTGTTGCCTCATTGAGTAAAACCTGCCAGGCCATCCTGGAATATACTCAGCAATTCTATTAGGACTTCCTTTCCAACACAAATTAGTTATTAGCTACATGGACCCAGGACATTCCTTTGCACATCTCCTATATGATTATATTCTTGGCAGAGATTTTCTCATGTAGAAGATGACTCCGTATGTCTTCCATTTCTACTGTTCCTTTTAACCTTATAAGGATCAGAAGATCGTTTCTTATTTTGAGTTACTCACTCATTTTCAGTGAGTCCTTAAAGTGGGGAGTTAAGATCCCAAGATCTTATTTTTCCTTTTGTCCACCTTTTTTAACCCTTTGAAACAATATGCCTTAACTATATGTTCTATATTTCCAGATTCTATACACCCAAATAATATTTTTTGTAGAAATACTTATTAAGTACTGGGATTATTTTACATAGGCCTCTGAAAAGCAGCCTAATTTCATAAAGGCCATAAGAAATATTCCTTGACTCACCAACTTTGTTTTAAGGTTTTGAAGGGGGAGACATTTTTCTTTCCTCTTTAACTTGTAATTCCCAGGGGAGCTACGTATAGGCAGTAGACCCTTAACAAGTAATTGGCAAACATTTCATGTGTCTGCATGTTTCATACCTGCGATTTACAGGGATGGCATTTCTTTGGAGCCCACCACCCACCTCTCTTGTGTAGGAGTGTAGATTTTGAAAATGGTGTGAAAAGTGGCTTAAGAGGGATATTTGACATTTTCTGAAGGAAACCATATCTACTGAATTTTGATCACCTATTTGATGTATTTCTAGAAGGCAGGGCACTTCTTAGGATTAGATCCCATGTGGATTTTCTGCCCCTTTTGAGAGGTTTCCCATATTCTTTTCAGTCCATTCTTCACCATAGGTACTTCAGTTCTGGCCTGAGGTACTTCTGTAGTTCCAAGGTAGCTAAGAACTCCCTAAGCTAGATTTTGAACTTCTTGAAGAGAAGACCCATGACTTATTTAACTTTGTATCTCCATTTGACAACACAGACAAAGAGTAAGAGCAAGCACTTGTTCTTTGATACATGTGCAAGCAAGGACCCTCTGTCCCATCTCCACACTCTGGCCAATGTACTGAGTCAGGGCTGCATGCTCGGCATTCATACAAGTATTTGAAAAATAGTGTTACAATTCTGTTTCCAGTGTTTATTCACCTGCGGCCATATGTGCCAAGCAGTCACACAATTTTTCCAACTTTCTCCAAGAGATTTTTTTTTTGTACCGGATTGCTCATTCCACTCCACTGATTGCTTCTGTCTGTGATCTGGGACCATTAAATGATAGAGTCTTTGCCAAATGTTATCCCTTGGTATTTGGATCCTACTCCTGTGGGTGTGCTGAAAATATTAAGATTCACAGCAGATAGGCCCTCTGCCTATCTGTATTTAGGATATAAACACATCTAAAGGCCTGTCTATCAGGCCAATAAAGGTACAACTTCCAGACTTGGGTGTGTGTGCTCACATGCCCAACAGTATCATACCTTTGTTTTTTGGCTTGTTGACATCTCGAGTAATGCTGGTAGCCCCCTTCGTTGCTACAGAAGTCCAGATTACAGAATCCTCGTGCTTATATTGTCCAGTGTGATTCTCCCATCAACCCAGGAAACTACATAGGGCAGATCTTTATTATTCAGATTTTAATGTAAGAAATCGGAGGCACAGGAAGGTCAAGTGGTTTGCCTGAAACTACGCAGCTGATGCCTGGTGACCAGAGCTGGGGCCCAGCTACTCCCGTTCCACCGCCCTCGTTCCTTGCCCCATTACTCCTTACTGCGGACCTAAGAATACATGAGCCCCTGTGGCTACTTGGTCTCACACAGCAGATAATATTGTAGAATTACTGACATTTGACAACATAAAAAAAATAAATAAGGCGTGCTTTTGAAGCGTGCCGTCGGAGCGCCTTATAATTTTGATTCTCACGAAGTTTTTCCAGCAGACAATCTCAGTGCATTGTGGGCTACTTCTGCCCTTATTGGTGCATTTGAGCTACTGTGCAGGTTTATAATCTTCTCAGTGACTAAGAATGCAGTGTTTTGATCGGCTGTGAGATTATCCCTGCCTTGCTGTTCATTATAAAGACTCCAGATGCGCACACTATATATAATTAACAATAGAAGATATATCTTTTCTCAATAAGTCTTTGTCTCCCTTCGTCATTTTGCCTTGTCTGTTTTCTTTCGCCAAAAAGCCCATGCTACAATTAAGTGTCTTTAGAATAACACAGTGAGAGGATTTTGGTTTAAAGGAACGCTGGGGGAAATTTTAGCTAGAAGCATGAAGCTTGCTGTGGGGGGTAGAGGGAAGAAAGGCAGAGTGAAGCTTTGACTTGAGAGAAAGGGGATCATTTGCAAGGAGCCTTCCCCAGCCCAACCACCAGGCCACCATTTTACTTATGAACAATGGCCGGCTCCCATTTGCAAAGCAGATGTATATGTGACCCTCTGAGGAAATGACTGAGGTTGGCATTGTGTCAGGTAGAACGTCACTCAGGAAGCTCTATCCTTAGACGAAAGCAAAATAATATTTAATGAAGAAAAATATCAAAGCTTTTATGGGCTGGGAACCGTCAAACAGTTAACTGTTACCTTGACTTTGAGGGAAGAGTCAGTCAGGGTTCATCTAAGGTGAGAATTCATTCAGCATTCCTGGGATCGACCCAGGCTTCAGATAGGATCCTTGCTAAACAAGCTCTCGGTGGCAAAACTTCAGAAGCCCACCACCTTTGTCTTTCTGCTTGGAAAACTCGGCATGAGAAAGAGTCGGCCCTTTGGCGGAAAGAGGACAGCGCCTGAGTTCTTCCCGGCAGCTCCGAGGAGCGAAAGAGGGGACACAAAGGTCTCTGAGAGGTACATCCCTCTGGAGAGGAAACCACAGGTAGAGCTTGCCAGGGGCGTGCCCGCACACCCAAGGTGCAGCCATCAAAGGCACTTTAAGGGCTGAACCTCCTCTAATTACCACTGTCCCGGTCCTAAATTAGCAGGGACTCCATTGACTAGACAGACCCACGCACCAGTGTCGCGGTCCATAAATTAAGTTAGCAGCCATAGTAAGATAATTTCCAGTAATACCTTTTCACAGTTTCCTGAAGCATCAAAGTACAGTCAACATGTCAGGTTCTGTTCTGCAGGGAGAGGAGAGAAACCTGTGAAAATGAGCCGGAGTAGGGGAGCGAGATTTCTGCAGTTTCTTTTTAACAACAAAAAGGCGACTCCCGCCCCTCACCTCCCGCTGCCACATTTGGTCCAGAGCCCCCAAGCAGAGACTTGTTGGGGCTAATGAAGGCCTTTTCCCATCTGGGACGTTTGTTTTCCTAGCAGAGAAGGCTGTTAATCAGCGTCGTCCAAAAAAGCCAATGAGCTCTGCAGTTTTAGTGTGTGTTTCTGCCGCCTTGCTGCTGGGATTGTAATGGGATTTTCACAGTTGAAGAAGGCAGAGCTCCTGTCCCACGGAACCACCCCCACCCCTCCTTCCTTCCAGAAAAGGCATTTATGAATGATTCCACATGACAGCGACATGTGTGTGTGTGTGTGTTCGTGTGTGACTTGAGGTCTAGTAATTGTTTTACACTAATTTTTACTTGTGAATGCCAACCCCCCCCCCCCCCCAGTCAGGAGAGTTTCTAAAGGTAGGTAGGTAGATAGATAGATAGATAGACAGACAAAGAAATCTCCCCGTGTTTCTATTTTCCAGGCATAAATAAATTTACCAAGAAGCTTCGAAATCCCTATGCCATCGACAATAATGAGCTGCTAGACTTCCTCTCCAGGGTACCGTCTGATGTTCAAAAGGTACGTAATGAATGGTCACCACCAACGGGGACCCCCCCAGCACTGACGTCTGGCCAGCCCCAGAGCCAGAGGTACACAGAGCAGGGCTTGTGTAATTGAGATAACGAATCAGAAAATCCTTAAAGTGGCCTGGCTTGCAGGGAGGTGGCAGGAAAACCTTTGTCCAGAGCATGAGATGATTATGGAAAATTACCCCGAAAAAGGGGCTACTTAAGAATGATCTGGAACTCATACTGCGTGGGTATAGTGCAATGGTGTTTGCCCATTTTTTGGTCGCTTGCCTCCCCGAGGGGGATAAGATGGGCTCAGTGAGTAGGAGAGTGGAAGATTCCCAAGCTAGGGGAGGATTGCTTATTTTTGTCCTCTTCCGGATGACAGGCATTTTAGGGGAAGTAGGGGACAAGAGGATTATTCTTTTTTATTCTTGCTTGCCTCGATTATATCCTAGGCTTCCCTCCTATCCCTTCCTCTCTGAGGACTTAGGGATGCTGAGGGCAAAGCTCCCACCCACTCTCAAACACATAGAGGCAGAGATGGCGTGAAATAATTGGAGATCGATCAGGAGTATTATTCACAGGTACTGGTCACTTAGTCCAGCCGCATCTGGTCTCTGTGGATGCATAGAGATTAAACCAGGCAACAATACCAGAAAGTCTTGTAGAGTAGCCTGAGCCAGGCCCCTGCAGATCCGGCAGCTATAAATCCAGAGGAAGGAGGGCAGGCAATGATTTCTCTAAAGAAGACTAGAGATCACAGGAGTAGATGGGGAGACCGTGGTGTGAAATAGCAACACGATGATCAAAGACACAGCCCTTTATTATCTCAGAGAATCCAAATCAAGTATCGATTTTCATCCTTGGGCCACTGTCACACAAGTGGTTCCCAGCACTCCTGTGAAGACAGCAGTGACTCGGGGCAGGAAAGACCTCTGGTTTCCTTCTCCTTCACTCTGAGTTCTAGAGATGAGAATAGATTCCATGACGCTGTTTTTCTTTAACCTCCATTTTATGATATAATGAGCTATTACATGCATTCTATGAATATGAGGTTCCTCGTTAACATTTGCATCACATGATCATCAAAGAGTAACCTGGCCCCTGTTTGTCTGGCGTTGAAGATTGACAGGTATGTCCTCTGCCCCCCAAGGGGACCTTCCCCAAACACTCTGAGGAAAGGGTGCTTTTTTGGCATGTATCTGCTTTTGACGAAGTGTAGCTCAACATATGTGATGGGGCATGGCGTCCTTGGGGAGTTGGGCACAAATGCTGAAAACCAGTGAGCACATGCGCTCTGAAATACAATACTTTAAATGAAGCCATCCCACCATCAGCCAATCAGAATGCACATACCAAGGCAATGAGATTGAGTCACAACCCTTGAGTTGCATTGTGAGTTTGTCCCTGCATCCTCGGAGAAAGGAAATCACCATCCAGCACAGCCCACCACAAGGACTGTCTCTACGTAGTCTAGGCACCCGCCCCCCCGAGTGGCCATCCAGTTGGAGCTGACATGAATACAGAAGGACGCCACTAAAGAACATTTGAGGAGGAAATACAGTATGCTAGTAGGATCCTCCGTGTATCACCAAGACTTTCGAATAACACAATAGACAGTTTGCCACCGGGGACTCTCCGAATGCTCAGATTTATCACAGATGTTTTAGCCATTACATTGTAAATGCAATTCATTTTTAAGAGAAATCTATTTAACTCTGTGGCCAGTATCAATTTCAACATTCTTTTTCCTCTCCCTGGCAACTTAAATGTATATAATTGGCAGACAATTTTTTTCCCCCAAGACTTTAGATGATTTTAAATGAATATTTCTTAGTAAGTTTTGCTGTATCATATACTAAGATAAACATTTCCCAAGAGGCAGTTATTAAGCATACTTGTGGTTGAAAACGGGCACACAAGAAACTAAAATTATCGGGCAGTGCCGAGAGCAGGTAGAAACCCATGCATCTCATTAGAAAAATCTGCTTTTAATATTTTTGGTCTCAAGAAATGATGCATGACTTCTCAAATCCTTCCTGCAATTAATCCCTCCGTGTTCCTGTGTTTAGAAAATGATTCATTACCTTTGAACCTTCCTTCCTTTGCCTCGGTCTGTCCTTGGGGAGCCATTAACACACACTGTGGTGAGCTAGGGTTACCTAACCACCGGGCCCGTCTGTTTGTTTTCACAGGTGCAATATGCAGAATTGAAACTCTGCAGCAATCAGAGCCCCCTTCGGAAGAAGCGCAGCGCTCTCTAGGACTCACGCTAGCCTTGGACACCAGCGCCCAATTCCCTGTTGGGTTGATGAGACCAACACTATCTCTGTTTCCGAGGTGGTGCCCATGGTGTCATTTTGGAATGCGTACTGCGTGGAGCCCTCCCTGTGCTCTCCCTGCTTTTCCACGTGCGCCAATGCACACACATGTGCTCACATCCACACGCTATGGGTGTGCTAGTTGCTTAGCGGCTCGGCCCATCAGAAGGAAACAATCTAGTGGCCGCGAAAGACTGAGGTCCCTTCTCAGATAGGAGGTAAAGCAAGGCGGCCAGGGGTCTGAACAGCCTCTTCGAGAATGGCTGGGAGACCACCTGGATGCAAGAGTGACTCTGAACTTGTTTCCCTACCTCCAAGAGATTCTCCTTAAGATTCAGTTATTTCCGCACACTCCTTTCTGATTATTGTGCATGTGAGTCAGTTTCCTTCTCTGAGTTCACAGTTCTCTGGTAGTTGCCATCGTCTCCCCAACTCGTGTCTCTTAGAAGTAGATTTTGTAATAATTACCAGGAGTAGCCCAAGCCTTTGGCCGTCCTTCCGCCATGATTACTGAAGACGTGTGTGTACAAAGGCAGTGAGCTCCCAGGTGCTGGACACCAGTCCATAGCGCAGTCCTTTGCAGGCAGTGGAAGCCCCAGGAAGGTCCGAAGGGACCACTCATCCAAAGAGCGAAGCTTTCATGAGAGTGGTTGGTCGCCTTACAAACGCCACGTCTTCCACCTTGACTTTGCTTATTTCCAAAATCAAATGTCAATATTAGAGCTTCAGAGAGAGGATGAACGAACGAATTCTGAGTATTTTGGGAAATAGATGAAGGAGGAGGAGCAAGGGACTAACTCATGATGATGGCTGCTTCACCTGATTGTCATAATCACTGCATTTGCCCGAATTTTTGAGCAGAAAGTAAAAATAACTCAGCTGTCCAGATCGATGTTTTGTTCCTGAGTAAGATAAGCTACATGTAATGCATATATATCTCAGAACCCCATTCCTAGAAAAGCACCACCCCAAAGTCCTCTTGAAGAAAAGCTGATTCCTGCAGACCCCACCATTTCATAGTACCCCCCCAAGTAAAAACCCCAATTTTATGCATATATAAAATGCACGCAAATATCCTTCTGTTCAAATGACATTTAAGTTGTAAACACTGTATTTTGTTGACACATACTTTATGTAGTTTTATATATATAATATATATGTGTGTGTGTGTACCGTAAAGAAAAGTTGAGGTAAAAAAAAAAAAAACCTGATTTAATAGCGAGTTTTACTATTTTTTTTTTTCCCTCTCGGGGTTGTAATTTAATAATCTTCAAACAAAATGTTTATGAAAAATGCCCAAGATTCTAAACCTTATCATCCTGTGTCTGTTTTTCTTCATATTATCTCTTCCTGGGTTTCTTTCTGGCTGAGCCAGATTTCTGCATGATTTGATTTGCTTCAAGTTAATGAAGCTGGCTGGAAAAGGACTTGCAGAAATTATAAAAGCTCCAGTAAATCTCTTAGTTGTACGTACAATAGATACCCAAGAACCTCTTTTGTTAAACCAGTTACTCAATCTTCTGTGTAAACAATGCCTCATTGTCTCACTCCCAACTATCATGTAGTTTATCACAGTCTGTCATTTTGTAACGACCTAAGCTAGACATTTTTAAACAGACATGTGAGATCTGATCAGTCATTTGAATGAAAACTTTCAGCAGCAAAATAACCCCTTATTTATTTAAAAGTGGAACCGATACTTCATTGTTGTTCTTTTGCTATACAATTTCAAAATGAAATAATTTGTCCAACAAGAAGGCATCATTAGTTAGACTTATTCCCTCTGCAGCCCAGCGGGAATTCTGAGCATTAAGTTTAGGACACAGACAGCAGCTGGGCTACCAAGAGTAGGACTGAATCGACCCGTAATAAACTGTAAGTGGAAAACAATTGTTAATTGATTAAGTAGACTTTGAACGTTAAAAATGTTCGTTGTAAGGGAAATGTGAAGATTTATACAAGGGATCAAACTCGTACGAGATTCCAGAATGCTCTTTAGATAAAATTTGTAGATTGTGGATTCACGGTATGATAATTAAAGATAATTTAGTAGGAATGTTGAACTTTAGCCAAGCTCTCCTGGTTCTCTTCTCAAACCTCACACTCCCATTTCCAGCTCTGTCTGGATGTCTTATAGGCCTCTCTACCTCAGTGGGTCAGAAACTCGGTTATCTCTCCCTCCATGTGTTCAGGACCCTTTAACCCATACCCTCCTTCTAGCTTCCTTATTTCCCCTACTGGTGCTGGCATCTTCTGGCCTGGGAGACACTGGGCCTCCCCTTTTTTGTTCCTCATGTTTCCCCACACCCACCTCGCAAACCATAAACTTGTAGATCCAGTGTTGCCGTGTTATCTTGTTCATTTCTGATCACCACCCCCTAAGCCAAGGCCTCCAAAATGGCGATGGTGCCAATTACATTACTCCAGATTAATCCTCATTCCGAGGATTGAGGAATCCTCTTACGAGATATGGCGATGGTGCCAATTACATTACGCCAGATTAATCCTCATTCTGACTATTCTTTTCACTAGGGATACTTTCTCTCAAGTTTCTGTCCAAATAAATTCTGCCCTCTTTTAAAGTTTTCAGAAGTTTCTTGCCCAAATAGGATTTCTTTCGTTTCCTTGGCTGAATTAGATTCCATCCTTCTCCCTTGCATCACCTATATCTTTCATATCTTTCTGGCATTTGCCATATTCTGTTATAGCTCATCATCACCAGAAGCTTTGACTCTTTCTGTCCTCCACTGGCACCTAATAGACACTAAGGAAATACATGATTAATTGATTGGGTCATAGTCAACTTTTCTTCTCTGTGCTTTCATGTATACAGAGGGCTGAGCCAGGTAGATTAGTGTGGTCTATCAGAGGAAGTAATTTCTTGTATTAAGCACACAGCTTATACTGTGTGATATTATTGATAAACTTCGGCCATGTCAACTATAAACTTTTCAATGATGTCTTGTATTGGAGAAGTCATTACCTACATATCACAGCAAAATATATTTGTGCATGGTAAATGCACAAATTAACAAACACCTTTGATTTTTCTTCTTGTCATTTATTATTTAGTGAACATATATGGAACACTTACGATCTACCTGAGCAAAACAGACTACACTCCCTTGGTAAAGCCGGACTTGAAACAGATACTTTTGAAAAGTGGTGTGGCATTTACAAATTCCAGTTTTAAAAGAATATCCTAGCTGCAGTCCGTAGACCAGCAATAATGAATGTTCAAAGAAGCGGTAATTTGAATACTCTTGATAAATTGATGGTCACCTGGACCTTCAAATAGTGTCAGTGAAAAAATCTACAGGTGAAATCGTGAGACGGTTAGGAGGGAAAATCAGCGGGACATGAGGAGGGAAAATGACTTCTCAGTTGCTTGACTACAGGGTGAGGGAGAGAGTAGAGTTCGAGATGGCACTCAGTGTTCTCATCTTTGGGTCCAGGAAGATGGTATGGTGTTTGGTAAGAGAAAATGATAGAAGCAGCCATGAGAGCAACAGCATGAGCCCAGTTTTAGATGATGTTGAATTTGAGGTACCTGAAAAGCCTCTAAACGGGGATCTCAAAGAGGTAACAGTGTATAGTTAGGGAGCTGAGAAAAGAAATGCACTTGAAGGAGATACGTAAAGGCCAACATTCATAGAAATGATTGAAGCCACATGCTTCAAGAAATGGACTCCACACTCAAAAAGTTCTGTAAAGATGAGTCAGCTAAGGCTAAATTGAAATATTAAAGAAGAGAAAAGCATTAAGCATGTACTGTCAGAATTCAATTGGTAGAGCGTGTTTCAAGAAAGCGGGTGTGGGGACGCCTGGGTGACTCAGATGGTTGGGCATCTGCCTTCGGCTCAGGTCAAGATCCCAGGGTCCTGGGATTGAGCCCCACATCGGGCTCTCTGCTCAATGGGAAGCCTGCTTCTCCCTCTCCCTCTCTGCTGCTCTGTTTGTGCTTTCTCGTTCTGTCAAATAAATAAATAAAATCTTAAAAAAAAAAAAGCGGGTGTGATCTAGAGTGCTAAAGAGATCACTATAGACTCTATAGATATAGATACCGCTGAGATCACATCAGTTGAGGACAGCATAATGACCTTTATTTCATGGCAAGGCAACCTGTGGGGATCTTGGTGATGAGTCATTTCTGTAGAGTGGTAGGAAAGGAATCCAGATTTGGGTTGAGAAATGAGTGGACCTAGGAAAATGGAGACCACATGGACGTATCTCTCAAAAAACTCCACTAGAAGGAGAGAAGAGAGCACAAGAACTCAGAATGGAAGAAGGTGCCTGGAATTATTATGGGAAAAAAAGTAGATGTGTCATGAACTCAGTCTACACCTACACATAGTCTACAAAAAATTCTTCAGGAGTACGACATGGAGTGATCTGTATTGTCATTTAAAACTGTGCCCCATCAAAACCCCTTCTCTTTTGTTAGTAGTAATCTAACTTTTATGGGAGTTAAAGTGGCTTAAAGTGACTTAAAGTGACTGGGACATCAAAATATCTTCTGAAAATATTATGAGTTGTCAATTGAATCATTAGATGAATGTTGAAAGGTGACATCTAAAGAATGGCTTACAGCACATTACCTCTTTTATGTAGGTCTCTTTGCAGAAAGCCTGCCCTTCTGCTCTGGCTTGTTAATGTGGTGATTTACATGGGGAAAATGGATAGTCAAGCACAGAAGAATAGCGAGCATTTTAGAGCATTTATTAAATTCCAGCCTCTTCTTAAGTGCTTTAGATATAATAGCTCATTTAATTAAAAACAACAAAACTATGAAATTCCTCTAAATATTTTTGGAAAAAATAACCATTTTCATTCAAACTTACAGAAAATAGTAAAAAAAGAAAAAAAAAGTAACACTTTTCTATATATTTTATGAAACCAGTATAATCCTCCTTCCAAAACCCAACAAGGTGATACAAGGATGGAAAATTACTTAACAGAATCCCTTATGAATATAGATATGAAATTATGAATGATATGTAAGCTTCTATACTGAAAACATGATTGAGAGAAAGAAGATAAATAAATGTAGGGTTTCATGGATTAGAAGATTCAATATATTAAGATGTCAAGAGATTAAATGTAAGCCCAATAAAAATTATGTTTTTTTTTTTACAGAAATTAATCAGCTGGTTCTAAAATGTACATGGAAATGCAAGAATCCAAGAATAGGCCAAGCAATCTTGCAGATGATTAACACTGGCAGATAACAAGATGTATTAGAAAATTATTTTAACTAGACAGATGTGCTATGGGCACAAGCATAGACGGATTAGAAATAGAAAAGACTGGAAGGACAATCACACGTTTTTGGTAACCTGTGATCTAATTTATGTCAAAGGTGATATATTTTCAGTATGGGGACAGCACGCAGTATAGGGGAAAAAACCTTTTGAAAAATGACCCTGGGTCACTTAAGTATCCACACAATATAAAATAAATATTGACTCTCTCCTTATACTCACAAAAATCAATTCTGTGTGAATTGCGGATCCAAAAGTAGAAGGCAAAGTAAAAGATTTCAGGAAAAGGACATGGGAAAATGTCTTCACGTCTATGTGATAAGCAAAGATTTCTTAAACTGATAATAGGACGCTAATCATGATGAGAAAATACTGATAAATTGGAGATCATTAAACTTATTTTTTTTCCTCAAGAAGTATGGTTAAGAGAGTAAATGGGTAAGCTACAAAGTGAAAGAAAATATGCAATCTCTATATATAACCTGACAATTCTATCCAGAATACATAAAGATTTTCTACAATGAAAAGGCAGAAAACCCAGTAGAAAAAGGGGCAAAAGACTTGAACAGGCACTTCACAGAAGAGCTTATCCAATTGGCAGCAAACATACGAAAAGGCACTCAACATCACTAGTCATCAGGCAAATGCAAATTGAAACCATGAAATGACAAGTGCGTACAACCAAAGTGGCAAAAATGAACGAGTCAGTATTAAGTGTTTTTAAGGATGTGGGGGAAAAAATCCTATATACCAGTGGTGGGTGAGAACAGAAATTGGTACAACCGCTTTGGAAAACTTTTGGAACAATGTCTATTAAAGCTGCCCAGATACATACCCTATGACCTTTCCCCCAGTTCCACTCTTAGTCCACACTGTTAACCAACAGAGTTGTGCATACGTTCAACAAAAGACATGCCCAAGAATAGTTATCTCAGCACTACTTGTACTACTTGTGTAATTCTAAAAACAGCACAGTATATGTTCATCAGTAGCTGAGATGATCAATTACTTGGGACTCTACAATGGAATACTATACAGAAATGAGAGGAAAATCCCAACGCTGCATGCAACAACATGGATATTTCGGAAAAAATGTTCAACAAGAAAGACAGCACAAATACATGCAATGCAAGATTTCATTTATGTAAAGTTCGAAAACAGAAAAACACAATCTATGGTGTTAAAAGGCAGAAGGCGGGGGGAGGGGGGGGCGGGGTGAAGTGGCTAAAAGGAGCCATGAGTGAAATTCCTGGGATGATGTCAAGGTTTTGTCATTTTAGTCTGGATTCTAATTCCATCAACTTGTTAACTTTGTGAAATTCACTGAGCCATAAATTTAGGACTTGTATAATTTTGTGCATGTTTACTAAAGAGAAAGAAAAGAAAAATTACGTAGCATGGCCATTCCTAATTTACAATGAAAGAAACCGAGGCGGATCACTGTTAGTATTTTAAACACGAGCAAAGAAGGGCACTAATCCAAATAAACATTTTAAATTGTGTGAGTTGGGAGTCATTTTAAACCAACCCATAGAAGGCAGTTCCTCAATAATTTCATTTCATTTGAATATTCAAATGAAAATTCACACAAATCAGTCATCGTTTAGAAAAGATCTTCATTCCGCGGAGTACAAAAAGTGACTTACTTTAACTGATCACCTATGGAAGCATTAAAAAGTTGCTCTACGTGCGGGTGCCTGGGTGGCTCAGTTGGTTAGGTGACTGCCTTCAGCTCAGGTCATGATCCCGGCATCCTGGGACTGAGTCCTGCATTGGGCTCCCAGTTCCATGGAGAGTTTGCGTCTCATTCAGACCTTCTCCCCTCTCATGGTCTCTCTCTCTCTCTCTCACACACACATACTCTCTCTCTCTAATAAATAAAAATCTTTAAAAAATAAAAAAAATTAAAAAAAAAAAAAAGTTGCTCTACGTGAGCAAATTGGCCCCAGATAACCTCAGGGTCTGAAATGTTCCAGAAAGTTTTTTCTTTTGGAGCAGCTGGGTGGCTCAGTCAATTAAGCATCCAAGTCTTGGTTTTGGCTCAGGTCACAGTCTCAGGGTTGTGATCTCAGGGTTGTGAGATGGAGGCTCGTGTTGGGTTCTTCACTCAGAATGGAGTCTGCTTGGGATTCTTTCCTCCTCCCTCTTCCTCTCCCTCTGCTCCTCCCCCTACTCGTGCTCTCTCTCTCTCTCTCTCAAATAAATAAAATCTTTAAAAAAAAGTTTTCTCTTTATTCAGGTTATAGTTACGTTCATTGAACCCGGCAGCACACGTATTTAAGTTTTTTGGGAAGTCAAAATGTGCTCCTAACTGCCTCCCCCCGCCCCCCCCCCCCCGCCCCGGCCACATTGTTCAAGGCTCAATTCTACACACCTACACATATATTCGTAAATTTTTGTAAGATTTCACATATCTCTGAAAATTGATCTGTAGATTCCAGTTGAGAACCTGAGAACCTGTGTTTTCAGGCAATACATTCAGAGCTTCCCATTTGCTGCATTTGATAACCTCGGGTGGAGGATGCGTTTTTCTAGAAGCCCAATGTCAGTAGTCTGCTCAATGCCAGCCCTCAATTCATTCATTATTCAATCCAGCTTTTTTTCTAGGAAACATTTTATTAGGCCAGTCTTCACAGCTGAGAAATCCTGAGATTTCAATTTGCTTTCCATTCCTTTAATGCATCACAATAATACATCCAAGTTTCTCTTCTCCGTGTATTTTCATTATTAGATCAAAGCAACTGGTTGGAAACACAAAAACACATGGAATCCTTTGTTTAACTGCATAATCAATAGCTGGCATAACTGATTTCTTATGCCTCTACCAGATAAATCGTGATGTGCATAGTGGCAAAGTCCACGATCTGGGGTATTTTGTCTTGTTTTGGTTTTGTTGTTAGGTTCTGTTTTTGCCGCCAAAGTTCTGCACAAGCTGGAGAAGTGATCCGGCAAAGAAAAGTTAACAGGGACAAGTAGAATGTTCCTCGTACAGTGAAAGGAGGCAGCAGATTGTTTTTTTCCTAATTGAGGCATGAATCACCTGCATTGTATGTCTGCTGCACATGGGGCTGGGCCCAGGGAGAGAATGGGGTTTGCTGAAGGAGAGTCCGAACAAGTGGGAGACAGAGACTTGGTGAGAGGGTCGGGCGGCAGTGGCAAGTCCTCGGGTTGTATGGAGAGCCATGACCCCGGGCAGACCCGAGCTCACACAGGGAGAGACACGGGCATGTGTTCTCCCCAACGTGAAAGCTTTGCCCTGGAGTATGCTGAACACAGGTTCAGCCACTTGTGCCCCAGGGGATATGGAAGGGCAACCTAGCAGTCGCTCTGATTAGAGACGAAGCCCCTGATCATGTAGGAATAGCATTTCTTCTTTTCACAAGACAGTATATTCCATCTTAAAATTATCAAAAATGTTTGGGTGTATTTTTCTCTCGTCCAAATCATCAATAAAGATGCTAAAACAGCACACGACCTTGATTCCTTCCGCCCATCGTCCAGACACCTCTCTTTAAGTAGATCCAGTAGCATTTACCACTCTGACCACCTTGAAGAATCCAATTGTCAACCTGCCAGTGTGCCCTTTTTTCTCAGCAAATTAAACTTAAAATTGAAGCTTTGTGAGATCCCACTGTATCTTCTCCTTCTTATTTTAAATAGCGAACAGATCGTAGGATTATTTCTAGATAACCACCGCCCCTCGCTATAATCAGGTTTAAGCTTCGTAATTTATAGCAGTGTATTTGCCTGTTAAGACTCTGGACCCAGTTACAACCATCCCAGTAGCGATCATTTATGGGTGGTCACTTATAGTCAAGACACTTTAAATTCATCGTTTTAGTCAATTACAAAGATATTTTGCATAATTAACATGGTATGTCTGGGCTTAAGGTTTTGATCTGTGCTCTGACTCTTGATTCTACACGAACCACTTCAAAAGCGTCATGTTGCGGGGGCCGGGTGGGGGGCTGCTGGAGGAGGGGTGAATTCTCTAGGGCCTGAGCGATTTTGAACTATTGACTTTTGAATGATGAGGTTTCCTGACATTCTTTTCCCTTGCTTCTTATTAATGGTTACTTGGTCAGCCTGTCTATTTCTTTTGAGTATTCATATTGGCTGTTACTGTGAAAGATTTCCAAATGAATAGTGTCACATTCATTTAATAATTAATGCCTCCTTTTCTCCTGACCCTTCGTTTTTAGCCTAGATTTCGATTATTCATAGTCCTGTGGGAGTATGCATGAATTCAATTCATGTGTGGTCCTAAAACTTCCCGTTAAGTGTTAAACTCTAGTAGTTTCAGAATTCTCTCCCAGTGCCCTGGTAATCTATAAAATTGCTACCTTATTTGATCTGTTTCACCCACTTTCTCTTTTTTATAGCTGTCCATTCTCTAATTCAGAGGCAACTAAAATTTTACATGTCCTAAAACAGGCAGTTTAAAAGGAGAGAAAACTCAGAGGACTGGCTGACCCCAAATTTGGACTATATTGAAATAAAAACTAGGTGTTTTTTTATGTTTGTTTGTTTATTTGTTTGTTTCCCACCTGCTTTTCATTAGCATTCAATTGCTGCTGGCTTGGAGTTGGGTAAGCTCAGTGACCCAGACCCAGAAGAATAGGGGTTCAAATCCAAGATTGGGTACTCTGGTACCAACTTACTGTTTATCTTTGGGCATCTCACTTGTTTTCCTGGAGCCCCAATTTCCCTTGCTACAAATAGAAATAAAAGCATCCAAATTATGAGGGTTTTGAATTATATAGGCTCAGCACCTACTGTTCACTTTTATTGAATAAGGATATACACAGAGCAGCACACATAACATAGGTTTATGCAGCCTCGTGAATTTTCAGAAATTGAATATTCTCATGAAACTAACACCCAGATGTTACTTAACAATACCAGCATCTCAGAAGACTCTATGTGAGCCCCCTTGGTCTACTGTCCCTCAATAGTATTAAAAAGGGTAAGTATAAAATTTCTCAAACTCACCACAATTGACCTTTGGAGCCAGATGGAATCGAATGAATCTTCGTGATGGAATGCAGTGAATCTTACCTCTGCAAGTATATTTAGCAGCACCCCTGACCTCTCCCAATTAGATGTCAGTAGTACCTCCCCCAAATCTGGGAAGATATAACAATCCACATATGTCCAGATATTGCCAAGTGCTCAGGGGTAGGGAGTGTGAGGAGGAAAGATCTTCCTAAGGTGAGAACCACCAGTATATACACTATGCCTATGCGTTATGCCCAGAACCTCAGGCCAAGAGGGACCCCTCCCAAGTGAGCTGTCATTGGTTCTCCAGTCTTCCCCCACTCTGTGGTAACTCTCCAGCGCCAGCTGCCCTGGGCAGAAACTTCAGGTAAGTTCCTTACCATCAGTCCTGGAAGGAGGTCGTCCCTGGATCTGGGGCCCCAAAGGTTTTGCTTCTGTTCCCATTTCCCTACAGCTTCTTGCGCCCCCTGCCGGTGGAAGTTTTAATTGGTTCAACTACTTTGGAAAACTGTTGGCAGTTATTCAGTGTTTACTGAACTGTCTGCGAACCCTTGTGATTCCCTTTTGAGTATCTACTCAATCACACTTAAAAAAATTTTAAAAAGATTTTATTTATTATATCTTTGACACAGAGGGAGAGGGAGAACATGAGCAGGGGGAGCAGCAGGCAGGGGGAGAGGGAAGAGTAGGCTCCCCGCTGAGCAGAGAGCCTGATGTGGAGCTGGATCCCAGGACCCTGAGATTCTGACCTGAGCCGAAGGCAGAGGCTTTAACCCACGGAGCCACCCAGGCGCCCCTTAAACTCGAAAGTTTTAATATAGCTTTGCTTCTTCTATGGCTTATTTTTATCTATTTATTTATTTAGATTTTATTTTTAAGTAATCACCAACATGAAGCTCAAATCCACAATCCCGAGGTAAAGAGTCGCATGCTCCACTAACTGGGCCAGCCAGGCGGCCCTATTTATATTTACCTTTATCTAGTGAAAAAAACTCCTTGTCTGCCATGTTTCATAAAGTATATAATATTTTAATCATCTTGTATAAACATGATTTATAAATAATAAACATATACACAAACATAAATAATAAATTCATAAACAAAGTAAATAAATAAAATATAAATAATAAATAAACAAATTAAATAAAAATAAATAAATAAAATATAAATAATAAATTTATAAACATAATTTATAAATAAATAAAACTACAATTATTGGGGGTTTTCAAAATACTTAAACTGCTCAGTAGTTATGGTTTAAAAAAAATATAAAGACCTATGGGCACTTGGGTTGCTCAGTCAGTTAAGCTTCTGATTCTTGGCTTCTGCTCAGGTCATGACTCCAGGGTCCTGGGACTGAGCCCCACATCAGGCTCTGCACTCACTGGGGTGTCTGCTTGAGATTCTCTCCCTCTGAACTTCCCCCTGCTATTTCTCTCTCTCTCTCTCTCAAATAAACAAATAAATTCCTTAAAAAAAATTTTAAGATGTAAAGATCTAGTAACTAAATTAGTGTGCATTAAACTATGTAACAGGAAGTTTGAGTACTTGCTATAATGAAGAAAATAAGACTCCTAGAAAACAAAGATTCATTTTCATCTTCTTTATAATAGTTGTTATCATGTGAGGAAAGACAATGAAAATACATGAGAAATTATAAACAACGGCTTCATATTGTGGATTCTGGTGCTGTAGATACCCAACTTTCATATGCAACAGAAAATACAAATTACTGAAGTTTCATATCACATTATCTGAATTGGGAAAACAACATCTATTTGGGGAGATAAACATTTGATGGAAATTGGCTGAACACTACATGCCAAGCTTTTTTTCCCTTCCTTCACTATTGCTTAAAAGTATAATAAAGAGAAATACAATGAAAATGTCCAGAAGAATAAAGTCTCCCAGAATCATTAAACAATACAAGTCAGATTATAAACAGATACATTCAGTGAGGTTTAATTTTGAGGCCATGTCTCCTTTGCAGGTCAAAAATGATAGGATGTATTAAAGGGAGTCCTTTGTGTTGGTTTCTGTGACTGCTGTAAGAGTGCCAGAAATTTCATGGCTTAAAACAAGACAAATTTGCCTTACAGTTCGAGCAATCAGAAGTCCCAAAGATCTCACTTGGCTAAAATTAAGGTGTCAACAGGACTATATATTCCTTCAGGAAACTTTAGGGGAGAGTTGACTTTCCAGCTTCTAGAAGCTGTTCCCACACCCTGGCTCCTTGCCATTCCCACCCTCCCCATCTCCGTCTTCGAAACCAGCAACGTTGAGCAGAGTCCTTGTCATTCTGCCTTTCTTCGGGTTGTCTCTTCCAATTCCCTTTCCACGTGGAAGGACTATAAAATACTATATATGTAGTGATTATAGTGGCCTCACCTGAGCAATCCAGGATAAGCATCCTATGTTCAGGACAGCTGATAAGCAACCTTGCTTCCCCTTTGCCCTGTATCCTAACATATTCACAGATTCTGGGAATTAGGAGGTGGACATCTACCATGGGTCGTTATTCTGCCTACTATACCCTTTAAGGTTTTCGAATCTAAATGGAACGGTTTTGGCAGGAGCACATTTCTCTCCTGTTTTCTTAGGAGACTCTGTCATCCATATTTATTTTCAAAGCAGAATTTTTTTATACTCGTGTGGGTTATGCCCACGTATTCGCGTGAGCGTGCACACATGTGCACGTACACACATCGCTAATTTATTCAGAACACCACTGGAAAATAATAGTGCGTGAAATAACTTCCTATGCTCATAATGTCTTAATAAAGGCTCCAAGGCAGTAGGGGGTGATATAAAGAGCATCAAACTAGGAATCAGAAAAGTCCACGTTCTCTGCCTGAATCTGCCCTTTTATATAATATAAAATATAAATATATATTTATTATTTATAATAATAACATAGAATATATTATAATATAATATATAATATAATATTTATATATAATATAATATATAATATTCTTATAATATAAATATAATATTTATATTATATTATATATAATATAATTATATATAATATAATATAATAATATAAATAATATATATTTATTTATTATAATATATAATATAAAATATAAAAAAAACTTTAATATAAAACAGTAGTAGTGGTGGTACTTGAATGAGCTGTGTAGAGAGTCAGGAGCATTTACTTCTCTCAGAGGTGTTCCCCATCATTAAAATTCCATTAAGAAGCCTCATAGCCAACTAATGGTCAGCTCCAGAGGTGAAGATGGAAGGAGGATAATCGTGGTTTAAATTTAACTGAGAAGGAAATGCTTTTATATAGTAGGGCCGGGAGGGGAGACTCATCCATTAGCCAAATTAAAGCCAGACTCCAAAACTCTAATTCTTGATGTCATCACTAATACCCATTCTTGAACGACTGAGTACAAAATTGCAGTCCACCCTACCTCAGTTTCTCCGCTAAAGTAAAAAGAGGAGGTGTTTAGGGATGGAACCCTAAATACCGGTATTGTGCATAAAATGTTTCCATTTTTGAAGGTCTCGGCATTGGATTGGTCCATTTTGTTGTGTAACAATACTGCCTCAATGCTCAGCAAAAGCGGATGTTGAAACTCATCATTAGATACAGTTTGGGCTTCTATTTCCCCAATTCTCGGTTTCAATTATCCGTGTTATACTTGTCTCCTCTATCATTTCAGAAAATCACAAGTTGGCAATCATAATTACATAATTCTTTTTGAACGAGCTGTCAAAAATAGAGGCTTAAAACTAAAAAAAAAAAAAAAAAA
>CM052797.1:10572057-10593605 GCA_028533885.1 Nasua narica
TACTCCTAGACTTACATATGTGCTTTGATAGATCTAAAAGCCTAGGCGTAAGAGCACGTCTGAAGACATTTGAAATTTTATTCTGAAAGAGTCTCATTGTAAAAACATTTTCAATTTCCACTCGTTCCTTCCATAATTTTTGAATACTGACTATAGACCTATGCACTGAGCGAGTCTTAAGGATCTCAGACAGGAGAAATTCACTGCCTTTAATAAAAGCCTCGTAATTTTTGTTGGAGAGCTTAATTATAGTTCTATTCCTCAGATTTCAGGAATAAGTTCTACTAATATAATAAAAACCAATATCTTCAAGTTTAAACTTTCTTATTATTACTTAAAAATGAGCCAACGAGTCCAGATCTCGGACATTTCAAGTCACTGGCTATTATTTTTTCCTATGAGAGACATATTAGTAGAATTTGAGCCAGAAACTTTACTGAAGGTCAATGCCATCTCTTTGCATTTATCACTGCCCGTCTTGCTCTGCATATTTTTTTGGTATTCGCCATGCATTGTTAACGGTGATTGTCATGTAATTAAATCACTGCTCATCACAAGAGCCTGTTTTTATGCTGAGATAAGCATCAGAAGCCTGCTGCAGGACCCCCAGATCAATAAAGATGTTCCCAGTAGGATTACAAAGAGGCTGGGGTTGAGCAGGGCACCAGAATTAATTAGGAATGATTTCTCTTTTTCTTTCTACTTTCAATATATTTTTTAATTGTTTTTCCATTTTCAGTGGGCTCTACCCCCCCTTTTTTTTAATTCTACAGTGATGCTCAGACACTTCTATCCAGACATCTGCAGAGGCTGAGGTCTCAATTTCATCCGCTTTTTCAGTCATATTCTCCACTTACTTTAGTCCCAGTTATCTCAGAGCTTCATCAGTTTTAGAGAAACTTTGGAAGCAGAGGTGGTCCTCCAATTTCAGAAAGCTCTTTGGACATTGAAATACAGGTGGATTTCTTGTTTTAGTTGGCATGCTCTTGAGACAATGTGATATCCAGGTTTTAGAAGTATCAGTGTATTCTAAAATGAAACCCAAACCAAATAAAATGTGAATTAAAAAAGAGGAAGAGGAGGAAAACTTCTTGGTCTTCCATGACTGTGTATGACATCTTCTTGGTGAAAGGTCCAGGAACACTAAAGCTCATTTTTGAGACTGAAAACATTGTATTCTAAATAAGAGGCATGTCCCGGTGCAGGTGGGGGGCCAGAACACAGGAGCCCCTATATTCGTCACCTTCAAGGATTATTACAATTCCTGGCTGCGGAAATGGAGAGCAGAAAGGAGTGAGGCGGCAGCTGCAGGAGGTGGTTATCAGTGGGGAAACGGAGGTGATGGTATTTAAGAGTAAAAAACGACAGGAACTTTTCCAGGATCTGAGACACATATTCCAAATAAGAGTGGAAAAGAAGGAAATAATCAAATATTTCAGAACAGGAAAGAGAAAGTGATCTATTAATGGTGACCCCAAATGACCTCATGGGAAGATTCTATTATCAGGGGCCCATGGTTGCAGATGGGCCTTGACAGAGCAATAGAGTGACCGGGTGGGGGCTTTGATGCTTCCTGTCCCCGCTGGTCTTCAATAATTAAATCATGCATACATTCCTTCTTTCAATCAACACACATGCACTTACTGAGTGCCTACTCTTAGGGTTTGACAGCGTTTAAGGAACCTATAATACACCCTTTACCATCTGAGGTTGGACCATGAGATAGACATAGGAATCAAACAAATGGAGATGAAAATACATCTTTATTGCTGCTAGTGAATGAGGGGGACAAGTGGGTTTCCTAATACTGAGCCCCAGAATTCAAGAGTCATACCCAGCCAGACACAGAGAGTGTGGGATACTAGAGGCCTCCAGACACAGGGGCATTGCCTGATCCTGCAAGACTCCGGGCAGAGAGGAGCACAGCCAAATGCCCACTCTGTGTAGACAGGCAGATTCCCAAGAGAAAGAAGGAATGGCTCTGATGGGGATGTGTCACCCATCCCTCCCCCTGGGCAGGTGTGTTGATTGAGGCGCTGGAGGGAAATCAGGAGTGTGATTCCAACATAGCTCTCTTTACGGGAGTCTTAAGTGGTGCACTGGAGTCAAAGACCTTTCCTCTAGTCTGGGAGAGACACACGTATAAATTCCTGCCAGGCAGGAACCGGATGCAGTCCGTGCCTTCAAGGTGCTGAGAGCCTAGTATGGCAACTAGACCAATAATAACACATGTGACCAATTTCCTTTTCTAGCAAGTGGGGCATGTTGGACAACTTAGAAAGTATTTGACCCAGTTGAGCGTCTGACTCTTGATTTCAGCTCAGGTCATCATCTCGGGGCCATGAGATGAGATCGAGCCCTGCATTGGGCTTCACGCTCAGTGAGGAGTCTGCTTGAGATTCTCTCTCTCCTCCTACCCCTCCCCCCATTCATGCTTGTGTGCCCTCTTTTTCAAATAAATAAATCTTTAAAAAAATCTTAAATACAATAAAATCTTTAAATAAAATCTTAAAAAAAAAATAGAAAGTAGCTGGCCCCAACCTAGCTTTCCAGTCCTATATAACAATACTGTCGCAGAAATGTGGTTATTTCTATTAATTCTATTAATAGTAATATTAATTCTGTTAATATTAATTTCTATTAATAACCAATAAATATGGTTATTAAGGACTCAAACGTCCTTAATACATATGGCTGCTTTGATCTAGACTAGCCTTTTCTCTAATCTCTCTCTCTCTCTCCCAGTGACATTCATTTTTAGTGCTGTTCCCATATCGCACCTCTTGAAGAAACATTTTTCGATCCCTACCGCTCTGCATGCTTTCCTCCTTGTAAGGGTATAGGCCACTTTGTTCTTTCCCATGACTGTTGCATGCCTCCCCATTGTATCATGAGAAAACGTGTGCTCAGCTCATCCTTTCTCGAATGGAGGCATCCCCACATCTCCATGTCTTCTAACATCTACCTCAGAGGCTGCAGGTGGACATACAGAAGGGATGTTAAGTTAAATGGAAAGAAGCTAAGCACCCCTCCTTTCATGATCGGTCAGGCTCTTACTGGCTTCTCAGTTCGTTCTGTGGGCTGGGAACTCCCAACATCCAGAGGAGGAAGGAGAGACCCACATGGCTCGCACAACTTTCCTAAACCCCATAAGCTATGATGGCTCCATTTCCCCGTGCAGAACTGCTAAGGCCGTTTACCATGTGAAGGTATTTCAATCTAGAAGGTGGCAGACGTGTGGTCAAAGGGAATTTGGTTTTTTCTGAAGCGTTCCGGGGGAATAAGGAATTTCATTATTTGCTCCCCGCAGTCTTCACGCCATCCCTACATTTTGTATTTTTCATAAAACAAAACACTGTGCCTTCACAGAAGCTCCCAGTGACCTTCGTGCTGTTTATTGCCTCCCTGGTTGTATTAAACCTCCGAGCTGCGCAGCGGGATTTCTAAAGGACACAGGCCTCAAACCTGCCAACCTATCAATTTAGTGGGGAGAAAAAATAAAAGTTAGTGTGCCTCTCACACGCCTGAGATTGTATTTGTAACTAACCTTCAGCGCAGACCGCATTGTTCACGAGGAAAGACCTATTCTCACGGTTTAGATCACCTTTCCCTCTCCCTTCCCCATCTCAGACCTTTCCGCTGCTTGCTTTTGTCCCTCAAGACAGAATTGTTCCTTCTCTTCCTGCAAAGCAACTCTTCTCTCCAAGGACGGTGATATAATGTCTAAAGCAAACCACTCTAGCCCGCAAGTCTCCAGAGCGGCTGGGGAGGTGACTTGCAGTGTAATGAGGTCTTGCTGCCACTAGGGCCCGAAAGACAATTATGAGACAGAGCGTATCCTTGGCAACTTTCCAACTTCCTTTGTGACCTTCTCCATGGGCAATCGGTTTCTTGGGTTTTGTTTTGTTTTGTTTGTTTGTTGACAAGGATCTGTGGATTTTAAAATTTGAGGAATCGAAAAATAGCCCTCCCAGGTTCCTTCTTCTGCCTGTGGAGCGTTATTATCTCTTTAGCAGAGGCAAATGACCCAACCAGGACTGGAATCTTCCCTGGGTTCCGTACATAGGCATTGAAGAGAGCTGTTAGATTTTTATCTCATTTTGCCGGGTTGGAAGGAGTTCCTGGCAGCTATCTCGTCTGCCAAGTGGACAGAATCCGCCTGCAGAAGAAAATCCAATAGACATGACACTAGGAGATGGGAGGGAGTTATTAGGTCCTCCTGGGACTGAAGCAAGACTCATCCCCAGATCTCCCGGTTAACTGATCCAATAAGTTCCTTCTCTGCATAATTTACATTGTGAGGGGATTCTGTCATTATGGCATGAATCTTGACTAATGCAGATGATAATGCAAAAGTGCTTTCTTCTGCTAATTTGCAGATCTTTGATTACATATAAGACTGAGCATTAATTCATGTTTACTGGATAGTTCTATTCCTTCTCTAATTATTTCTTCATGGTCTCTGCCCATTTTTGACAATTTCCTTTTTTTTGTAATAGCTTTTAATATACTTAGAGCATCAGTCTCTTTTCTGTCATATGTGTAGCAAATATTTTTTTCCCAAATTGTCATATATTTTTGACTTCGATAGATTTTCTTGGCAAATAAATGTTTCTTTTTTATGCATTCTGCCCTTGGCATTATGCTTTAAAACGCCTTCCCTGATTCAACATTGTTTTTCAAGTGAGCAGACAAAATAGAATTTGAAAATCAACAGCATTTGTCCATACAGGGAATAACCATTCAGAAAAGGAAATAGAAAACTTAACACAGCAACCAATGCTCTAAAGGGCCTGGGTTTAACCTAACAAAAAAAAAGCAAGCATGTATGGAGAAAATCCTCAAAGAATTAGAAGATGTTAAAAAAAATTTGATTAAAGGAAGTGGTATTCTTTGGTAGGAAAATTTAATAATAAACTTCAGATGAGTTAATATCTGTTGAAGGGGTACAACATGGTGTTTTCTTTTTTTAAATTTTTTTAAAAGATTTTATTTATTTTTTTGACAGAGAGGAGAGATATCACAAGTAGGCAGAGAGGCAGACAGAGAGAGAGGGGAAAGCAGGCTCCCTGCTGAGCAGAGAGCACGATGCAAGTCTTGATCCCAGGACCCTGAGATCATGACCTGAGCCGAAGACAGAGGCTTTAACCCACTGAGCCACCCAGGTGCCCCCATGGTAAGTGTTTTCTAAAGAGCTTCTCATGTGTTAACATTTAAACGGCTCACCAACCCTATGTAGTAATGCTTTCAAGAACGTCAGAGTGAATACTTGGAGAGGTTGGAAAATACGGAGCCTGAGAAGTACAATGGGAGTGATGAGCAGGAGAAAATCGAGTAAAAAGATGGGGTCTTTTTACTTTGAAAAAGAAGGTGTTTCACAGACCAATGGATGATAGTGAGCCATGAACTAAGAAGTGTTGTTAGATCCTGTTTGTTCCTGAGATTCAAAAGCAAAGAAAGAACAAAGTAAAGTAAACCAAAATGAAAATATGGACCTGTATTATCTTCTTGTCCTTTCAATGCTTTATTTTTATTTAGAGTAAATTATGAGAAAAATATCGACTTTATCTGGTTCTCTCCTCCTCCCCCTAAAAACATTTAGCCAATGGCCGAAATATATTTTATGGCTCATTCTTTCTTTTCTGCTGTTTTAAAATGCCAAGTTGATTTTATAATAATAGACATATAGATCTATTTCTGTTGTTTCTTTTGTTTGGTTGTAATGATTGGCCTATCTTTTCTTACATCAGTGAAAAAGCTTAAAAGAGATCAGCTTCATATCAGTCTTTTGACTTTCTAGTCTATCAATCACCAAATCTCATTAATACTACCTTCTAAATATTTGTCAAGTCCTTCGATTCTCCATTTCCAGCACCCCCACTTTGGTTACCAACCTCACCATCTCTCTCCGGGAACACCACAGAACTCACTATGTAGTAGCCCTGCGTGCCTTCTTCATTGCATCCGGAACATTCTCCTCGCAACAGAAAAGAATAAACTCTTGAAGCCATTGGTTTCATTATGGTCCCTGTCCAGGATCCTTAGGGACATTTTCACTGCACTCAAATAGAATCTTTTCTGTGTTGCATGGTCTGCACGTCGCCCCAACTGTTTTTCTCCTACCCTTTCCCCAAGACTCTGGAGTTCCATCTGTTGGTTGACACCAGACTCCTTTAGTTTCTTGACTATGCCAAGATATGCTCATCACAGGGCCTTCAAACCTGCTTTCCTCCCCCTGGGATCTCTCTTTCCCTTTCCATCCTTGAGTCAGGTTCGACGTCACTCCCCGTGAAGACCATCACTTATGATTTTGGGTGTGCTATATGGCAGGCCGGTGACACCAGTTGTGTGCCCGTTGAAGGAAGTGATGTCCTCCATTTTGGGCATAGAAGAACTGCAGCACCAAACATTGCTTTCCCTGACCGGTAGCTTTCTTGTAAAGCACTCTGACTGCTTGTAATGAGATATTTACGATATCACGGTCATTATTTTTTACCCTCTCCCTCTCCTTCACTAGATTGTAAGCACCTTGGAGGCAGGGCCATAGCTGCTTTTTCTCCCTCTCCCACAAGCAAAAAGCACACAATCCTCAAATATTTGCTCAATGAACAACATCTGGTTAGTCATGTTAATAACATGTTAGTCATGTCAGTCACTCCCTATCCCCCTTCATTTAAAAAAGTCCCAAGCTATCCATCCCACCTTTTTCTTCTACATAAATTTTCAGATTTTTTATGCTCTAAAATATCCTACTGGAATTTCATTATATTCATAAGTTACTTTTGGATGATTTGTAATCTTCACAATATTAATCTCTCAATGTGTAAACATGACATAATATTTCTTTTTTTTTTAAGATTTTATTTATTTGAGAGAGACACAGTGAGAGAGGGAACATATGCAAGGGGTGGGGGGACAGGGAGAAGCAGGCTTCCAGCTGAGCAGGGGGCCTGATAAGGGGCTTGATCCCAGGACCTTGGGATCATGACCTGAGCTAAAGGCAGATGCTTAAGGACTGAGCCACCCAGATGCCCCAACATAATATATCATAGTGTTTTTTTTTCTTCATATGAATTCTACTCATTTCCTGTAAGGATTATTTCCATTTTATTTTATATTTGTGGTTGCAACTGGGTGCAATCTTTTTGGAGAGGAAGGATCCTTTTCTTATTTTATTTTCAAAGGAGATATATTTTTAATATAGGAAATTACTGGTATTTTATATATAGTTTTTAATCGCCAAATGTATTTAAATCAATGATTACTATTTTTTTTAGAAGGGGGAGGAGAAGGGAGAGAGAGCATCTTATGAAAGCAGGCTTCATAGCCAGAGTAGAGCCCAATGTGGGGCTCGATCTCATGACCCTGAGATCATGACCTGAGCCAAAATCAAGAGTCAGATGCTTAACCATCTGAGGCACCCAGCTGCCCCTTAAATCAATTACTTGTTTTAATGACTTTAATAGCTCTTACTACATTTTCAAGGGAGGTAATCATGCAACCTACAGGAAGCTTTTTCTTTATCTCCTTCATGGTTAGAGCTATTACTCCATTTTTGTATTTTATCCCATCGGTTATTACTTGACAATAATTTTAAATAATAATAACAAAAGGAGGTAACTTCTTTATGTTTTTAACCCCAAAGAGAATTTGTTTACCATTAAGTGTGAACCCGTCCCTTGGATGCTTTGCCACATGGGGATCTCTTCATTATGGTTTATCTCTGGTTTGGCTACAATCTAGGAAAGGGCTAGTCCTCAGACGTTCATTTTCCACGTGTGGTGATTGAAGAAGAAAATGATGTTGGAAGTCTCACATCTAATGGCAACTTGGGCTTTTTAGCCTTAACGCTGTGCTAGAAATGTATCTTCCAATTTGTTCAGTCCTCTAAGTTACTTCATGTTTCCATGAAAAGTGAGTGATTTTTGTTGTCTTTGTGTTACTCGTTGTTAATCTGCTCATGGGGGCCAACAATTAGCCAGAAAATTATTTAGAGAGTTCTAGCTCTTTGATCATTTTTGTTATAGGGGACGGATTCTCTTCTCTCCATTATTATGAAAAGAATTTTGATTGTGTGTGTGTGTGTGTGTGTGTGTGTACATGTATTTTGAAGTAAAAAATAAAACATAAGAGCTATCCTACAAAGGCAGCAAGATCCCCTTGTCCTTAGGTGCCTAAACTTAATCACAAGAGGTGTAGGCACCCACATCCTGCCAGGGTCAGTTCCACGCTTGCAGGGAGCCAGCCCTCTCCCCTCCCCTCCCCCCTCCCCGCTCTCCTTCCCTCCCCTCACCTCTCCCCAAGGAGCTGGCATTTCTCCATCTCCTCCTTGGGTGTCTGTTGTCCCAGTGGCCGCTACAAATTCATTCCTCACTTTCACCAAACTGATTTCTGTTTGTGGAGCTGCTGGCAGGAACCTTCCAAGGCCAGGCGGTGCCTGGGAAGCAAGTCTGCTTCTTTCCACTGTCAGGGAGCTTTTAGAAATAACACCGTCCTCTGAGGAAGTCAGAACAGCAACAGGAAAATAAGTAAAACCTATTATAAAACAGTTGTCCAAGAACTTGGGCACGGCGCGGGGTGGAGATCGATACACTGTGAAGGTTAAATCTATTTTCACACTGTGTTCTATTTCACCGTTTAATGGTGTTTTAATGTGTCTGTCACTGAGCCCCTTCATGTTATGCAGGTAGAGGCTTTACAAAAGAGAAAGAACCCGGCTTTTCAAGCTTCGCTGTAACATCTCATTTACCAGCCGCGATCTGACATTTTCTTTTCCCGTCCGGAGTGATGGCAGATCCGGCTCTCACTCTCAACCCCTCTGGCTCTTCTTCCAGTTCTCTTGTACACTCCGAATTTTGCAGGAGGCAAAGTTGGAAGCCTTGGGGACTCTTAGCTTTCTGAAAAGCTCTCCAGGATACTTCACTGTATCTTAGAAGGGGACTAAGACGTTTCTGACCCTTCGTCCCCATGTACTCAATTGGCCTCCTCCATTTTGCAGGTGACTCAGGCTCTGGGTCTCACTGCCTCCCTCTCCTGCCTGGGTTTTCTGCCCAGCCCCCAGCCTCGTGTCTCTCTCTCCACCCTACAGGTCAGTGAGCATGTGGTTGCTTGCTCTTACTGGCCCACCTCTATGGGGCAAACCCTGATTATTTGTTCTTACCCATGAAGCGATCTTTGCTTCTACCTTGACACACTTAAGCCATTTGGTAGTATAGTCACTGTATTCATTTCTTAGGGCTACGGCCACAAAGTGCTATCAACTTGGTGGCGTAAAACGAGAGAAACATGTTCCCTCACAGATCTGGAGAAAGGAAGTCTGAAATCAAGAGCTGGCAGGGCCATGATCTCTCTGAAGCCTTTGGGGGAGCCTTTCAATTAATTTCTGGTGTTACCGGAAATCCTTGGTTTTCCTTGGTTCGTGGATACCTCACTCCAATCTTTCTGCCTTTGTCCTTATGTAGTGTCTCCCAATGCATTCTCTTCTTATGAGGACAACAGTCAATATGGTATTAAGGCCCCACCCTACTCCACTGTGACCTCATCTGAACTAATTGCATCTGCAATGACCCCATTTCCAAAACATGGTCACAATCGGAGGTTCTGGGAAGGATATAAACCTGGGGAATACTATGTATGGTATCATGGTTAATTTTATGTGTCAACCTGACGGAGCTGTAATGTCCACCTATGCAGTCAAATATTATTCTGAATGCTTCTGTGAGAGTGTTTTTGATGGGATTAACAGTTAAATCAGTGGACTTTGAGTAAAACAGAGTGCCATCCTTAACATGGGTGGGCCACATCTTATCAGTTGAAGGCCCAAATGGAACCAAAGACTGACCTCCCCCAAGCAAGAGTGAATTCTGTCGGATGATTGACTTTAGACTGAAACTGCATCATTGGCTCTTCCTAAGTCATCAGCCTGCCAAACCACCTTGTAGATTTGGGACTTGACAACCTCCATAACTGCATGAGCCAATTCCCTAAATCTTTCTTTCTGTGTATACACACACACACACACACACACACACACACACACACACACACTGGTTTTGTTTTTCTGAAGAACCCTGACTAATACACTGTCTAAACCAGTACAGCCATGTAGATGGAATATATAGAAGGTGTTCCACGGAAGGACACGTGTCATTTAGTTATGTTCAATAATAGACAGACTTTATGCACTCAGGTTTCCGTAAGTTAGAGTAACGGAACCAGCACGACATCTTCCTGCATGTCCTGAATTCCAAATGGCTGGATTTTCAGTAGAATTCAAGTTATAGGGAGGGGAGGGCACTATGACTAGGTCTAGCTTATAGCAGAAATTCTCAAAGTATGGTCCCTGGAGATATATGAGACTCTTGCAGAGGATCTCCCAATTCAAAATTATTGTCATAATGATATGAAGATTTTTTAAATTATTTCCATTGCACTGACCTTTTTAAAAAAGATTTACTTATCTGTTTTAGAGAGAAAGCCTGCGAGTGGGGAGGAGGAGCAGAGGGAGAGGGAGAGAATCCTCAAGTGGACTCCCCACTGAGAGTGGAGACTGACGTAGGGTTCAGTCCCAAGACCTTGAGATCATGACCTGTTCTGAAATCTAGTGGGCTGCTTAAACTACTGTGCCACCCAGGTGCTCCATCAGTTGGGTTGACCTTTAAACTGATGAAACCAAAGTGATTCAGCTAAAACTAATACGCCCAACCATGAATCAATGCAAACCCACCAGTTATTGTTTCTTTACCAAAGTGCATGTCCGGAGCGATAAAAGCCAGTTTTACTTAGGAATATCATTGAGAAAACAAGAAAAAAATATTAATTGCACTAATTCTGATTAGTGTGATTGAGTTGCTAGCTGAACTAGCCAGTTTTTCATGGAATAGTATTTTTCCTTGAAAGAACAACTAACAAAGTGCAATTATTCAGATCTGGGTGTTTGGCAAATATTTTCTTGAAAGTGAATGAAGTGAGACTGTCACTTAAAGGGAAATCATAGTATTTGTTGCAAATGATGAAGGCAGGCTTTCAAAAGAAAATTAGAATTTTGGAGAACTTGTATCTTCCATTATGAACTTAATAGCTCTCTGATGAGATTCATGGTGATGTTAATGAACATGATGGTTCTTGTATGTGAAACATACCAAGATTTAGAATGTTTGTCTAACTCAGTAAACTATTGTTTTCCAAATGACAAAAGCAAGATGTTATAAAATCACACGTAATAGATCAATTCAAACAAAAAGACAAACGAATGGATTTTAATGTTCCTTCATATAATTTCAAGTTCCAAATTATAACTCACCTATGAAAATTATTACTTGTGAAGTTTTGGTTTAATATGATAAAAGAACACCTATAATTATCAAACAGGCTATTAAAACACTCTTCCTTTTTCTAACCAGACAGATGGAAAGACCAATCATTTTCTATACTCTTGAACCAAAACAATATATTGTAATATGCTGAATACAGATGCAGGTAGAAGACTCAGCTTCTATTAAACCAGACATTAAAGAGTTAGGCAAAAAAAATGTAAAGCAGTGTTACTCTTCTCACTTAGTATTTGAAAATACAGTTATCTTCAACAAATACAGTATATATTTTAACATGTAGTAGTAATTAAGTCTGGAATTGTGATACCGCCAAATTTGGTTTTCTTTTTTCAACACACCTCTGGCTATTTGGGGTCTTTTCTGGTTCCATATAAATTGGAGGATTATTTGTTCCATTTCTTTGAAAAAAATTGATGCTGTTTTGATAGGGATTGCATTAAATGTGTAGATTGCTTTAGGTAGCATAGACATTTTCACAATATGTGTTCTTCCAATCCACGAGTATAGAACGTTTTTCCATTTCTTTGTGTCTTCCTCAATTTCTTTCATGAGTACTTTATAATTTTCTGAGTACAGATTCTTTGCCTCTTTGGTTAGGTTTATTCCTAGGTATCTTATGGCTTTGGGTGCAATTGTAAATGGCATCTACTCCTTAATTTCTCTTTCTTCTGTCTTACTTTTGGTGTATAGAAATGCAACTGATTTCTGTACATTGATTTTATATCCTAACACTTTACTGAATTCCTGTATGAGTTCTAGAAGTTTTGGAGTGGAGTCTTTTGGGTTTTCCACATAAAGTAGCATATCATCTGCAAAGAGTGAGAGTTTGACTTCTTCTTTATTGATTCAGATGCCTTTTATTTCTTTCTGTTGTCTGACTGCTGAGGCTAACACTTCTAGTACTATGTTGAATAGCAGTGGTGATAATGGACAGCCCTGTCATGTTCCTACCTTAAGGGAAAAGCTCTCAGTTTTTCCCCATTGAGAATGATATTTGTTGGGGGTTTCTCATATATGGCTTTGATGATACTGAGGTATGTACCCTCTATCCCTACATTGTGAAGAGTTTTGATCAAGAAAGCATGCTGTACTTTGTCAAATGCTTTTCGAGCATCTACTGAGAATATCATATGGTTCTTGTTCTTTCTTTTATTAATGTATTGTATCACATTGATTGATTTGTGGATGTTGAACCAAACTTGTAGTCCAGGAATAAATCCCATTTGGCCGTGGTGAATAATCCTTCTACTGTACTGTTGAATTCTACTGGCTAGTATTTTGGTGAGAATTTTTGCATCTGTGTTCATCAAGGATATTGGTCTGTAATTCTCCTTTTTGATGGGGTCTTTGCCTGGTTTTGGGATCAAGATTTTTTGGATCTTATTTTTTGGAACAGTTTCAGGAGAATAGGTATTAATTCTTCTTTAAATATTTGGTAGAATTCCCCTGGGGCTTTGTCTGGCCCTGGGCTATTTGTTGGGAAATTTTTATGACTTCTTCAATCTCCTTACTGATTATGGGTCTGTTAAGGTTTTTCTATTTCTTCCTGGTTCAGTTTTGGTAGTTTATATGTCTAGGAATGCATCCATTTCTTCCAGTTTGTCAAATTTGCTGGTGTATAGTTGCTCATAATATGTTCTTATAATTGTTTGTATTTCTTTGGTGTTGGTTGTGATCTTTCCTCTTTCACTCATGATTTTATTAATTTGGGTCCTTTCTCTTTTCTTTTGGATAAGTCTGGCCAGGGGTTTATCAATCTTATTAATTCTTTCAAAGGACCAGCTCCTAGTTTTGTTGATTTGTTCTACCGTTCTTTTGGTTTCTATTTCATCTACTTCTTTTTTTTTTTTTTTTTTTTGGTGTTCTAAGATTCATTGTTTATGTACCACACCCAGTACTCCATGCAATACCACGGAATGGGAGAAGATATTAGCAAATGACACTATAGACAAAGAGCTTATATCCAAGATCTATAAAGAACTCAAACTCAACACCCAAAAAACAGATAATCATGTCAGAAAATGGGCAGAAGACATGAACAGACACTTCTCCAATGAAGACATACAAATGGCTAGCAGACACATGAAAAAATGTTCATCATCCTTAGCTAGCAGGGAAATTCAAATTGAAACCACATTGAGATACCACCTTACATCGGTTAGAGTGGCAAAGATTAATAAAACAGAAAACAACAAATATTTCATTGATTTCTGCTCTGCTCTTTGTTATTTCTCTTCTCCTGCTGGGTTTAGGCTTTCTTTGCTGTTCTTTCTCCAGCTCCTTTAGGTGTAGGGTTAGGTTGTGTACTTGAGACCTTTCTTGTTTTCTTGAGAAAGGCCTGTATTGCTATGTACTTTCCTCTCAGGACCGCCTTTGCTGTGTCCCAAAGATTTTGAACAGTTATGTTTTCATTTTCATTTGTTTCCATGAATTTTTTAAATTCTTCTTTAATTTCCTGGTTGACCCATTCGTTCTTCAGCAGGATGCTCTTTAGCCTCCATGTATTTGAGTTCATTCCAATTTTCCTCTCGTGGTTGAGTTCTAGTTTCAAAGCACTGTGATCTGAAAATATGCAGGGGATGATCCCAGTTTTTTGATATCAGTTGAGATCTGATTTGTCACCAGGATGTGATCTATTCTGGAGAATGTTCCATGTGCACTAGAGAAGAATGTGTACTCTGTTGCTTTGGAATGGAATGTCCTGAATATATCTGTGATGTCCATCTGGTCCAGTGTGTCATTTAAAGCCTTTATTTTCTTGTTGATCTTTTGCTTAGATGATCTGTCCATTTCAGCGAGGGAGGTGTTAAAGTCCCCTACTATTATTGTATTATTGTCGATGTGTTTCTTTAATTTTGTTAATAATTGCTTTATATAATTGGCTGCTCCCATGTTAGTTGCATAATATTTAAAATTGTTAGACTTTCTTGTTGGACAGACCCTTTAAGTATGATATAGTGTCCTTCCTCATCTCTTATTATAGTCTTTGGCTTAAAATCTAATTAATTTAAATTAATTTTAAACTTAAAATCTAAATTAAAATCTAATTTATCTGATATAAGGATTGCCACCCCAGCTTTCTTTTGATGTCCATGATGTTCATTTGATATCCATAAATTGTTTTCCATCCCCTCACTTTAAATCTGGAGGTGTCTTTGGGTCTAAAATGAGTTTCTTGCAGACAGCATATCAAAGGGTCTTTTTTTTTTTTTAATCCATTCTGATACCCTGTGTCTTTTGATTGGGACATTTAGGCCATTTACATTCAGGGTAAGAATTGAAAGATATTAGTGCCATTGTATTGCCTGTAAGGTGACTGTTACCACATACTGTCTCTGTTCTTTCTGGTCTTTTACTTTAAGGATCTCTATTGGCTTCGAGGACCCCTTTCAATATTTCCTGCAGATCTTGTTTGTCATTTCAATGACAGCTTACCTGGATATAGTATTCTTGGCTGCATATTTTTTTTATTTAGTGCTCTGAATATACCCATGCCAATCCTTTCTGGCCTGCCAGGTCTCTGTGGACGGGACTGCTGTCAATCTAATATTTCCACCATTGCATGTTACACACTTGTCCTGAGCTGCTTTCAAGATTTTCTCTTTGTCACTGAGACTTGTAAATTTTACTATTAGATGATGGGTGTTGACCTACTTTTATTGATTTTGAGGGGTGTTCTCTGTGCCTCTTGGATTTTGATGTGTGTTCACTTTGCCAAATTAGGAAAATTCTCTGCTATAATTTGCTCCAATATACATTCTGCCCTTCTCTTTTTTCTTCTTCTGGGATATCAGTTATTCTAATATTGTTTCATGTTATGGTATCATTCATCTCTGGAATTCTCCCCTTGTGGTCCAGTAGTTGTTTATCTCTCTTTTTCTCAGCTTCTTTATTCTCCATCATTTGGTCTTCTATATCACTAATTCTCTCTTCTGCCTCATTTATCCTAGCAGTGAGAGCCTTCATTTTTTATTGCACTTCATTAATAGCTTTTTAAAAAATTTCAACTGATTAGATTTTAGTTCTTTTGTTTCTCCAGAAAGAGATTTTATTTCTCCAGAAAGGGATTCTCTTATATATTCCATGCTTTTTTCAAGCCCTGCTAGCACCTTGATAATCATCATTCTGAACTCTAGTTCTAACATCTTGCTAATGTCCATATTGATTAGGTCCCTAGCCATTCGTACTGCCTCTTGTTCTTTTTTTTTTTTTTAAAGATTTTATTTATTTATTTATTAGGAAAGAGAGAGAGTGAGAGAGAGCATGAGAAGGGAGAAGGTCTGAGTGAGAAGCGGACTCCCCATGGAGCTGGGAGCCCAATGTGGGACTTGATCTCGGGACTCCGAGATCAAGACTTGAGCCAAAGGCAGTTGCTTAACCAACTGAGCCACCCAGGCGCCCTTGTTCTTTTTTTTGAGGTGAGTTTTTCTGCCTTGTCATTTTTTCCAGATAAGAATAGATGAATGAGAGAAAAAAAATACTAAAAGGATAGCAACAACCCCAGGAAAATATATACTAACTAAATCAGAAGAGACCTGAAAACAGACGGAGAAGAAAGGAGGGAAAAAAGAAAAAAAATGATTATATATATATTAGACTGGTGAATAGAACAGAGCCACACACTTGATTTTGGATATATTTTGGTCTGTTAGAAGAAATTGCCTTACAAAATTTTAAAGAAAGAAAAACTTATACATGTACAAAAATAAGGTAAACATGATGAAGGGATAGAATATGACTGTAAGGATCAAAATTAAATAAAATTCTAAAAAAGGAATTAATAGGATAAGAAGTTGGTTGAACAAATAAAGAAAAGAAAGAAGAGGAAAGAATGTGATCAGACTGGAGAGTAGAACAAAGCCATGTGCTAGATTTAGGGTATATTTTGGTCTGTTAGAAGAAACTGTATCCCAAAATTTTAAAGAAAGAAAAAGCTATATGTATACAAAAAAATAACGTTAAATACAATGAAGGGATAGAATATGACTATAACAATGAAAATTAAAAAAAGATTTTTAAAAAGGTATTGATAAGATAAAATAGTTAAAAAACGTTAAAATAGGAAAGAGGAAAAATTTAAAAAAATAGAATAAGAAAAAAAATAAAAAAATTTAACTTTGAAAGACTAAAGAATCATGGGGAAAAAGCCATGAATTCTATGTGCTATATTCCTGTAGCTCTGAAGTTCTGCAGTTCTCATTGATCAGTGAACTTGGTCTTGGCTTGATGTTCTTGCTAATCTTCGGAAGGAGGGGTCCATTGAGTGATTCTCAAATGTCTTTGCCCAGGGCAGAATTGCACCACCCTTGCCAGGGGCCAGGACAAGTAATTTTCTTTGGTTCGCGCTCAGGAGTTTTTGTTCCCTGAGTGCTTCCCGTACCGCTTTGGAGGCGGAGAATGAAGATGGCGGCTCCCAGTCTCCAGCCTGGAGGAGCCGAGTGCTCAAGGCACCACTCCTCAGTGCACCCTCAGGGAAAAGCCGTCAATCCCTCCTGTCTCCCTGGTCTCCAGCTGAGCTCCAAGCTCAGCCGGCCTGTGACCAAGCGTTTCTATCTCCAGTGCATGGCCCCGTCTGGAGTCTCCAAACCCAGCGGATCCCTGCAGCACACTCCTGTGCCGCTCCTCCTGGAGGAGGAAGGTGAGTCTCCCTGGATCTACCCCTTGTGGGGTCCCTGCCTCTCGGCTCCATCTCTCTAGCCAGCTTTTCTGTTTGGATACCTGGGAGTTCTGCCACACTCAGGCACCCTGGTCTTTTTTTGTCCCCACGGGTCCTGAGACCACACTGTCTCCACCTGCTCCACCCCTTCTTAGCCTCTGGAGTGACGTCCCTCCATGGAGCAGACTCTAAAAGTTCTGATATTGTGCTTTGCTGCTCTACTGCTTGCCGGGAGCTGACCCCTCCCCCTCGCGGGTCTCTCTTCCCATGTATTGCCTCAGATTCACTTCTCTGCATGTCCTACCTTCCAGAAAGTGGTCGCTTCTCTGTTCCTAGAATTGCTGCTCTTCTCTTGGATCTCCTGTTTAGTTTGTAGGTGTTCAGAATGGTTTGATAACTATCTAGCTGAACTGCTGGGACCTGATGATATTTAGTTTTGCTACTCCTCTGCCATCTTGTTCCTCTCCCTAAAAATTTTAGATAGAAGACTGGCCTGGTTTCTATCAGTTGATTATTGGCAAAGATGTTGAGAAATGGTACAGCTCAGTGTATGCTTTGGAATTAACAGGGATTGCAGAAAGATTATATGGAGAAGGAAGGGATGGAAATAGAGGACTCAGAGTGACTCCAGTGTAAGGTTATCAGATTTAGTATTATCATTTGGGGTTCAACCAGAGAATGAGTCTTGGTAGGAAATTTATATTAAGCAATTTATTGCAAGGACTGTGTTTACACAGTTGTGGGGACTGGCTAGGAAAGTACAAAATCCGGAGGGGAGACTGTTAGGGAAGGCAGATTGGCACTGTCTGTACTGAGCTGCAGAATTTCATCCCTCAGGAAAGCCTCAGCTCAGTTTTTAAGGCCTTTCAAATAATTGAATCAGGCCCACCAAGATTACCTATACATCCAGAAGACAGATTTTCTAGGATCATCTCCCCTGCTTCATGTGAACTGGTTATAGACTTTAATCACATCTACAGTATACCTTCATGACAACACACATTAGTGTTTAAGTGAAAAATTGAAGGCTGTTGCCTAATCAAATTGATGCATAAAAAAGACTGTCATAGCCCACCCCTTATCAACCTGGCATCCATACACATCTCTTTAAACCATACTTAAAACCCAAATTTGGGTGCCTGGGTGGCTCAGTCAGTTAAGCATCTGACTCTTGGTTTTGCTCAGGTCATGATCTCAGGGTCATGATATGGAGCCCAGCACTGCGGGGCTCCACACTCAGTGGGGAGTCTGCTTGAGATTCTTTCCTTCTTCCCCTCCCCACACTTGCATGCACTTGTTTGCTCTTTCTAAATAAATAAATAAAATCCAAACATTAATTCCTGAAGGATTTGTGGTATTAGCAATCCTGCCTTATTTGGTTGTTGTAATTGTCCATTGACTTTAATCATAGAACTTGGTAGTAATAGCGATAACCCAAAGGATGTCTTATATTCCAGACGTTCTTACATCCATTGTGTAGTAGCAGCTCACTTTAGTCAGGATCATTCAAGATCAATTCTCCTAGCCAGTACAGTGACTACCTTATTTGTCTATTGATTCAGAGACCTGAATTGCCCAAAGTGACTGGGTGACATGTTGATTATACTGGACTGCTTATATCATCAATGGAACAGCACTCTGTTCTTACTGGAAATAGACAATTAGATATGGATCAGCCTTCCCTATGTGAAGCACTCTTGCCAAACTACCATCTGTGGACTTGGAATACATATTGTCCTTTGTTTTACTTGAGCAACCTTAATCCTGGGATTAAGACCCAAGGAAGGATCACTTACCAAGACAGCCAAGTCTAGGAGAGGAATATTTTGCAGTCAGTTGTTGGTTAAATAAGTTGCATATTACTTGGACAGTTCAAGGTTGAAGATGAAGATGTACAAATTGTCAATATGTAGATGGTGTTTGAATCAAGGGACTGGATAAAAGAAGAGAAAAGGAAGATAATAGACATAGCCCCCATTGAAGGGAGATGTAACAGAGAGCAAAGAAAGAGCCAGAAAAAGTCAGAGGGAGTTATTACTGATGTGAGAGGAAACAACAACAACAACAACAACAACAACAACAACAACAGTCTGAAGGACGAATGACTTTAAATACTTGAATTCTGTCATCTTTCACAAAAAGAATTGCCTTCTGCTGGTCTGCCATGCAAACAAATGTGGGATTCATGGTCAAAAATTTTGTGCTACAGATCAAATATTTATTGATCTCTGCCTCAAAGAAAGAGAGAATAATGAAGTCTTGGGATAACTCATTCCTTCCTTCCTTCATTCATTCAGTAAGAGCGGTTTTTTTTGTTTGTTTGTTTTTTGTTTTGTTTTGTTTTGTTTTAGAAAATAATATGTAGGCGGCATTAGTTTGGGCATGACGAACACACAATTTAGTAAAATTCGCTTCCTGACCTCAGGTAATTAAGGTTTTGCTGAAAATATAGGACCTCAATCAGCATTTGATTTTGATGCGGATATAGGAGAAGACTGAGAAATGCGGGAGAAATCACAGATTTGGATTTAAACATCTTATCACAGGGTTTGACAATGCTCAGTGACTATGCAGTTGGGAGAGGTAAGGGGGAAAAAGGACCAGCGTGGTTAACTCCTGAGATATTCTGAAACATTTCATTTCTCCTAGAATTGAGACACTTTTTATCACCATTTTGCACTTTCCCAGTGAGGTTATGAACCAGCTGCCGGTTGAGCAAAAATATTACCATCCAATTAATATTTTGGACGCCATGACTGATTCTTCTAACCTCCTGGCTCAGCAGTCTGTTCGGAGAGTCTGATCATACAGGAAGTGGGATAAACGAGGGGCCAGTCAGTTCAGCAGGCCCTCACCACAAAGAGCAGAGGCCACTTACTGAAGTCTGTGAACCACAGAAGGCTGCAGCAGGGGATTTTGCATTTGAATTATGAATATTTAAACAGGCTTATTAAAACCGGGTCCGTGGAGAGCGAAAATGCATTTGCTTTTAAAACAATGAAAAATATAAAAGGCAGTGCAGAACAGTCCCTGATTCATGGAATTTGGAGTCAGAAGACAGAAAGTGAATCCCTAGCCCCAGAACCTACCAGCTATGTGGCATGGGGAAATGAATCTGACCTCTCAAAACTTTATCCAATGCCCCACTCCTTCACTTATTCTCATTCATTTAGAAAAAAAAAAAAAAAGAAAAGCCTGGTATTTAGAACCACTGTCTGAATTTGAATCTTGGTTCAATTGCTTAATAACTATACATGTTATCTAACCTCACTGTGCCTCAGTTTACCTATCTGTAAATGAGAATGATAACAGTAACTCTGTTAAGACCTTGTGAGATTAAATATGTCAATTCATACAATATATTTAGAAGAGTGTACAGCACATAACAAGCATAAAACAAACGTCAGCTCTGACATGAGATACTATGTCATTACTGTGTACTAGAAACTGTGCTTGGTGATCAGATGAAACAGGGAGCGAGATGGACAGTCTGTGCCCATATGGAGATGAGACACCCGATAACAGCAGAGGTGTTATGAGAGTCTAGTAGGGAGACTGCCATATGAAGCTGAGGCATGAGAGATGAGTAGAAATTATCCAAAGACAAAGAAGGGAAGAAATTAGAGATAAAGAATATATGAATATGGGTTGAAAGGATGGAGAATAGAGACAGAGAGAGAAAGAGACAGAGAGAGAGAGAGAGGAAGGGAGGGAGAAGCAGGAGGAAGGGAAGGAGAGAGTAAGGAAGGAAAGAAAGAAGGAAGTGGGGAAGGAAAGAAGAGAAGGAGGGAAGGAAGGAGGGTGGAAGCAAGGGAGAGAGGAAGGAAGGGAGGGAAGAAAGAGAAAAAAAAGGAGGAAGAAAGATAAAGAAAGAAGGAAAGAAAGGAAGAAAAGAAAAAAAGAAAAGAAAAGAAACAAACCCCTCTGTCAAATTGGAATGGGGAAAGGCTCAGAAAGAAGTTTGAAAAGCCAGGCCACAACTGACTTTGCAAAACATATTAAAGAATTTGGACTTTGTTTTATGGACATCAGAGAGCCCAGGAGGGGATAATGATATTTCCATTTTCAAAGCACTCTGGACTGACAGGGATTAATGGTAAGCATGACTTGAAGGGGACAAGCAAAAGCAGAAATACCACTAATGTGATTGTTACATCAAACCAGTGAAGAGACGATAGTGTCTTGAGGTATAATGATTCAAAGAAGATGTATCTGAATCATTTTCAAGAAGTAGAAACACAAGGCTTTGGTGGTTGACTGAATATGGGAAATAAGGGAAGGAAGGCTCAAGGCAGGCCCCAGATTGATGGTTTTTGCTATAGGTGTATAGTGATGACTTTCATGTCCTAGGGAACACCAAATGTAGGCTAGGTTTGGGGTGGATGGCATGAGAAAAGACAATAAGTTTAATTTTGAATCTATTGATTAAGGGTGTTAAGGGCAACAAACAACTAGAACTCTCCAGTGGGCAAGGGAAAGGTCTGGGCTCGAGACACAAGGGAGCTATTCATGTAGAGGTGAGGTCTCTGAATGGTGATACAGAGAATGAGATAAGAAGG
>CM052797.1:10594105-10620954 GCA_028533885.1 Nasua narica
GATGTGTTATAAACCTCAAAATATTAGCATTGTAGCATTAGCAAAATATTAGCTAGCATAAGCTTTGGAAATGTTTTCCAGAGACAGTATTTTATCAAGAAATACAAACGGCACTGACCAATTTTCACTGTTTAAATTCATTGAGCCCTTCTACCCAAAAGCAACAAAGACCATGTTAGTATAAGAGTTAGAGGAAAATTTGGAAAAGATTTTGATGTTGACATTAAAGTGCCCTCTTTGCTAAAACCCATCAAGTGGCAGAATTATCAGACACAGCCCAGTGCCATTCTCAATATGTGCTCTTGGTGAAGAGAAGGATTAGAGACTTCGGCAAGCAGATCCAGTTTTCCTTTATTAAATTGCTCCACTTTTTTGGAAGGGAACTCAAAGGTCAATGGTAAGTAAACAATTATCTTTGCTTCAACACTGACTTTTGGCCAGAGAGTTAACAAAGTTTGAGGAGGAAGAGCCTCTTTCTACCCATATTTTAGGGAAATTATTTACTACGGTACTTCAACTATATATTTGCATAGAGCCTGAGTAATAACCTGTCTTTTTTGCACCTTTCCAAGGAAAGAAGAAGCTGTCGTAGCCTACAGCCCCTGGGAGCAGAGTCTGTCCCTAATGTTGGATGGCTGGCCAATCTAAGGAGCAATCATATAATTAAGCATAGGACTAGAGAAAACAGACTAACTCCTTAATACTCTATAACTTTTAGGTAAGTTTATATATCTGGGGGGGGGGTATTACTAATGAGATTCTTTGCTTTTAACATAAGATTAGCTGTCCTTCGCTCCCTGAGATTTAATTTCATTTCCCCTACATCAAATTTAGCAGCCATCTTGCTTTCTGTGGAATGCACCCACCCAACAAATATTATTGAGTTCTCTTCAATGCCAGGGACTGGTATTACATACATAATGGTTTTTTCCTTCATGGACTTCGTGGACTTTTAAATAGAAATGAGAAAAGACTTAAATGATAGGGTGTGATGCAAGAGAGGAAGAGGGAGGGAGGAATCAAGGAATGATATGCAAACCCACTAGGTTCAAAGCACTTACAGATGTTTTTCTAATGACTGTCTTCACTTCTGTTCCGGGTTCCTACCATGGGCCAGAGAAGATCTGGGTTTGGAAGTCCTCTGACATGTACATTCACATCTGAGCTCCTTTCTGTCCAAATTGATAGGAAGTCTGGTCCAAGACCTGCCCCTTGACACCTTCCCCCCAACCCACCTCCCCGGGTTTCAACTCAGCTCTCTCTGTTTCCCTCAGCCATCACTGCTGTCATGCAACAGCATGACATTGAAATTTTTCCAAAAATTTGGAAAAATTACTTTGCTTGTTTCCAGCTCTCATTTTCCTCATTGATAATTATTACCCAGAGGTAACAACTCATCAATACATTCAGACCTCGGAAACTTTTATTGTTTAACCCAAGAGCAATGTACAATGTACATTGTAACATGGAAGTGGAAACCTCTAGTGACTTTTTAAAGATACTTGTATGCACAGTCCTAAAATCAGTGTTACCCACATATTTTGGTTCATCCAAGAACATCCCTCAATAGAACATTCTCATTATCTCTGTAAAACGGTTTTGCCCATTTAACCATATGACAAACTTGTTGCTTGGGAAATGATCATACATTTCCTTATATCCCTGCAGAATTAATGTAAATCATTCGTTAGTCAAGTGTGAAGTGGCTCCAAATGAAGAGAGCATTTGCCATCAAAGATGCTAGGAATATGGTAGAGAATGAGAGAGACCCGCTTCTTCTCTAATGGAGCCTATATTTTGATGAGAAAGATAGGCATGGCAAACAAACTTCATTAATAACTAATTACAGTGCTACAAGGAAAAAGCACCAAGATTTGTAGATAATGTCAAATAACAATCTGAGATACTGGCAGCCCGGTATTTTTCACCCAACTAATAAATATTGCCTCTCCTTGCTTTAACTTAACTGTCTCTGGAATCCTAGCGTACTTATGTTGTACATTTCTAAGGTCTTTGAATTTCTTCTTTAAAAAAAAAAAGAGAAGGTTATTTTCTTCTCTTTGGGAAGTGAAGCAGGGAGGAATTATTAGTAAATTTTGGAAGCGGGAGAAGGACACAGGAGAAGTTTGTGCTATTTAAGGCTCATTTTCTCAGTAAGACCCTCAAGTCTATGAGGTATTGGATGAGTCGAGGTTGTGCTTTCTGTGCGCACAAAAGAGCCCGCTGTCCAGTGACTTCAGGACCAGCATAATCCTCAGTTCTAATTAAGGTGCTTTGCAAGTCCACTTATCTGGCAGAAGCATACAGCAAACAGTAAGTGAGGGTGCACACCTCAGCACGGTGGAACGAGACCTTAGTCTTGAAATCCAGTCTTTTACCTCCTCCCTGTTTAAACTCCGATTGCCTTGAGCACAAAAGAAACAGTGACAGTCCTATCTCTGGTTCCATGCCCCAGTAGGGGTGGCTCAGATTGCTTCTTCTCGCCAGTCCATTCCGCTAAACGCACAAGGGAAACCACTCCAAGGAGCGACCGACTCCAATGAATGGCATTTCCTTTTTTTTTTTTTTTTTTTTGAGGTCCCACAGCAGTTGATTGACACTTGTTCATTTGACAATAAATGGGCAAACAACCACATTTGAAAAGTCGCAGTTTGCAAATATTCTCCCTTCACGGCCTGGCTTTTCTTGCTTTCTTTTTCCAGAATAGCAGTCTTTTTGAGGAGAGAGGGTTTATGAAGTGTTTATATAATTTCCTTTTTAAAGAAATACATAAAAGTGTGATGACATAGAATTAGGGTAAATGGCCTCAAGGGATACGGTTTTGGTGATGGAAAGACCTGTGGGGGATTTCATGTGTCTACACCCACTTTTTGGAAGAGAATATGAAGGAACAGAAAGATGAAGTGACTTAACAGGGTCACATGGGCAATTAAAGGCTTATTGAGCTGAGCAACTCAGACCCTCCATTTAATCCTGCAATGCAATACTCTCTACGTAAGCAATGACTTCAAGGAGCAAAACAAACAAAAGCACAGTACCAAGTTGTTAAGTAAACATTGGACACACATTCAATAATCACACTATTTTGACAAGCAATGAAATGCAATAAACATCAAAAGTAAAATGGTTGAGAAATTTTAGGAAAAAAATCAGTGAGATGAATCTCACAAACATAATAATAACTTATAAAAAATTCAAACCACAAGGAGCACATGAGATAATCACATGGAGAAAGGGATGATTGGAAAGGAGTGAGGGGTGCTGGTGAAGTTTCTTTCTTTCTTTCTTTCTTTCTTTCTTTCTTTCTTTCTTTCTTTCTTTCTTTCTTTCTTTTAGGAAAAGAGTGAAAGCGTGAGTGCAAGTTGTGGGAGAAGGGGTAGAAGGAAAGGGAGAGAAAGAATCTTTTTTTATTTTATTTTATTTATTTATTTGACAGAGAGAGAGAGAGATCACAAGTAGGCAGAGAGGCAGGCAGAGAGAGAGGGGGAAGCAGGCTCCCTGCTGAGCAGAGAGCCCGATGTGGGGCTCGATCCCAGGACCCTGAGATCATGACCTGAGCCAAAGGCAGAGGCTTAACCCACTGAGCCACCCAGGCGCCCCAAGAGAAAGAATCTTAAGCAGGCTCCACACCCAGTATGGAGCCCAAGAGAGGTCTTATCACATGACCCTCAGATCATGCAAGTTCTGTTTCTTGATATGAGCACCGGTTACATGTCTGTGTTCACCATGCCAAAAAATAAAAATAAAAAATCAGAAAACTGTTCACTTATGATTTGGGCCTGTTACTATACCACAATTAAAAGTTTGCAGTTTTTCTTTTTTTTTTTTCTCATCTTAGAAGTATAGTCTTTCCTAAATTTCACATTTCACAAGTAATGAGGCTGAATCCTAATTTGTATATTTTAAACCATAAGAATGTGGGAAGAAGTGGTCTTGCAAGAACCTTGGAAAGTCAGGTTAATGGCTTAAATTCAGGGGTGGTCTCTGGATCCTATCATATGCCACTTAACTCGATTGCTGATTTTTGTCTGTAAAAGGGTGGTCATAAGATATTTATGTACTTGAAAACGAAGGACCATGTGGGAGTGCTGTTGAAGTCCTTTCCATTAAAATCGGTGATGGCGTAGTGGTGAATAAACGTGTTCAGCTTGGAGCAAGCAGAATCCCTCACTCACCCTCGGCCCCGTGTACCTGTACAAGCACTACCTCATCTGTAATATAATTCGCCTGTGTAATTCTTCCTTCAAAAATCATTCTTGTGGGACACCTGGGTGGCTCAGTCGGTTAAGCCGCTGCTTTCGGCTCAGGTCGTGATCCCGGGGTCCTGGGATTGAGTCCCACATTGCTCCTTGCTCAGCAGGGAGCTTGCTTCTCTCTCTCTCTCTCTCTGCTTCTGCCTGCCATTCTGCCTGCTTGAGCTCTCTCTGTCTCTGACAAATAAATAAAAATAAAATCTTAAAAAAAAACATCATTCTTGTGCCAGAAGCAAATGGAAATATCTTTTGCGACCACACACCATCCAATCTTTGGTCTAATTATCAAAAGTTCCTAAGTTTGGATTTCTTTTTGGCATTTTTGTAAAGCCACATATCCAAAGATGAGGAAGTAGATTTTGGTTAGGAGCCGGGGTGGTTGTGAAACATGGTTGCCAAAAACCTCAACATTTCCTGCCATCAGGAAAATGTCTCTTGTGCCATCCCTGGAAAACAAATGGGTTGTGACCCTCAGACCAACAGAGTGGGAGTTCTGCAGCTGAGGCACAGACGGAGACTTAGCTTTCACTTTGTTGGAGTTCTTAGACTTAGAGCCTTGGGCTGCCATGTAGAAAGACTAACGACCCCGAGACTGCCATGTTGTGAGGAAGCCAAACCACATGGAGATGCCATGGGGAAGTGCTTCCATCTTTGAGTCTTCTCAGCTAAACATTTGTCTCAGATGACAAGTGAAGGAGACCCTCAGATGATTCCAGGCCTCAGTCGTTAAGTCACCTCACTCTACCCCAGCCTTTAAGTTATCCCAGTTAAGGCCCCCGATGTAGAGGCCCAAGTTATCTCCACTGTGCCTTCACTGCATTCCTTGCCCATGGAATCCCTGAGCATAATAAAGTGGTTATTTCAAGCCAGTAAGTTTTGGGGTAGTTATGTAGCAACAGAACTAAGGAACTCGAAAAGTCTAGTGAAGTTTAGCCAATATCATCTTGCTAGAGAGACTGGGCTCTGTTTGTATGATGTAGGATAAGCCAGACCACTTGAGATGTGAAATAAGTCTTGTGGAGTGCTATCAGAGGGACGCGGTCCAATGCCACCCACGGCTGTTGACTGAGCTATAGTTGTATCATTGACCAGGAGAGGAATTCCAGTGTCTTCCTTAACATTGTTGCAGAGTTGTCCCAAGAATCATGGTAATACATACCAAAGCAGTATCTTTCTAACCTCTAAATGGTCAAAGCAGTAGTTGCTGTTCTTGAGAGTTATGTTTTCTCCTTGGTGAAGAGTCCTTCATACTGATCCTATTGACAATTTCTTGTCTTCTAGCCAAGGCGAGAGAATACCTAGAATGACTAGACCATTGAGAAGAGCCCATCGTATTGGCCATTGAAAAATAAAGCATGGCTCACTGTCAGTTTTGAAACTGGTTCTTGTGATTGTAGGTGGGCTGAGAAGTGAGCCCAAGTTCTAGTTAGAACAAGTAGTAGGCTGAGGAGCTGGAAAGTACAATGTACGTTTGTGGCCAAAGCACATCTCACCTACTGCATTTTTTCCACTCAGAGGAAAATGCTCTTTAAAGAGTGCCAAATGGAGAGATGGTTTTCATTATTGTTGGATCCTATTTCTTCTCTCAGCATCATTTTAAAACTGGGTGTTTTGAGCTATCGAAAGACAGCCCTGGCCTCTTCAGACCACAGAAGATTCCGGGATGAAATATTGACAGTAATCTGGCCATATTGCCTCACTTGGTTCTATTATACAATGGGTATAATATTCCTCAGCAGGAAAACTTACAATTAATAGAAGTATTTGGAGTTCATGATGCAAGGAAAGGATCAGGCAATTGCTTAATACTGTAGCAGCTTTGACAGGGGCGGGGTGCTAACCCCTATAAGATACAAGGGAACTAATTCTGAATATCAGATTACATTTGCTCTCGTACAATCCTGGTTTTTTTTCCCCCCTCCAAACAGTATTGGATTTCATCCATCCTGTTGAGGTCTCCTCTCTGCGTGGATGCTGGATTACATCCCCCACCCCGAATCTCTTAACAAGCTCCTTGGCGCAGCTGGAATTAATGCTTCCTGTCGTTTTAAATAATGTGACATTGAAATACAATTTTTTAATGTGCTGGCATTTAACATGCCACAATATTTCAGTTATTTTACATTCATTTGGGTGCTCTAGTGTTATTACAGCTGTTATGAAATTCTGACAAAGAGGTGCATTTCTTTCTTCTGTTCCACCATAATTGCTTTTTGCCGCATCTCTGCAGCGTAACCATGGCGATCTGCAACATTCATCAGAGGACCTCTTGTTATTTCCCTCGTGTGAATGAAAAACAAAGTGGTATAAATACTCAGAGAAGTTTTTAAAAAGCAGCTTTCTTTTCTTTTCTTTTCTTTCTTTCTTTCTTTCTTTCTTTCTTTCTTTCTTTCTTTCTTTCTTTCTTTCTTCTTCTTCTTCTTCTTCTTCTCCTACCTTCCTTCCTTCCTTCTCTCTCTCCTTCTTTCTTTCTTTCTTTCTCTCTTTCTTTCTTTCTCCCTCCATCCCTCCCTCCCTCCTTCTCCCTCCCTCCTTCTCCCTCCCTCCTTCTCTTTCTCTCTTTCTCTTTCTTTCTTTCTTTCTTTCTTTCTTTCTTTCTTTCTTTCTTTCTTTCTTTCCCCTTCCTTCCTTCCTTCCATCCATCCTTCCTTCCATCCATCCTTCCTTCCAAATATGAAGGGACTGCTGGGGGGAAATTAAGTTGCATGGCTAGAGACTTTTCATTTATATATTTACTTTTAATGAGAAATCTTTTATACAGGGCCTTTCTGTGGCAAATACAGAGAAAATGAGAACTTTAGTCAGTGCCTTCAGGAAGAAGGAACTGCTGTCATCAAGAATGAAAAAGGAAATGAAAGGTTTAGTCTTTTCTAATTTTGACTTGTTACAAATGAGTCCTTGTTTGAGCTGCTTAATGTGGAATATCATTACCATATTTGAACCATTTTGTTGATGTTTTGACTTGTTCTTCTTTTTTATGGAGGGGAGATGGTTGAAATTACCATGTGTTGGTTGCACTTTAAATTGCCATCTTTCTGACAATTTAGAAAAGGTTGGGAGGTCAATCCTGTCCCATTTATCTGTACTCTTCTCATCACTTTAGTTCTTCTGTTCAGGCTTATTAGGGATGATGAAGATTCAGGTAAAACTGGTACAGAATTTTCATTAGATATCATCTGTGAAATGGTAGTGCAGGTAAACTGAAGGGGCCTTATTTTATTTGGATGCCATTAACAGTGATAAATCTGAGAGTCAGCATCTGTTAATTCCCAATGGTATTGCTATTTCAGTGGTGTGAGTGTAACGTGGTGGGGATCCCTCTTAATTTTATTTTCCTAGAATTAACTTCAAAAAATTTACCTCATATATTTTTTCATAGTTTCTCCAGCATTTTATTTTGGGTAACTAAAATATTATATACTTAGCCTTTTCTATTAAGTAGGAAATTTACAAGGGATCTAGTTTTTGATGGTATCTAAAGCTAATGGAATTAGTTCTGCCAAGTCTTAAATATTCTACTATACAATTTTACCATTGTGTCTGTAGTGATCTACTCTTGGGTTCTTACGGCAAGATCTAACAGTAACAGTAATATATTTTCGAGGCACAATTGTTGCAATAACACATGACTGTGAATAAGAAATATCCTTGCAATGGCTTGTACCAAAACTTCAACATTTGTGGAAGAGAATTATTTTTATGAGAATTCAATATCATTCAGGAATTGCCTACATAAAGTGAAGTTTGGGTTTGAACTGTGGTCTTATTGTGTGCACCTCGCCCCTAAAACTTCAGTCATCCCAACAGACTAATTCTGCTGGCCCATAGTGAAAATGTGTCTGTAGAAACTTTTAGTAATTGTGATAGCCATGACAATGTGCTTCCTGATGCTCATCTTCATGGAGTTTAAGTAGCCAAGACTTTCAGCTGCTATGCTTTGAAAACCATTGCCCTGTTTGTACCCAGGCCACATTTCCCATGAACGACACGATTGAGCCAATGATTGAGCATACATCAAGTGAATATTCTACAAACAACTCCTCTTTCTATACCACTAGATACAGAACACCTCAAATTTTCACCCGAGTATGTAATTACCTCCAACAATAATTCCATAGGTTGGTTAGAGAAGCCATTATTATCCTTATTTTGAAGATATGGACCTCTTAAGTAATATGACTTAACATTTAAGGCAACTTATTCCAGGTGTTCTAGACCCGACTCCTCTTGTCCATGAGTAAATCTTCATTTACTCATCCATTTATGTATTCAACAAATATTTGGTGAGTATCCACTAGGGCAGACACTCTATTAACTGATGGCAGTAAATCACCAATAATATTTGTTGATGAGGAATATCTGTTGCTGGTAATGATCTGTGAGCCCAGAGACAGTTGCCGAGGTGATTCACTCAACCCAGAAAGGGTTGAGGAGTGTGGTATATTCTCAGGGCAGAGGACACAGATTCTGCGAGACAGTATTTTGAGATGCCAAACAGTTTGAGTGTTTGTGTGATTGTCTAAACCTATCTCTTGCTTCTCTGCATTCTCTTCTAAGTGGGCTTAGATAAGAGTCTCCAATCAGTGTTGAGCCATAGCACACAAGCCACTTACATGCTATAAAAATAGAAGGAAATTGATATAAAGGGCCAGAAGGACTTTAAGCTTTATTTCAGAAGGCGAATTCTCGGAGGAAACATAAAAAAGCAAAACTGATACATAATTAAAGGTGAAAGTCAAATGGAAAAACACAGGAAAAGTATGAAACATAATAATAAAACCAACACACACATGTTAGAAGTAACAACAAGTGGGATAGAGGCTTCTAGTTCAAAGATGGAAACCATGTTTGAACTAGAAGAGACAAAATTAAAAAAAAAAGAAATGGAAGTAAAAATAATTGGTTCATAGATTTAAGGAAAGTTTGAAATGCAGGTAGATTCAGGAATACCTCTAACAATAGACCAGAGTGCCAAGAATCCTTCTCCATGCACATTTCTGCTACTGGGCTTGTTAGATTAATACTCTCTCACCATGGGCTTGCTTTCTTCCTGTGGTCATTGATGGCTCCAACATCTCCTTTGTGAAAATTTGCACCCACAGATAGGGAATGATTAGGTTTCTCAGTTTCAGTTAGAGAAATTCCACAGACGCATTCTGAAGGAGCTACTTCTTGACTGATTAACTGTAGCTGGGAAGGGCAGGACCAGTGACAGGGAGGTCCCCAGTGAAGGGGTAGCAGGTGCTGGGCAAAACCCGGAAGATGTCCACTACACAACAGTGGTTGGAAAACATGTCCGATCCTGACAGCGTGCCATTAGCAAAACAAATTCCTGACTGAATAACATAAAATGTAAAAGAAATATGTTAATGATGAAACAAAGAAGAAAAGGCAGTTTTTAAAAATATATACCTTTAGATGTAGAGAGGTGATCTGAAAAGAATAAAAAGAGAAAAGTGTCATGTCAAGCATATAAATTTCTGTTCTCTCTGAAAAATATGAGAAAAGCAAAAGGCAAATATAAAACAGAAAAATATTTTGCAAGTTATTACAGACTTGATACCCATAATAATATGTCAATTATTTTTTCCAATTAGTGAGGAAAACACTAAAATATTAAGGAAAAATTATGAGTGAGAGACATAGACCATATACAGAAAAAATATATATATTTAAAAAGTATTATAAATGTATCAGTGTCATTAGTAACCAAAGAATTGCAAAGTAGAAAATTAAATGTCATTTTTGTTCGTTGAAATGGTGAAAACGTAAAGCACTCAATGCTGGTGAACCTTTAGAGAGCTAAGCACAACCCAAAAAATCATAAGGCGAGGTGCCTGGGTGGCTCAGTAGGTTGAGCATCTGCCTTTGGCTCAGGTTATGTTCCCGGGGTCCTGGGATAGAGCCCCACGTTGGGCTCCCTGCTCAGTGGGGAGTCTGTTTCTCCCTCTCCTTCTGCTCCCTCTGCTGCTTGTGCTCTCTATCTTGCTCTCTTTCTCAAATAAATAAAAAAATTAAGAAGAAGCCACCCCTCCAAAAAAAACAAAGCATAGGGCGAAATGAATTCTACTTCCATAGGGGCAACACAGCACGTTTGCAAGCTTGACACTATGTGATTTGTTTATGTAATTCCATTTTGAGAAATCCACCTTAAGAAATAAATGAGAAATGTAATATTTCTATACAAGGATGTTCACTACAATATAAGTAAATGAAACAACCGAAGTATCTGACAATAAGGGATTAGCTTTCTCTGTCTTCTCTGTCTTCAGTTCTCTTATCATTTCCATTAAAGTGCACGGCTCACTATCTTGATGGGTTTTTATCATTACTCTAAACTGTCTTGTCCTCTGGATTTTCATCAGTCCATGTCCGACAAATCTTCAATCCTAGATGATCCTGTCCACCACTGTCTAGTTAGTTCCAAGTCACTCTTATGAGCCATTGAAGATACCAATCTCTTTTAATGAACCCCTGAAATGGGCTTCTAACTGATCCACTTGCCTCCACTTATGTTCCCACCCATTTTCTCCAGTACCAGAATGATCTTTCTATAACTCAGATCTGCTGATTCTCACCTGCACCCCTCCTCATATGGCTGCCTTCAGCAATTTAAAACACTTTGCAGAATGACAAGAGATTCTTCTCAGGGTCTATGATCCCTAGTTGGTATGAATCCCATCTATCTCTCCGGCCTTATTATTTACTTCTAGCCTTTGGGTTTTAGTTACATTCTCCTTACAGTTCCTCAGGTATACCAAGATCTCCTTGTTAATTGGCTTTGCATATGCAGTTCCCTTCACCTGGAACAGTCTTTCTCACTTTGCTCAATCTGTTTCACTTCAACTGTTCCTTCAGATCTCCATTCAATGGTCATCAATGGTCATTTTCTCATTCCCTAACCTCCCTAGCAAGGTCAATTCCTCCATCATGAACTTTTCTATTTCAGTGTACCTTTACTATACAGTACCTCTTAGTTATAAATGCATGTTGATGTGCCTGCATTATTGATGAATGTACACCTCCTTTACTACAATTTAATCTTAAGATGTAAGATCTATATGTGAGGGGCACCTGGGTGGCTCAGTCAGTGAAGTATATGCCTTTGGCTCAGGTCATGATCTCAGGGTCCTGGGATCGAGCCCTGTGTTGGGCTCCCTGCTCAGTGTGGAGCCTGCTTCTCCCTCTCCCTCTGCTGCTCCCCTCCTTATGCTCTCTCTCTCTCTCTGTCAAATAAATAAATAAATAAATAAATAAATAAATAAATAAATAAATAAAATCTTAAAAAAAATAAGATCCATATATGCAGCCACTTCTCTCACTGTCCCCACCCCTGCCTCTGACAACCACCCATCTGTACTCTATTTCCACGAGGCCCTTTTCATTTTTTGAGATTCCACATATAAGTGAGATCATATGGCATTCATCTTTCTCTGTCTTATTTCACTTAACATAATGCCCTTAACATTCATCCACGTTGTTACAGGTGGCAGGATTTCCTCCTTTTAGGGAATATGATGGACAGCACAATGACTGTAATTAATGGTACTACATTGTATATTAGAAAGTTGCTAAGAGGGGAGATTTTCAGATTTGTCATGGCAAGAAAAAAATCGTAACTCTATGAGATAATGGGTGTTAACTAAACTTATTGTAGTAATCCTTGCACAACATGTACATGGATCAAATCACTTTGTGGTACAGCTTAAACAATATTATATGTTAATGAGAGCTCAATGAAACTGGAAAAAAAAACAGAAACGATCAGTGTAGGCAGATTTGCAAACTGCCATGTTCCCAGAAAGTAGCATTGTGTGCTACTTTCAACACATATTTATTGAGAATGAAGGATTGAATTATGCTACATCTTTTTTTTCTTAAAGATTTTATTTCTTTATTTGAGAGAGAGATCACAAGTAGGCAGGGAGGCAGGCGGAGAGAGAGGGGGAAGCAAGCTTCCCGCTGAGCAGAGAGCCCAATGCGGGGCTCGATCCCAGGACCCTGAGATCATGACCTGAGCCGAAGGCAGAGGCTTTAACCCACTGAGCCACCCAGGAGCCCCTATGCTACATCTTAATAAGGAAAAATTATGCATCTTTACAATTGAAGACTTTTTGTAAAATCATGGAAACATTTCAACATAAAGACACAAAACATTTTAATACAAATACAATAATATTTGCAAACAAAAAACCAAACTGTACAGAGAGTATGATCACATGTTTATATAGTTAGCCATGAATGCAAAAAAAAATGCTTAAAATCTCTGATATAACTGTAGATTTCTATGGTGATGCTCTATGTACTTATTTCTCATTATCTTGTCATTTGAAACGTTTTTACAATGAGCTTATGAGAGTTTTATTTTAAGAAAAAAAATTTTTAATGGATGTGACCTATGGGTTCCTCAACTTAGGAGATTTGTGGTTTCCATAACTGGTTACCTCTTCAACCTCCTCTGTATTATATCATGGAACTACTGGTAAGTAGATTTCTCCTGTTGGCCTACATTGGACCCCTAGAGAAGCCCGATTTGTGGGCTTAGAATTCAGTAGGCTCCTTCATGGGTTGATGAAAGCATCTTGCACTTAAATGCCCTGATTATTTTGGGCCTCCTGTCCTCATCAGAAGTATTGGCCTGCACTGTTCACAGCCTTGGGGTCTTTGAGCCATATAAATAAGGTAGGTTGACCATCTCTTAAAACCTTAGGTGACCTTTTAGAATGGTTGTTTTTGAAAACCAAGTGACAACTTTAAGCAATAAATTAAAAACTATATAGATGCAGATGATAGGTAGGTAGATAAAGGTGTAGATTTTAGGGAACAGAAGATCTCACCTCAAAAGGATTCACCTTGTTCTTATTTTATATCCTAAGGAAAGGTAGTCAATTCTCTTCTTCACAATTTTAAATGCTCAGGGTCCCAGCTTCCTTCCTCAGTAAAAATAGCCCTCCAGACAAAGAATGGCAAATGCATTTCATCATAGCTGAAAATTCCGATCAACTGTTAGTGACTACAGGAGGATATTTCTGAGAGTACTAAGGTCATGTCTGGGCTCAGGGGAAAAGTATGTTTTGGTCAAGAATGGAAGTTCCTATGAATTTCCCACACTATTTCTGTTTTTCTTATAAACAAACTCCCTCTGAATGAGGTTGACAACACCATGCATGACAGTTCCCTGGGCTCACAGCCAGGCTTGCTTTCTTTCTTTCTTTCTTTCTCTCTCTCTCTCTCTCTCTCTCTCTTTCGTCCCTCCCTCCCTCCCTCCCTCCCTTCTTTCCTTCTCCGATTCCTTATTTCTTAGAGGCAACAGAAAGAGCATGTGAAACTTCCTTCTGCCATTTTAAAAAACACAATCTCATTTTCTGGCCCAGACAATTCTGAAATCCATACAGGGCATCTAGTGTTTTATTTTAATTTAATTTCCCTTTCTTTGGTTTCTGGCAACACAAGGCAGATCAAGGGCACTGAGTGAGGCATATGCCATCAAAAACTACCCTGGCTTCTCCCTTCACAGTACACTGGGAGACACCATGTGGTGTGAGGCATTCATTTGCAGGTACAGAGTCTGTAAAATTGTATTTGAAAATTAAAAAAAAATTAATTAGAAGGCAGCATCTGTGAACCTTTTGCTGGAAGCCACTTTTTTTTTTTTTTTTTCTGATAAATGATCCCAGCTCTGTGGCCCCTTATCCCCTTTCCCCATGTCAGTGATTTTAAAACCGGTCATTTCTTTCATTGTGTTACTGAGAAATGGTCAGATGGAGATTCCTCTGCTTAATACCTAACAAGCTATTGATGCCTCCCAGAAAACTTTGAAAAATATTTAATATAGAGCCACTTCTTTCTTGATAGATTCTCTTGGTTGTCCTGTTTATCTCTCAATCCTTTGCTTCCAGAAACTGTGTGAATGTAGCTTCTGAGGAGTGTATCAGCTCCATAATCCCTACCTGACACCATCCTCTGCTGTTTGAGACAATATAATCCACTCCAGCTGCCAATGCAGGGAGCCATGGGTAAAGAAATTTTTATTTCAAGTGGGAGCTATTTAATCAGGTGCGAAAAAAGATCCTCCTAACAACGATGGTGTTATGTTCTCTTTCTCTGAGCTAAGATGGGCAGGTGTTGACAAGGGCAGCTGTGAGCCACCACTACAGACAATAGTGCTGGCAGGCTAGAGGTAGCTGTAGATGGTGAGGGTCTGAGCAATCAGAGTTCATGGCCAGGTTTGTTGGAGACCAAGAGCTGATATGTGCAGGTGGGCTGTCGGAGTCTTTGTCCCAGTGGTGTGTTGAAGCAGAAAGAAGCAGGTGGGGAGTAAGATATGGAGACCAACTGGGTGTGACTCCTTGAAATGAACACAGAGGGACAAGAGATGGGTGCTGAGAGTAATTTCCAGGGCCAGGACTCAGGTAAGATAAATCAGCAGAGAGGAAAGTCATAGAAATAGATTAGAAGTAGCCTAAGGAGCAGAGTAGAGAATATAGATTGGAGAGGCTGGATGGCGGGGCTTTGTGAACCTTACTAAGTAGGTGTGATGGGTTGAATGGTGTCCCTGCAAAAGATATTGAAGTCCTAACACTCAGTACCTGTTTGGGAAATAGAGTCTGCTGGTGATCAGGTCAAGATGATGTCAATAGGATGGTCCCTAATCCAATAGAACTGTGTCCTTATAAAAATGGGAAATTTGGACATGGAGGCAGGCACAGGGAAAACACCATATCAAGATAAAGGCATAGATTGGGGTGCTGGATCTACAGGCCAAAATTTCCACTAAATCATCAAAAGCTGGGAGAGAATCACAAAGATACTCCCTTAGAACCCTCAGAAAGAGCCAAGCGTACGGACACCTGATCTTTGACTTCCAGCCCTCAGAATTGTGAGACAATAAATTTCTGTTGCTTGAACCAGTTAATTAATGGTACTTGGCTGCAGTAGCCCTAGGAAACTAATACAGTAGGATTCACATCCACTAAGCAGATGTTGGCTAGTCTCCCAATACCCAGCCCCCATTCTTTAGTAAAAGAGGCTTGTTTTATTGGTTCCATTGCGAACTGAAATAGCACCTATATATCCCATTCACTGAGAATGGTGGTTAAAAATACCAAGTTATGTCTGTGCTTAGCCCTTCTGAATTTCAGCCTCTAGAATTGGACCCTGGCAATTTACATTTTAATCAGCAACTGTTGATTTAAAAAAATTAATTAATTACTTTTTTTAGAAAGGGAGAGAGAGGGGGAAGGGTCAGAGAGAGAGAGAGAATCTTAAGCAGGCACCATGCCCAGCGTGGAGCTTTGTGCAGGGCTTGATCTCATGACTCTGAGATCATGATCTGAGCTGAAATCTAGAATCAGACACTTAACCAACTGAACCACCCCAACCACAAAGTTGATTCTTAAGCACACCGAAGATTGAACCCCAGTTCAAATCAATTCATACTCAGTTACTGAATCTGGGAAGCATAATTAGGAATCTGCAGACATTATTCCCCATTCCTGGTTTTATAGTTCCCTGATCTGAGGACACTATCGGAGTGATCTCTTCAGTAGTGAATGAACAAGAAGCACAGTCATCTACCACATTTGCCCTAGTAGAAGATGGCATATTAGGAAACTCCCACATTTCCTTGGGTAGGTGAGAAGGAGCAGAGAAAAATCGTGGTCACAGCAGTTCCCTAGGCATTCTTCCACACTCCACAGCAAGGTGAATGTGACTCATCCTGGCTCCTTATTACTGCTTCTATGTGATTGTCCTTCCTTTTCCCCAGAACCTGTGATTCTTTGTCTCCATCTGTTTATCTGTCCTTTCCTTTATTCTTCCCTGTCTCAAATACTTACCATCCTCTTGTCCTTCCTTTTCCCCAGAACCTCTGATTCTTTGTTTCCATTGGTTTATCTGCTTTTTCCTTCATTCTTCCATGTCCCAAACACTTGCCATCCTCTTCAGTCCTCTTTAATCATCAAAAACTTCAGCAACTGGTATATAGCCTCCCTTTCCATCTCAACTCAAAATCCTGGCCTCTTGCCCTTGAACTTATCTTTTTCAATGGTCTCTTCCTTTCCACCTCAGCCACCCACTTCCATTCTCCTGCTCTGCAACTTATTAGCAGAGGCTGCACCATTTCTGAAATCACCAATCCAAACAGCTAATTCTCCCAAAGTGACCCTTTATTCTCCTAGTTCCTCTGCTCAAATACCTCTACTGCGATGCTTCATCAAACCAGAGTTTCCATCGTCTTCCCTCTCCATTCTTTCCATCAATTAACCTCTCTTTTATTCAATTTGTGTGCATCCAGTTGAGAGTGGCTGCTCCATTGAGGCTTGCTTTCTTTTGCAAATATACATACCTCCCCTGCCTTTTGGTCCATTCTGCATGAACAAAATCCCAATCCAGAGCAGACCCAATCACGCTTGTTCTTCAACTCATATCCATCCTAAAAATTAAGCCCTACTGGGGAAAAAAAATAACACAATTAGGCAGATTAGAATCATTATGAATTCATAATCTTTTAATCACTTGCCTCAGCTGGGCTTTCATTAAAGTCTAGCAAACAATCTATTTCTCTCATCAGCTTGTACCTCACTGTCCTATCAAAGGAAGATCCATCTGCCTGTGCTCTGGCTTCCAGAGATTGAAATGCCTTATTATTTCCTTTTTACCCAATATCTTAATCATCATTCCCACTTCTGCATCCTTCCCATCAGCATAGAAGCTTGCTTGAGACTCTCTCATCTTTAAAAAAACCAAAGAAGATGTGAAATCCAGAACCTTTTCTTGGACCCTACATCACTCCAGCTACCACCGTTTCACTTTACTCAGCTTCAAAGAATTTTTTAGACATACTCCCTTCACATCAGTACCTCCCAATCACTTTCAAATCTGCTAAAGTCTGCTTCTACTCCTTCTACAAAAACTGTTGCTATGCTCCTTAGGACTCTTCTCATCTTTCAATCCAATCATTGGAAAGTGGAACTGTCCTCATTTTATGTAGGACATGGTTTTTGTGACTCTGTTTCCTGTCTCATTCCAGGGTCCAGGCTGTTGGCAGCTTCTTCCTGAATTATGCCCTGGGACAGACCATTCTCATCACCGAGGGAAAAAGGCAATGGTGAGTTGAGCAAAGGCTTTTATGTCTTCCATTGGGATATGGCAAAGTTTAAGTCAGCTCACTTCATGTTGGCGAAATTAAGTCACTTCCAATACCAGGCCCAATGTCAATGGAGTGAGTGGGACTGTACCCTTCTCAAGGGTAGGCGCAGGTAGTACAGCAATGAGCAATAATGTATAATTCTCTTACAGGGAAAGGCTGGGCAAATACGTGAGATGGTGCTACGTCTGCCGCAATGACTGGCACCTCAATTCCTCCCTGTTCTCTTATTCCATCATGAGTGTCTGTCTTAAGCACCTCTTCCTGAACCTCACGTCAATGCATTCACAGTAATTTGCCAGTTCCTACTGACTTGACTCTCAGTCATTTCTATCTTGCAGATTCCCTTCCTTCCTTCCTTCTTTCCTTCCTTCCTTCCTTTTTTTTCTTGGCCCTATTGTTCTTGTGCACTTATAAATAAAGGGGAAGAGAAGAAACAATTTTTGATTGAGTCCATTATGCAGTTATAACGTTGGGGCTCTCACTGCTATAGGTTTTCTTCCATTTGTTATTGACCTCAGAGTGCATATGTTAGAGTGGTTATTAAAATAACCCCCACCTTCTCTGTCTCTGTGTCTCTCCCACTGTGAATGTCATAATTTCTGTGCATAAATAGGTCTTCAGTTATGTGAAGATATTTGGAGCCATGGGATTTGAGTTCCATCAATTGTCTTCCTTGCTAATTCCAAATATTATTGCATATTCTCCCTCTTACTCTCCTTCATCCTTCATAGCACAAAGAGTGTTTCTCTCTCTGGAAACATCCAGTTCTTCTCTCCTTGTGCACACTTGTGACAATATTACCACCTTATCTTATTCCACTTAACACTATTTACTGAGAATGCCTTAATGACTGGTATATGGAAAATATGAATAAATAATGTGACTTTATTTTCCCAAAGACAACTGGGGTTACATATGTGTCAAATAAAACATAATAGATAGGGATTTATTTCTCCATTAGCTTTTTAGGTTTGCTTATCTTTCAGAGTAATTTAAATTGAAATGGAAGACAAATCCTTATTTGATTGTTAGGCAATTCAGTTCTATTTATATTGTGTGAGTTTGTGTGGGATCTAAGTGCACTGTTGTTAAAAGGCTATTTAATGTCACATAGAGGGCCTATTAATTTTTTCGATAAATTGCTGGCATGTCCAGCCAATTGCATACATTTAATAGGGAGAGTACATTCTTCTACAGTCTGTCTCCATACTTTGTGGTAATGGTGCTATAGTTTATGTGCTGTTAGACATGCTAAGGCACTGCCTTTGTTATCAAAAGTCTGGAGATAAATCTCAAAGTAAATGTGTGATTCTGTAGGAAGAGGGTCAAGAGAATGATAGAGCTTTGCAGTCCCACTTAAGTCACCAGGCCTAGAATGGTGGGGCTTTAAAAATAATTTCTGGATAATTTGCTTTGTATTTATAATGAAACACATGATCATTAATGTTGAATTTTAACATAATGTTGGTAAGGAAGCATACTTATTTAGGCTTGAAAATAAGACCTTGTCATGTATATTTCTTTTTTACTTGGTCTAAAAGACTGGAACTCACAAGGTTATTTTCCTTTTCTTGTGTACAGTTGTTTTATAATGCTAATTAGCTAATGCTTATTTCAGGTATATGAATTGCATGTTGAGAACAGAGAGAATAGGAAGGACAGGGACCAAATTTTCATAAATTTCAAATATAATCATATATTCACAACTGACTACTTTTATTTTCCATATAAATTTTTGACAAACAATATAAGATAGAATAGAGGGTCCATCAATCAAGAGTCTTCTCTGTTTTGTTTGTTATTACTTCCCTAGAACCTAGCATAATACCTAGCAATACCTAGTCAATAAATATTTACAAATAAATGAATGGATAAAGGTATGATAAAGAAATACAAATGGAACTTATGGTTTTAAAACGACAAAGATGCTATCTTCTTTTCTCTCTAAATGTCAGAACATTCACCAGAAGAATGTCACTACAAAGCAGATGAAAATTTTGACAAAGTATATTGCAACAACAACAACAAAAGTAACACAAACTTGTGGTTAATAATAAGTAATAATGAAGTTATGGTCTTTAATTTGTTTTTTTTTTTAAAGCATACTAAGAAAGGATATAAATATTCAGGGAAGATAGAGCAAGGCAAGCAGAAGATAAATCATTGAACTGGCAAATCCTGGGGTGGGATGAAGAAAGAAAAATAAAATTATCACATTAAGAATGGCCTTATTGAAAAGGCAGCAAGAAAGATGGGGCGGATTAAAATACACAGGCAGAATAAAAGACAAATGAACAGAGTTAAAAGGACTATAATAAACAAAGAATAAAAGAAGATCCAGGGTGCTTGGGTGGCTCTGTTGGTTAAGCAACTGACTCTTGATTTTGGCACAGGCCATGATTTCAGGGTTGGGAGACTGAGCCCCGCATCAGGCTTTGTGCCCAACACCAAATCTGCTTGAGATTCTCTCTCTCCCTCTCCCTTAGCTCCTCCCCCACTGACACACTCTCTCTCTCTAAAATAAATAAATAAATGAATAAATAAAATCTTAAAAAAAAAAAGATCCAGCCCACATGTTATTGGAGTTTCCAAAAAAGAAAACTGAATTAATGGAACAAACAAATCATCTAACTAAATAATTTTTGTTTTTTAAAGATCTTACTTTTAAGTAATCTCTATACCCAAGATGGGCTTGAACTTATAACCCCAAGATCAAGAGTCAGCATGCTCTACTGACTGAGCCAGCTAGGTGACCCTAAATATATCATTTTAAAAATTTTCACAAGTAAAGTAATACTTGAATCTGTAGAGTCATAGTGCCCAAGGGGGAAAAATTGACACAGAACAATCCAACAATAAGACTTAGACAAATAAAGTTATTGAACTTTAAAGAAAAGAAATATATATTTTTTGAAATCCAGGTAAAAATATCCAATCCATCCTTAAAAAGGAGAAAAACTGGCCTAAATGTTCTTGTTCTTTCTCCATCTTTCTCTGTCTCCACCCATCCCTCATACTGCATATATACTAGCGACTGTACCATGAATTATATAGATGTGTATATATATGTGTGTGTATATGTATATATACTGCATATATGTATATAGATATACACACACATATTCATATTAAATATTTATACATATTTATTATATAAAAGATTAGAGTAGTGGTTATAATATCATCAAAGAAAAAAAAGGTAACCTCAAAATTTTATACCCAGCAAAACTATTATTACCATATAAATGCAACACACACTTTCAAACATGCAAGAATTTAAGAAATAGAGTTATCATGAAATTGTTTAAAAAAAATCTAGTTTTATGTAGAAAAAAACCCCAGAATTTCCAGGCAAAATTGCAAAAGAAAATAATGAAAGAGAACTAGCCATACTAGATGTTACATTTATTACAAAGAATCAAAATAATTAAACAGTATGCAGAAGAGAATACCAAAGTATAGCTGAAGGCTATATAAGACTTCTATATATAATGAAAGATATACTGGTGAGCAAAATTTGAATTACTGAATGGTGGGTCAATACTGATCTGAATTAAAAAAGCTGGGTTTCTATCTCCCACTTTATACCAAAATAAATGCTGGATTCATAAGTTGTAAAAGTTAATGCCAAAACCGTAAAATACTATAAACAGTATGGGGTACTGTTTAGAAGGTTAGCAGGGAAGGCTTTTCTAAGAATGATAAAATCCTGAAACTCAGAAAAAGTAGATAATTTAAATAGATAAAAGTAAAAAATTGCTACATGACAAAAAATAAAAGGCCAGAAGTTAAAAATACAAATAAAAATATTAGAAAATAAATATTTGCAACTCATATAATAGGCCTTAACTATTTTCCTTAGCATATGAAGAGCTCCTGGTAATCAACAATGAAAGACTAAGGACCTAAGAGTCAAAGGGCAAGCATTAGACAGCTAACAGAGAATAAAAGGAATAGGGCTATTAAATCTATGAAGAGTGGCTCAGACAATAATTCTTACCAAAAGGTAACTGTGAATTAAAACTATATCAAAACTATTACTATGCATGATATTGCTATAAAAAAATTTGAAGTTGAAGACAGCCAAGTAAAATACACGCTTTTGTATTTTGCTATTGGAAATAAAAATTGGGATGCCTTCAAGAGAGAAACTGCGTTAAATCTATCAAATTTTAAATTTGCACGTACTCCTTGGCCTGGGAAATTTTACTTCTAAGAATTTATACCACTAACAAAATATAAAAAAGTTATACATACAAAGATATTTGTGGTTTAAGAGTACAAGTTTGTAAAAATCAAAAATATCCATAAATAGGGGGCTATAAAAAAATTATGACATAGTCATACAATTGAATATGAGAAAATAAAAGAAAAGGACAGTTCTATATAAAGTGGTATGGAAGGAGCTCCAAGAGTTATTATTAAATGAGAAAAAAGAGGAGCTGGAAAAATGTGTACATGTATTATCATTTTTCTTTTTCTTTTTAAGGAACATCCACATATGGCTGTATATCCAGAGACACCTGTAAAATTTAAATAAGAAACCAGTAATAGCCTCTGGTGTGAAGAATAAGGGAACTAGGAAAGAGCGTGAGAACATCTTAGACATCTTTGATCCCATCTTGTTCTAAAAGAATGACTTAAGAAACGCATCTAGGTGCATTTAGATTCTTTTGGAACTCATCCACAGAAATTTTGATTATAAATAACTCCTTTATTAGTGATTTCAAATGAAAGCATTTTACTCCTACTTTCATAGCAAAACTCACTGGATTTTTACATAGCTTGGCAACACTTGGTTAGGATCCTACTGCTTCCCCGGCACATGAGGTTGTTTATTCTCGTAGTATTTCTCTCCTTGGTGCAAGAAGGAACTGGCTTTGGTGGGGGACACCAGGGAGTGGGGTTCAGCATTCCAGTTCTTGGCTCTCCATGAGAGCCTACTACTTCTTTAATTTCCCAGAGGGAGCAACACATTTTTCTTTGGCTGCCCTTTCCCCCATTTCATTTGGAACTCCCTCAACCTCAAGACTGGGAACTTAAGGATGTAATGTTTATATATGTTTACTCTACATTTCCTAGTGAAGAAACTAGTTATCTTTTTTTTTCCTGCAAAGTGCATTTATTAGCACTCTCATTCCTCTTCTCATTAAGAGAAACCCCCCCAAAACAAAAAACATCATTGGATTGTAGAAGTTCAGTTTAATCATTAAGCCTTGCATTAGCCATGTTGTGCCTTCTTGACGGCGGAGCTTGATTCATGGAAGTTGTTGATGGAACATTTGGAATTAACAAGGGAATTTTCAGCAGCCCCCCAGTAAACTGTTATTTGGTCATTTGCAGATTAATGATGTTATTCATTCACACCCATGCCAGACTTATTTTGGTATTGTAAATTCCTACCCCAAAGTGGACGATGCTAGGGGAGGGGCGTGACTATTTCTATACCTAGGACCCCCTCCATGCTGCTAGCCTCCTTAGCAGTCTGGCATCCCTGTCCCTACCACATTCATAGATATCTACTTTTTTTTGAGAGAGAGTACAAGTAGGGGAGAGGGGCAGAGGTACAGGGAGAGAGAGAATCTTAAGCAGGTTCCACACCCAGCACAGAGCCCAACACAGAGCCCATTGCAGAGCCCAATGCAGGGCTCCATCTCAGGACCCTGAGATCATGACCTGAACTGAAATCAAGAGTTGGATGCTTAATTGACTGAGCCACTGTGGCCCCCCCATAGATACCTATTTTGAACACATTTTCTCAGAAGCATTTTCAGAGACAACTTTGTCCTTAGAGACTTGACTTGAGGAGACTGGCTGCTGGACTGTGAAATTTCTGATTTAGTCATTCAAATTAGGCAGGTGATCCAAGCTTTCTGTAAACCAAGTTGGCTGGAGACAGCCACGTTCATGTATTGGCTGTGGCTGCTCTCATCCTACAATGGCGCACCAGCTGGTTGCCCCAGAGAACATATGGGCTTTCCAAGCCCAAGATACTTACCAAGTTACCTTTCATAGGTGAAGTGTGTTGGCCTCTGCTGTAGATCATTTGGAGTCTGTAACTGTGGAGCTCCAGTGTAGTTGGAGACACCTATTTTTCTGAACACCAGCCACATCCTTTTTTTTTCTTTTTTAAAATTTTTTATTAACATATAATGTATTATTTGCCCCAGGGTACATGTCCGTGAATCATCAGGCTTACCCATTTCACAGCATTTGCCATAGCATATACCCTCCTCCATGTCCATAACCCTACCCCCCCACCTCCCAGCAACCCTTAGTTTGTTTTGTGAGTTTAGGAGTCTCTTATCATTTGTCTCCTTCCCCATCTCATCTTGTTTCATTTCTCTTCCCCACCCTTCCAACCCCCTGTCCTGCCTCTCAAATTCTTCATATCAGAGTGATCATGTGATAATTGTCTTTCTCTGACTGACTTATTTCGCTTAGCATAATACCCTCTAGTTCCATCCACGTCGTTACAAATGGTAAGATTTCGTTTCTCTTGATGGCTGCATAGTATTCCATTGTATATGTATATACACCAGCCACATCCTTAACCCCCTTCTGAGGGCAACTCTCTTATGGCCAGTTTCCTCTTGTGCTCTCCTGAGATACATAATGCTCAGGAGGAAAGGAATCTCCCAAGGCAGGGAAGAGAAAGGTACAGAGTGAATGGGCTCGTCTCTGAGTGCTGGGTGTTATCTGGATTCCATCACCTCCCATCTGAAAGGTCTTACACAAATTATATATAGCCTCTCTTTAAAAGTAATGAATAAGCATGTACTTCCTAAAGTTGGTATGGAGTTTACATGAGAGCTTATGCTTAAAGCACTTAGCTCACTGGCACACGGTAATGGTCACTTAATGTTACTTATTGCTGTCGTTCCTCAGACCCTAATCACCATGTTATTTACAATCTGGCTGCAACATCTTGGCGAGTCTCTTTGGACCAAAGAAAAGCCTTTAATCTAAGAGCAAGCAGGTCCACTTTATGGACTACATACAGTTCATAAAGTGGCCAGGAGCCAAGTGTTTGTCCATCCACCGTGGTTTATCCTTAGGGAGAATACATAGACCCCAGTTTATCAAGGACAGTCCCCATGTATGTATGTTGTTTTTGCACAATTAGAAATAGCTTACTTTTTTATTTTTAGAGTGTTCCAATTTGGACAACAAATTATGTGGCCCCTGTATCCTTACTGAATGGAGACTGTCTACAGTAGGTAACTTCAGGGAGGAGTTAATATTGGGAGAAGGGAGGGACCCAGAGGAATGTCATTAAGCAGGGGCCCGTAGACCACCAAAGACTCCAAGGGTAAGCAGGCAGTGTGAGGACCCCTGTGAGAGAACAGTTGGGAGAGAGTTTGCCATGATATCTAAATCTAACTTCTGAGATAAAACTTGTACATGTGTGGCGGTGGCTTGACACACAGCAACAAAATGAGGCTTGTCAAATCCAAGTAGAGAGAGAGGGAAATTGCAAGGCTGTGGGTTGGTCTGAGGTCAAAGTTTCCTGGAGTTAATGAGGACCTAGGGGACCTAGATCAAGGATGGGCTTATCAAAATGACTCACAAGGATGGTGACTCTTTGTATCAGGGCTCTTGGCACTCTTGGGATGGGGCTCTCTCTCCTCAGTGAACTTGCATCTTTTCTTGAAGTGTCAATCCTCAGATACTTTTCACTATAAATGAACCAACTTGATAACAGTTTTTCGTGGGGAGCAGGGAGTAGATGTGTAGAAACAAGTGGATTTAAAAAAGGCAAAAACATAGACAAAACCCAGGAAAAGTACTCATTTATAAGACAAATTCTGATTTCAGAAATATTAAACTACAAAAATATATTTGTGATTTATAGAAATGTGGTCTTTGGACTGAGGAAATATGGCTCTGAAACCTCAGGCTGGCTGTGTGGAAGGGAGCTGTGGGATGAGACCTCTGGCTTGTGCCAGGGTGGGGAGATCTGAGGGGATGGACCCATTTGTACATACTGGCTCTCAGGATGGCTACTGACAGGCCAGTGTCTACTTGTATGCCCTCATCCCAATCAGGTAGGTGCAGCACTAGAGACTTCTCTAGGGGAATCCCAGCAAGGGTGACCCAGAGGGTGGTTACCCAAGACATCTGCCACCTTCAGCATGACCCTTAGGACCGGGCAGAGCCTCAGGGCATGGATTTTATCCTTTAGGGGTGAGGGGATCTCGGGAAGCCTGAGAAATTTTCTGTCCCATTTTCTTGTGAATTTGGGCAAAGAAAGGGCTGGATTGACATTGCCTTTTTTGGGTGAATTACATTGTGAGATCACATAAAGCTCTAGGTAGTTACGGAAGGACCTCAACTTGTGATAAGCTGAGGACAACCTCTGGCAAAGGGTTGGTACTATGAACCTTCTAGATTGTTCCATGTAGTTTAATGAAGAGCTTCCTTTGGGACCAGAAAGGAACATACCCTGCTGTTCAGGAGTTACTCTTCTACAAGGTGAAAGATGGAAGAGACAGAGGAGGAGGAAGCGGAAAAGGGGAGGGGAGGAAAGAAGGAGGGAAGAAGTGAATGGGGAGGAGGGAGAAGCGAGAGGGAGGAAGGAAGAGAGGAAGGGAGGAAAAAAGAAAATGACACTGAATTATACAAAAAAATGCAATACTACAATGCAATGTTACAATAAAGTTAATTTGATGCATATTGTATCAGTGAGGGTTGTATCAGAAAAACAGAATCAGTATGATATATACATATATACAGATATTTATTGCAAAAAATTGCTTATAATATTATCAGGTCTGTCTAGACTAGTCTGAAATCCAAAGCGCAGACAAATAGGAAATCCTGGAAACTACCCAGTAGGGGCTGACTGCAAGCCACTGGCTGACTTTCTTCTTCCTCATCCTTAGATCAGGCCCACCCACATTATCTATGATAAACTCCTTTGTTAGATAGTGTGTGTGTGTGTGTGTGTGTGTGTGTGTGTGTGTATATGTATATATCTCACATCTACAAAATGTCTTCACAGCAACATCTAGATTCACATTTGATTGAGTAACTAGGACAGTAGCTTAGTCAAACTGATGGAGAAAACTGACCATCATCGTGTATCTAGCAATTTGTATAATTATATCTATTGTACTTAAAACATTACAAGTGCTTCTCAGGTGTGGATCGATCTATTTGCTCTTGTTCAGAGTCAAACCAAACTTTTACAATTTTAATACATTGTGTTGACAAGAAAGTATCAGTATTAGGCATTTTTCTAGACTAGGGTTTTTCCACAATCCTTAGTGGTTCCTTGTTGTCTCCAAATGTGCCCCACCCGGTCCCAACCTATCATTCCCAATCATCTCTTTATACCATGCTTCCTCATTTCAGCTGCTCTGACATTTTCTACCATTGTTTCTTGAGGGCGCCATATTCGTCCATGGCACATCTGGTGATGCTCTTGTGGGAGCCTAGAATGG
>CM052797.1:10621454-10648772 GCA_028533885.1 Nasua narica
GTGCGGGAGAAAGCACATCAGTGGGTGATAGCAGCGCCCATCCAAAGTGAACTCCATTCCTTCATAATGGCGCAGAAAATGGAGCCTAAAAATACCCCGCGGAAGGTTAAGTGCTCCGTAGTAGATGCGGAGGATACACAGGAGACGATGAAGCCAGGGTCAGAGTGAATAGGGAGGGGTGAGGTCAGATGCAGGGCTTTGGGTTTTTTTTTTTTTTCCTCTCTTACTCCCGTTCAGGCGAAGCTATGTGATTCAATAATTAATCCTAAGAAGAGATGGGGAGCAGATAGGCAAGGGTCACCTGCTCTGATGGGAGACACTACCGAGCCATGATCCTGGGAGGGACGCTGCGATCAGCAGACCAGAATAAGCCCATCTCGTCTACTAAGAAACCCTGAGGCCGAGCCACATGCATGTCGAGTCTGGGGTGAGGGATGAAGAGAACTCGATGGAAACCACCAGGAGGCCATTTTGATCCACGTCCCTATGGCAGAGCTGGGTTGGGAGCCTGGGGTGTGTTCTGCTCAAGGAATCCAGGTGATCTGGGCTTGGGGTAGCAATGGGAACTCTAACCTTGCTCTCTGCTATTTATTGATATAGTAAGTGCCTTATGTGTGCTGGACCTTGTAGGCATTGAGGAGGGGTCCTCAGAGACCTATTTTTTTTTAAGGATTTCATTTATTTGACAGAGAGAGGGAGAGAGACAGTGAGAGAGGGAATACAAGCAGGGGAATGGGAGAGGGAGAAGCAGGCTTCCTGCTAAGCAGGAAGCCCGACGCAGGGCTCGATCCCAGGACCTTGGGATCATGACCTGAGCCAAAGGCAGACGTTTAACCGACTGAGCCACCCAGACACGCCCCCCCAAGAGACCTATTCTTGTGATGAACTCATTCCAGTAAAGGAAGAGGCACAATAAACAAATAACAGAGCATACATACATATAACTGTTGATAGTAATCAGTGAAGTGGAGGATTAAAGCTATCGGTCCCTTTGTTCGAAGATCTCTCCTTCAAACCCTGATATCTCCTTATGACCCACAGAATAAAATCCAGATGACGTCCAGCAGCATGCAACATCACGCACAACCTAGCTGTTGTCACATCTCCCAAGTTATTTTTCTTTTTCCTTCCCTTGCTCCCCAGGACACACCCAAACAATCCAGACATGTGAGGAAGTTAAGAGTACAGTCTCTGGAGTCAGACTGAGGTTCAAACCTCAGCTTGGCACTCACAAGCTGTGTGACCTTAGGCAAGTGACTCAACCTCTCTGAGCTGTAGCTTTGATGTCCATAAAATGACTAGAAGGTGACAGCTGTCTTCCAGCATTGAATGAGATCACGACCTTTAGAGAGAAAGCAGCACAGTAAGAACACCAGATATGACTTGTTTCCTGGTAATAGCGACTATATTATTTCTGCGTATGTGTATACACACCTGCGTATAGGTGTATACGTGATTTAATCATGACCTACTCTAAGTCAGAATATATCCGTCTTCGTGCCACACAGGACAGCAAGACTTGGACGGAGGCTCTTTTTCCTCTTCATGCAGTCGATAGATGCTAAATAAAATATACTCAAGTCACTAGTGTGTCTTGAAGCGGAAGGTAGAGATCTTTAAGTAGGAAGAATGCCATTTCACGGGGCTTGGAACGGGTAATTAGGAGACTGTCGGTTCGAAGCGTGAAGAATTGCCCTCTTTAGCTTTCAGAACTGCGACCAGGGGGCCACACTATGAGAATCCGTGCGTGCCACTTGGCAGCATTAGAATTCCAAGACAGAGCCGTCTTTAAAGATTGCCTTCCCTTGCAGCTGGATGGCGAGGTGGCCTGGGCTGCTCCAGGAACAGTGGTGAGCCTTTTATCATTTATATATCATTCCAGCAGGGGCAGAAAAAAGGGACAAAATACTGAAAATAAAAGTTAATTAAAAAATAAAATCAAGAGAAATGTCTCTCAGAGGCCACCTCTGTTACAAGGACCACCTGTCATTAAGCATTTTCCTGTCTATAAACCCGAGATTGGAAGCCGATCGACTCTTCTGTTGTTTAATTTTTAATGCCTCCTGTCTGGTCTCCGAGGTAGCTGTGCTAGTCGGAGGCTGTGGTGCAGAAATGGACCTTGCCCAGAGAAAAAGTGAGCAGTGAGCGTTCCCTGTGCCGGAACTAGCATCTTCTGGGAGTAACCTGCTGCGGGACAGATTCCTCCCTCCCCAGCCCGGGAATTTGCTCTTATAATGATGCTAGTCTGTTCCCTCATTTCCGGTCAATGAGTGTGATAAGACGGATGGAATGTTCTTGGGGGAAGGGACCAAATTGGTGACTCCTTGGCAAAGAACGTCTTCTAAGTTAATTCTCCCCATTTTTCCGGGTCCTCAGGGTCACTGGTTCAATACGAATTTATCGAGCACCTACTGTGAGTCATGCATTGTGTAAGGTATGGAGGTGGAAGCCATGAGGGGGTCAGAGAAAAAATTCTATTCTCATGACCCAGACATTTTATGGAGGGGAAGGGGGAGAATAAACACCGTGACAAAGAAGGATGCTGGGTCATTTTAGATGATGATAGTGCAGAGAAGAGAAAAGCTGGTGAGATGGTGCTCCAGGAGTGAAGGCTTCCTGAGGAGGTCATAGTCCAGCAGTAAGCTGAATGGTGAGAAAGAGCCACTGATGCTGGAATGACAGGGAACAGTGTTCCAAGCAGAGGGAACAGCAAATTGTAAACTGATTTGGAGATGAGCTTGGCTTTTTTGAGAAACAGAGACATGTCACTCTGCGAAGACAAGGGACAGAAGACAAATGAAGGATCATCAGGCAATTGAAGGCATCTGAGGACTTTAGGGAACCCATGAAAATGGGGAGGATTTGGTCTACGGACTAGGCTTCCGACCTGGGGTCAAAATATCCAGGAACAGTCTCATCCTGGCCCAACTGAAAGACATGTGAACAAGGTCATGATTTCATCTTCAGTGAGTGGACGTGCTCCTCTGTGCTTCCTGGATGGGGGGAACGACCTCCTACGGGCCCGCCGCCACCCTCTGCTCAGTGCCACCCCCTCCTTCCTGGGTGGGTGCGCCGTCTCTCCACCAGAAGCCCTTCCTTCACTCAGGGCCCCGACGTTCTGTTCTCTGCCTCACTTCCTCCATCCTGCTCAGTCTTGTCCTTTAGATTTCAACATGAAGCCCCAGCGCCTTAGTTGGGCACACAAGACACCCATGGCATGCCCCGGCCAGCCCCCGAGGCCGCATAGCGGCGTTCTCCTGCCTCACGAGCGCGCATGCTCACATGCCCCGTCCATGCCTGGTGTGCCCCCAGAGCCTTCACATGGGCCCTTCTTTCGGCCTGGACCACTCACCATCTGGAAGGTGCTTTCTTATTCCTTACATGCCACCCCCACTTGTCATCCGGTCCTCTTGGAAACCCCCCACATCTCCCAGTCTGACTTGAATATCTTTCCTCTTCCAGGAGCACAACCAGTTCAGGTGAAATGTTAGATGGGAGAGAAGATGGGGGCCAGGCGGACTCCCAAGGGGAGAGTGTTCCAGCAGAGAAAATGAGAAGCAAAGGCCTGCCTTGGAAGTGAACTTGGTTGGGCGATTCCCAGTTTGCCTTTCTGCCTCCTGAACTTGGGCCCCTGGGGACAGCGTGGGGGTTGGGGCTGGGAGTGTCAGTAGCTTTTTGAACTTTGTGCCTCCCCTCACCTTATTTTTGAGCGGGTATTTTGAAGCCCTTTGAAATAATTTAGAGGGGTGGGGAAAAAAACCCTGCAGTATATTTATTAAGTCACAAGATTAAAATGAATTCTACTGTAAGCTGGTATCATGAGAGTCCTAAATAGCATTTAGTGTTTATAATCTCATTTTTGGAGGACTTTAATTTTCTTGTTCCAGGAATGTTGATAAAGTAAAAAGGAACTCCTGGTTGCATCAGCGAGGAAAACTATTCCAGAGGGACCCTGAGAGATTCACACCACTCCCTGTTCCTGCCCTAATTAAGACATTTGTTGTTGTGTTTTAACAGCTCCAAGTGCATTGGGCTCATAGTAGCTGGGTTTATAAACAGCTTTTCCTTGAGAGGACAGGGGAAATCTGCTTTTACAGGTTCTAAATTGTAATTTCTTGAGGGCAAAACGGTGGCATGTCTTCCTCGTTTACTGTCCTTAGAGCATCCCAGACCTGCTGAGTCCCAAAGTACAGGCTGAGGAGACCAGCAGGGTTCCCAGCTGGGAGGTGTTCGTAATGGCCGCTCAAGTGTGAGGAACACTGAGGTAAGGTAAGTCTAAAGACTCTCACCCCAAGGCATGTATTTCCATGAGGAAAAGCTTCAGCATATGGATTCTGCTACACCCAGAAGCTACCCATGCCAGATTTATAAGTCCCCACCATAGAAGTTTCTTCCTGGGCTTCACCCTTTCTGCCCACCATGCTCCACCCTTAGTGGGTCCTAAGTAGCAAAGTACAAGTGGTGGAGTGAGTTGCTGAGGGAAAGATTTATTTATTTAAGAGAGACAAGAGAAAGGGAGAGAGAAAGAGAGAGGTGGGGGAGGGAGAGAGAGAATCCCAAACACTCCCTGCTGCACGAGGAGCCTGGCCTGACACGGGCCTCGATCCCACAACCCTGAGGTCATGACCTGAGCCCAAATCAGAAGTTGGATGCTTGACCAACTGAGCCAGCCAGGTGCCCCTCTGGCTTCCTTTTCTACACAAGTTTCCTGGTCGTCAGATTGAATCTGGAGCTGGAGAGGAAAGAGGTTATCAACTGACCAAAAGCCCTGGGCCAACTGACTGTGGCCCTGGGCTAGATTATTTTATTACTTAGAAGTGACCAGACGGTTTTACTCACTGAGGAGTGATAACTAGAAGGACTTCAGATTCTGCTGAGGATTTGAGGCAGGTGGGGGAAGTTGGGGGCCGAGAGCGGCTCTGCCAGGGCTGGTGGAAGAAAGACCCAATTGCTTTTCCTTATAACCACTGCGTCCAGTCCCCCAAGAGAACAAAAACCAAAAAGCAAAAAAACCCAACCCACAGACACAACACCCCAAACACACTCTGGATAAATTCAGTTTTCCTCCTTCTCTTAATAAAACTGAAACAATGTTTCTGTGTTGGGTCTCACTCAGAAAGGCACTGGTTGGTAAAGTTTCTGTAAGCCCCCCAACTTGAATTTCCTTCCTTAATTTCGTCTGTACCTTCTGCCATTTCCGCCGTGCTGACCCAGTCCGAAGCCTAAGGCAAGAGGAACGATCAGACACTGTGCTTTGTTAAAATTGTGAAATTTTGCTTATCATGTGTTTTTGCCTTAGTTTTGAGTTTTTACTGCATTAAAGTATTACTTGTCTTGATTCCTTAGTTTTTGTTTGTTGGTTTTGTTTTGTTTTGCTCGGATATCTCTCACATGTTGTGCCCAAAGCCGGCGCCTTACTTACCTCCCTCTGGTCCTGACCCTTATCTCCACCTCACGACCCCCGAGTCCAACACCATCACTACCCACTTCGGTTCTGCAGGGGAGGAGGAAATCGAGAAAAGCCCTCAGGATGAGGAATGGTTTCCCCGCAAAAACCCCTGTGCCCCGGCGGTCTTATACCCCAAATAGGGGATGTTTGCACTCAGTGCCCCAGACCACACTACTAATATCTTGAGGTTATGTGTTTGCTACGGGGGAACATTTTTGATTCCCGTTTTCTGTCTAGACCCTCTTTTACGGAGAACTAGAACTGTCCCTGGGGCCCCAGTGTGCTGGGATAATGGACGTCTTCGTAGACAGCCATTATGTACAACTCTGGTCCTTCGACCCCTTTCTGCTTTGAAGATGCTCTTTCCTGACATTTAGGAAATGGAGAAATGTGGAAACATTTTTTTCTAATATAATTTAGAAGCTAAAAGCAGTGGTTTAGGTAGAAGTTGGGCTTTGATCTCCAGTCCTGCCGCATTCTTAATGTACAATCTTCTCATTCCAGACCTCAGTTTGCCCATCTGTAAAATAGCATCTCATAAGACACAGGGCACCTGGGGGGTTCAGTCAGTTAAGCATCTGCCGCCGGCTCAGGTCATGATCCCAGGTTCCTAGGATCGAGCCCCGCATCAGGCTCCCTGCTCATCGGGGAGCCTGCTTCTCCCTCTCTCTCTGTCCCTCCCCCTACTCATGCTCTCTCTCAAATAAATAAATAAAAATCTTAAAAAATAAAATAAAATAGCACCTCCTAGGACACATGTAAGCATGCAAGAGTCTATTTATGTCAGAATAACTGGAAAATATGGTTCAAGGGCTGAATCCATAGAGGTAAGCGAAGTCGTGTGGTAAACTACCTTTCGTTGTATTCAGTGTCCAGAGGGATGATCCCTGCACGATGCGCAGCTGTGCACAGATGTGTGCACTAAACGCTAGTTATTGTCATTGTTAGACTTTTACACAATCGGCAGTTGTTCTAATGCTGAATCTGGTTAAGAGCAGGCACGGCAGAAGCGTCTTCTTTGGGTGTGTCATTCTTTAGTTAGCTATTTTAGCTACGTGGCTGAAATTGGGTAGATTGGCCAGAAAGTCATGCTGGGTCCTCAGCAATGTGGAAGAAAGGTAAAAAGGGGGACTTCAGACTTGGGTGGGTAAAAGGACCCCAACCTGGCTTGAGAAGACGAGTGTGGGTCTACAGGGGGAGAGAAAGCAGTCATGGTGGTTTGGGTCGGCATGGAGGTTAAAGTTAGACACAATTACAGGGGTCCCAGCAGCAAGGGATACTCAGCGTCAGGTGGGCAGCCTGTGAGACAAAAGCTGGGGGCCAGGGGTAAAGGACAGGCTTTTCAGAGACATGTCAACTCCACCCCTGGAGAAGTTGCCAGGCACAGTATTTTGAAGAGGGTCCTGAGGCCACATCCAGCTCAGGGGCAGAGTGTCCCGATCGATTAGTGAGGCCATTCTATCCTCTACCTGTTCCCAAGTTGAGATTCTCTGATGCACTATTTCAGACTATTCTTAGCAAGTCCCAGGAATGAACATAGAAGTGTTCCTCCAGGACCATGCAACTAAACTACATGTCCGTCCTGTAGATCAAGAGAGATGAGCACATCGAGTCCCAGAGCAAGGTGAGAAGCAAACTTTCCAAATCTCTTGACTAGGCCCGCAAATGCTTAAAATTCAGGCATGAATCATGAGTGAAGATCTTTTCTTTGTTATTTTAATATTAAGCTATTTCAAGCAAAAGCTCTTCCATTAGGGTATCTGGCCTCACTATGACAGGATGGGGGAAATTCTTTCTCTGCACAATCTCTCTCATTATTACATTTCATCATTCATATCCTTGCTTTGATCTTTGTAGAGATAAAAGATAGGCCATTTTCCCTGTACAATGATCCCTGGGCTTTGGGCAAAGAACACTAACTTCTCGGTACCTTTGTTCCTCCATATCTTCCATGGGGTATGGTCATTGTTTGCATAGGGTGGATATAAGGGTGAATTGAGTTAACACATAGAAAATGCTCCTAACAGTTCCCGTGCAACTAAGTAGAAGTTAGCCAAGCCTGTCACTGCTATTATTGATCCATTCCTGAACTGAAAGACAATTATAGAATAATCTGCAAAACAAAAAGACAAGATAGAAAGAAACGGTTGATGCAAACAATTTTGGAAAATAAAAGTCACTAGCGAAAAGTAAAAGTGTATTAGCCAAATTATGATCAGGTCTTATGGAAGGAAAAAACACAAACAAAATTTAATGCATTTTCTTACTTATCCGGATTTCTTGACCTCATATAATCAAAGGCAAAACAAACATCTAGGTTTATTTTACTCAGGAAAGTATAAATCTAGAAAAACTTGACAAGTTATATTACTTATCTTCATCACTTATATATCAATCTATCATCTATCTATCCATCCATCCATCCATCCATCCATCCAGTCTATCTATCTATCTATCTATCTATCTATCTATCTATCTATCTATCTATCTATCTATCTATCCATCCATCCATCCAGGTTGTCTGTCTATCTGTCTATCTATCTATCTATCTATCTATCTATCTATCTATCTATCATCCATCATCCATCCATCCAACTAACCATCCATCCATCCATCCTCCAATCTATCTACCTATCCATCTTCTATCCATCTATCATCTATCCATCCATCCAGTCTATCTATCTATCTGGTCAAATATTATTTCCAGTGTCTATTTGAACTCTTACTATGTGTCAGGCACTGAGTTAGACACATAAGATGTATTATCTCTTTCATCTAATAGATTTCATTCTAGTGGATCTAATTGGCAACAATGGACAAATTAGTATGTACAATAACAAAAAAAAGTTGTATGTCCTTAGCAAGAAAGATCCCGTTCAGTCTTTGGGGGCCCAAGAGAGAAGAAGTGTTCATAAAAGATTGCACAGAACACAGCAGTGCCCTGACAGCTGGAGAACAGGTCAGTCTTGGCAGAGAGAGCAATGCAAAGGAAGACAGGGAGGCCTGGAAGAGTCTGGAGAGCTCTGCTGGTGAGCTCGTCGCTTTCAAAGTATAGTTCAGACTGGCAACGCCAGGCTCATCTGGGAGCTTGGTTACAAAAGCAGCATCTGAGACTCCTCTCCCATGGGGTGAGATGGGCTGCGGGGCTGGGAGCCGACAGTCCCCAAGAGCCTTCACGTGCAACCACATTGTTGGGAAGCTCACTGCCTCCCCACGCCCCAGTGCACATGGGCACCCATTGATTTGTCCAGTGTTGACACTGAGTGTTGAGTAACATGAAGACAAGATTTGTATTAACTGACCAACCCCAGTTGGTCACCTAACCTCTCCATCTACTTTATAAAGCGGAAGTCCTATCTCATCTCTTAGAACAAAGGGAACCGAGTGGTATTTTGTCTGTCTTTAAGAAGAGCTCAGCACTCTGATGGAAGATATGGGGAAAAAATAGATCCTCGCGCCCACCAGCTGTGCTTCCCTTTGCCTCCCAGTCTCCCGGGTTGAGGACTCGGCCCTTCTGTTGCAATGGCAGACCTAGCAAACGCTGGTTATTGTTGATATCATTTCTAAAGTGCTTGAAGGTCACCTGAGATTAAGACAGGAGCAGCCTGAACGGAGCCACTGCTAGTTTAATTATGAAAGACATGATGAATAAAGGGAAGCCCCTGGAAAGAAGAGAGGAAGATTCTAGCCACAGCCCGACAGGTGAAGAGGCTTCCTCTGGAGCCTGGGGCTCGGGCTCAGACTTCCCGGGGCCTGGGATCAAAGAGGAGCCCCGGCACAGCCAGAAGCCACACGCTGCTCATCTCCTCGATAGTGTGATTTTGGTGATTTTATGAATCCATTTCCCTCTGCGCTGAGCCGTGCTGTCTTGAAGAGGACAGAGATTGCAGATAAGTACCCATGTCTCCATCTCTCTCAGTCTCCACAAGATATGTTTATGTCTTTGAAATCATACTCAACTCTTTCTTGGAAGGAAACAGTGATTTGATCCACAGAGTGGCACGTGTTCTCACGTGTTCGCTCCGACCGATGCTGTTGGAGGTGATCATTTCTCTTGGTAGCAGACGGAGCGAGTGTGTGTGTGTGCGTGTGTGTGTGCGTGCGCGCACGCGCGAGTCCACAGAAGCTCCGATGCTGTGCTTCCTCTGGAGGAGGTGGTGCTGTGAGGCTCTGTAATTTTTCGATTTTGTTGCACACACGATGTCTCGGAAGAGGGATATGTCTTTTCTAACAACCATCATTTTTATATGAAATGGAAGGTATTCACATCTCCTCCATCTCAACTAGTAACGATATCGGAACTGCTCCCTCCTGACAACTATATTCATTTCTCATTAAAGATATTTCATGTTTTATTCAGGAATTTAAATGAAGCTATCAGAGCCCGGAATGGCATCCGTTTGGTATAATTTTATCTCGCTGATGCCAGCCCCAAGAGTTCTAATTAATATATATTTAGCTTCCTGACTGTCTTTAGACCAAACGGTTGAGCGTAGAAGACAGAAAGAAACACACACACACACACACACACACACACACACAGTCACACACATTGAGATTGGAACAGGAAAGACTTTTTTAAAAGAGGGGATTTTTGGTAATTGTGCATTTCAAGTGCTCTGCTCCTGTATCTATGTCGGAAATTACTCTCAGGCCATGGAGTGCTTTATGAAAAATGTGCTGCCTGATGGTAATTATTTTTATTGATCACACATTCACGTTATTAATTTTTTAATCTCTTTTCTTTTCTTTCTTTCTTTTCTTTTTTTTTTTTTTGGTTGCAAACATGCTCATGTCCAGGGAATTACTATGTGCATTCACAATCCTCCTTAGGTTCGCTCTCCCCTTTCCTCCCTCTGCCCTTTTTCCCTCCGACCTCACACTATTAAAAAGAGATATTGTTCCTCTTTGCCAACGTGAAAATGACTGGAGCCATCTTGGGATTACTTGGCCTCCCTAAACCCATAATATGAAAAGAAGCTAATTGGGTACCAACCTCATTCCTTATGGGGTTTGCCATTCCCCCGAATTCCCTCCAACCACATCCCCATTCTCACTTGCAGGAAATGAGTTTAGGGACATTACTTGTGCTGGTCTAACATTGGAATTCATAGCACTTGTGTTCACTTAGAAGCCTCAATTCACTCCCAGTCCCGGGATGCTCTGGGATTGTGGTTTATAAATCACTCCTGTGGCATACCATGTGCAAAGATCAAGACCCCTGTGAGCTCCAGTCATATCGAATTGTGCTGGGCAATGGAGTGTCCTTAAGAGTTTACAGTAAGGAAAAACAAAGACCTTATAAATAGAACAATTCATCTGACGCTTACAACATTTACAAGGCACTATTGAAAAGAGAGAGGATGCTATTTTCCTTTGTTCTCAATCTTGGTCTCATTCACTGAGGAGGGTGGCTCTCCAATAGCACATAAATTGGGCTTGAGAAATGGCCTGGACCAAAACTTAAGTTGTTATTTAAACAACTGGTAGGGGTCATTTAGTGGTTTATTAGCCTGCCATAAACCTCCCGTGAAATCTGGTTTACAATACAAAGATCCGTGCTCATTGCTGGCCCTCCGTAGAGCAAAGATACCACGGCTGGTTCTCATTAGTAGGGAAGAGGTTCCAGGTCCTTCCAAGTACTGGACGTATAATGGGGGTGAGGCCAGTCAGTTGGTCCCCATGAGCAAGCGTGAACCGAGGGTATAAAAATACGTTTATGTCATTGTTAGACTCAGGGGGATGACAACAAAAAGAACCATTTCGTGTATTGAATGCTTACCATATCCAGGCCTGGTACTCAGTGCTAAAGAGTCACTTCCACACTCAGTAACAAAGAAAGATACATTGTAAATCATCGAAAGTTACCTTCTTCTACCAACCGGAAGGGTATTTTAAAATCTGTGTTTACCCAGATTAATATGTTCTCCCCTGAAAAATCAGACCGGGTATTCCGAGGGAATGGAGACCTGGAAAAGTCTTTCCGGTTGGAAGGCCGGTCCAGTCTATTTTCCTTTCCGTCCCAAGATAGCATCTTTCTAAGTGAAAACAGTCCTCCCCAAATGGGGGCTGGGGGGAGCCTGTGAGTGCTCAGGTGCTTGTGCTCGGTTCATCCCCAGGAACGTTAGCACACGGCCTTATTGACTACCGCGTCCATTTGACTGGGCTCAGAGGGGGTTTTTATTACCGGAAACGCCTCGCTGCGTGGGCACGATGACAGGTGTGTCACGAGGACAACAATAACCAGAAACAGATGCACGGAATATTCACTAATATGTCAGCAGCTACGGTGCCTGTCAGCAGTGCGCATCCTCCCCAGGAAAAAAAAAAAAAAAATAGGAAAAGAAAGACCATTTATTTCCATGAGGCCAATTTCCATGCCAAACTGAGCATCTGTCTAGCTTTTGTATTTGGTATAAACAGGACTCACACACACTCAAAAATAATGTCAAAAGTTCAAAGGGTGGAGCGTAGAGAATTCTCACGTGGGCAAATAGATGAGGTCTGCGGATTGGCTGGCCTTCGCTCGGCTTTACACGAAGTGTCTCCTTGGGGCTGGGGTGATGTGTGGCTTTGATTCTCTGCCCTTGTCCTTCCGTAACCTGGTTTGGAATGTAGCCCAGTCCTAAGAGATTGGGGGTCACTCCAGCTTGATAGCGTAAGGTCAGAAAATGGAATGAAGCTCGGATATCTCAATTGAGATTTGAGTGTATAAAAGTATAAATCAAAAAAGCAAAATCCTTGAAGGGACACCTTGCAGCTGTCGCTACAAATGAAAGGTTTCAAAATAAGTAGATACAAGAACAGCGAGGCTGGTGCAACTCATCATTCCCTTGCAGTCCTACTTGGAGAAAACGGGAGTGCAGCTGAGCACTCCGAAGTAAAAAATACGCATTATTCCAAGCAAGGATGTTGGCCCGAGTTCTTTAATAAAATGGTGTCACTTCAGGGACAATATTTAGAGAGTTTTGTAAAAGAAAACAAAACCCCTCCTTCACGTGCTTTTTTGCAGGATGCAAATTAGAAACGGTACCAAGTGATAAATAAACATCAGCATCTTGAGATTATTGGTTCTTTGTTCTTGGAAAAATCTCTATAGTCTCAAAGTTGAGTCATTCATTCAAGAAGGGGGAAAAACTTAATGGATTTTGTCCACCTTTACTCCTAAATGCCACTGTCTTATTTGGCTGTAGGATATTTATGATTTTATGTTTATTTAAACAGACATATTTCTAGTTTATGGGCATATTCCGGAATAGAACTGCATGTTGCTTGAAGTGTAATTCGTATGGGCAAACACCTGATCCCCTTTAATAAAAGATAAAAGAGAAACAATCCCCGTGCCACTCCAAGGCCTTACCGTGCCTAGCTTATAGACGTAACCTTGTTACTTGACCTTTCTAATCAGTACAAGAATCCTGGGTACTGAACTTCAGGGATAGTGATTATAAAGGACTCTTCTAGCTGCTAGGTGAAATCCACTGTAGCAGAACTTGAGTGAATCCAGGAGTGTTCTAAGATTATGATTACAAAGCACTAGCTAGGAGCTGCAGTGGTACACACACAATGGGTGTTGAGAATTGTCACAAAATTATGTCAGTTTCACTGCGCTCCAAATTATTTTTAAGGCAAAGTTTTCTAAGAAACCAGCTTTAAGGCTCGAATTTTCTTGTGTTAGTATGGTTGAAAAAGGCATATTGATGTTCAGAACACTGGCCCTTACTGCATTTATTTTTCAAGTTATTTTTTTTTAATTAATTAATTTATTTGACAGAGGTTGGGGGGAGAGAGATTGAAAGTGAGCATAAGCAAGGGGAGCAGCCGAGGGAAAAGCAGACACCCCAATGCAGGGAGTCCAACGCAGGACTTGATCCCAGGACCCCGGGATCATGACTGAGCTGAAGGCAGGCCCTTAATTGACTGAGCCACCCAGATGCGCCATGAGTTATTTTTTCTTGTTTGGAGGAAGACAGTGGATCATAGTTATACAATTGAATTTGTGCACATATCACAGCTAAGCCCAAATTTCCCGACGTGCTTCCTGTGAAGCCTGGATCCCAAAGAATGTTAGTACATTTTAGGGGAAGCAGGGGATCCTGGCTACAAGTTGGATTGAAACTGAATGAAATGTAGTCAAAGAATGAAATGAAGTCAAAGGGTTGTACTAAATGTAGAACTTCCCAGAACCTTTAATATGCAAAATAGCATGAAATTTCTCAGGGGAAGATGTACTTGTTCTTGTTTCTCCGTTTTGTTTAAACTATGTATATCTCTTTTTCTAAGACCACGTTTACTGATCTAAAGCTCCAAGGAAATTATTTTAAGGAATATAGAGCTAAGTGCAAGGACACATGGTTTGGGCTACTTGACCTAAAATTTAAAAATAAAAAAGAAAGAAAAGAGAAAACAACTTTTTAAAGATGACTACTGTCCAGAGCAAGTAACATTGGATCTTTAAATTAGCTTAACTGGTGTATGATTCTATCTAAACCAAACTGAAAGTGGAAAAAAAAAAAAAATCCCACACACTATTATGTACTGGAGATGGAAAAGAATAAGAAAGAAAGGGCTTTAAAATATGTAAAGTAACCTTCAATAGACACCCACATATAACTTTATAAATCATTTAAAATGTGACAAGGAAAAGACAACCTGATCAAATGACTGTCCAAATAATAGTTTATTCTTCCACTGTTTTTCATCGCAATCGCATCATCTTTTGAGTAGTCATCTTGACACAACTAATTATTGCTATACAAGGTGAAGAAAAAAAAAAGAAAACCTCAAAATGTAGTTTTGTAGGAAAAAGAGTAGATAATGTAAATGCAAATATTTCTCTCTCTCATCCTTCCACTCGGGCTGTGTTACATAGATCTTCTTGCAACTTTCCTGACTCTCTTCCCTTTTCCCTCTACCCTCTCCTGCCCACCTTCATCTGTCTTCCTGCCCCACAGTGTTAGGTTTTGGTCTCACCTAAGAGAATCTACGTGCATTAAATTGATTGAGAAGGCACCTGTGCTGTAGCAAAGGCTCATGGGTCATATGGGTCCCACGTGGTGCTGCCACCCAGGGCTGGCAGCTTGACCAGGCACTCAATTTTCCCTGGTTCTGTTTCTTTCTCTGTGAGATGCCACGGTTGGACCACACAGCATCTAGAGGTCTGCATTTATTATTATCATTATTATCACTTTGGTCTTCATGCCCAGTATCCTACAGGAAGCAAATCTGCTCGTTGACCTTGAGGCAACAGTAGAGTTATCAATAATTAGCTGAGTAGGGTCAGCCTTGCCTCTAAAAGAAATGAAATTTAATAAAAGAGGGGAGTAGAGTCAAATCCACCCGTGAGAAATGAGATGGCTTTCTGAACGTGTGTGTTCTTGACTCCTGATCAGTGCCTGGAAGCCAATAGGAATTTCTATTCCGGGGTTCTGTCATGGACAGCTCCAAACCAAAGAGCCTACATTCACCGTTCTCAAGATGGGATTTGAGGAACTAACTTGATTGCCTGCCTGGGTTTCTTAGCAGCGAGGGCGGCGGAAGATGGGTCTTGGCGCTTCGCAGGTTGCACCCTGAACTTGTTCATATCCAGGAGACAGGTATTCACTGCTCCTCAAATGGGAACATTCAATCCTCATTGTTGCTTTTTTTCCCTCAGTCATTTCTTAAACAGAACCTCCAATGACGTGGAAGCCTCTACCCCAGAAGGTGAAAGCACCTCACTGAAAGTAAAACTGCTCCAGTATTTCGACCCAAGCACAGTTTGCTTTTGCCTGAATTCAGGGGTGCCTCCCTATCTTAGTCAGTCGTGAGATTCTTCCAGGGAGTGTGTTTCGGAGGATGAGAATGAGGCCAGTGGCTGCTGATGTTAAAAGGACATGGCATCTGCACAAGTCCTGAGAGGGGGCTGGTTGCACCAATTAAAGTCAAACACATCACAACCCGATTAGCAGACATGGACTTGTGTGCGTTGTTTAGGTTGTTCTTTTTTTTTTTCCCCCTCCAAGTAACAGCGAGACAATTTAAAAAAAAAAAAAAAGAAAGAAAAGAAAAGAAAAGAAAGGTAACTCCATTTGTTTCCTATCATTTTTTTCCTCTCACTTTCCTTGTCCTGATTTCTCACTCTATTTATCGGGGAACCCAAATTACAATTGAATACAAGAAATAAATTTAAACGTAAGTAGCTATTTAATCTCACTCTGACTTGTTCTGATCGGTGGAAATTTTCCTCCAAATGTAGCTGGGATATATAAAGCCACTAAGGAAAAAGAAAATGCATGCATATCGTGCTGGAACAAAATTAGTTCTCTTACTGCCAAAAATCAGAAAAATAATATGTTGTGGGTGTGCTTTTTTTTTAAAACAGATTTAGATTTTGATGGAGATACCTTTTTATGCAGAGAGGATTCCTCTCAATGGGTGAGCTCACCCATGAAGAGCTTTAATTACTTGAAATTTTAAAAGAATTCTTTATTATATTAAGAAAGAGAGTGAGAAGGCAAGCACAAGTAAGGGAGAGACATTTGTGTAGGAGAAATCTCAAGTTATATGTGGGAGGCAGAGTTTAAAACGCAGGATCTTTCAGGAACAAAAATTCATTCCCACAGTGGGGAGCTCTTTTGAAAACATTTCATGGCCAGCTACCAGGGCCGGGAGAGGGGGGTATAATTCCATGAGGCAGAAGTGTTGTGAGTTGAGCTTGCAAAATCCGTAAGCACTAGTTTAAACCGAGCCAAAGGACGAACTCAATAAAAGTTTGTTTGTTGTTTTATTTTTCTGTTTTTTGTCTTCACGTTAATTTGTCTCTGGGAACATCGAGTGAAGGCCTCACATGAAGAGTATGAAGAGTACTAACAACAGACACTCAGAGGAACTAAAGCGACTTCCTGCACTCCTTCCGGACTCAAACTTCCTTTGTTCCTGTAATCTCCAAACAGCTGTTTCCTCTGGAATCCCAAATCCCAGCTGGCAGGGAGTCTCTACCTCCTGGATCCTGCTGCACATAATGTACATCAAATCTGACTGTTGACGACATGTTCTTCTTTTCTCCCATCCTCCTCTTCTACCTCCACCCCACCCTCAGCCCTGTATTCACTTTGACCTTGACAAGGCGATCACTTAGAAACAAAGTCACAGAAGCGTTTCAGATTCAGACCTTCCGCGTGGCAAAAGCAAATCCTTGAAAATATTTGGCATCTCAGATAGGGAGATTGGAAACATGTCCAGAAACCTTTGTGAGACAGAAACTGATAGCTGGCCTCATTTTCCCAGCTTGCTTTTAGAAATCAGTACATTTTAACAAACATTAGTGTGTTGGCTCCTCTTTGATGGAAACTGGGGTGTAACTTGGCTCAATGTAGGAGAAAAAATGAAGAGTAGGCAGGAGTCCTTCCTTAATCAATTCGCAATTATATTGATCGATACCTTCATTGAGACTTCTCGGGTTATCATATTAAGGAAAAGGCTATGTTCCACTCATAGAAGAATTTCCTAATAAGTTTGGGAGAAAAGACACATGGATGAAAAGAACTGGAGAAAATCATGAAGCCATATTTGAATCATGATGATCAGCCAAATAATGGAGCTTTTCTCCTGCGCCTTTTATGTGTTGATGGAATGCAGGGTAAGGAAGCGTGTTCAGTGTCGGTGTGTTGGGGAAGGGTGGTGGGAATTTGGAATCAAAGAAAGCCCATGGCTGAAGGTGTTCTGTCTGAGGGAGTTGGGAAGGAGGTCAAGACAGTGGGAGCTAACGTAATAGAAAGCCAGAAGGGGAGGTGCAAGTGTTGGCTTGGGATAGACATTGGGACTTGTGGGCTGTTGTCTCATTAACCACAGTGGATTCCAGAGAAGGATGAGCCTCACTTCAAGTCACAGAGGGCCCGGGAGCCAGGGAGGCTGTGAGCAGAACCAGTGCCCTCTCTCTCCTGTACGACCTCGCTCTGCACCTGCCATTTGCCTTTCTGAAATCTGTGTGGATGATTCTCATGTGGTCTAAGGGTGAGACAGAGCCTTGCTCCTCTGAGTCAGAAGAGAGGATGGGTTCAGATCTTAGCTCTTAGCTCTGCTGCTTATTAGCCAGATGATCTCAGGCAAGTTGTTCTGAACTCTAAAAGCCTCCGATTCTGACCAACCATAAACCGGAAATAAATTGCATCTCCCTCCTTGGGCTACGGTGACCATTAATCAAGGGATTCACCTAATAGCTATGTAATTCAATAAATGTTTGCTTTATTATAATAATACACACCATCATTATTATTATTATTTTTTAAAGATTTTATTTATTTATTTGAGGAGAGAGAAAGTGAGAGCATGAGAGGAGAGAAGGTCCGAGGGAGAAGCAGACTCCCTGAGGAGCTGGGAGCCCGATGTGGGACTCGATCCCAGAACTCCAGGATCACGACCTGAGTCGAAGGCAGTTGCCCAACTAACTGAGCCACCCAGGCGCCCCACCATCATTATTATTAGGGAAGAAGATAGAGTAAGTTAGTGGGAGATTGCCTTAGCTAGAGTCAATGTGTTCTCTGAAAAAAGTGCAAAAAATTTAGCTAGGCGGATGAGATCATCAAAGTGCTATTAAAGAGAGATCGATTACAGATAATGCTGAATAGGAACAGTAGAACTTCTTGGATATTGTTTCATTTCATAAAATGGTTTCTCCAAGTGCGAATTTTCTTAAGGCTTCTTAAGCAAAAGTTAATACTTACTGAATAATTAATTGATGCTTACTACCATTTTTTTGAGTATGATTGTCATCAAGAACATGGACAGTTGAGCCAGACCTCCTGGCATTGCAACCCAGCTCTGTCACTTAGGACCTGTGAGTCCTTAAGGCAAATCACTTAACCTCTCTGAGACTTAGTTTCCCTTATCTGCAAAACAGTGATAAGGTTGTGGAGAGGGCTGAACAGAATAAGTTAATATATACAACTGTCTGAACAATGACTGACACATGGGCGTAGGACAGTATGGTTAGTAATCCTTTGATTATAAAATTATGGTTATGTTTAGTAATTATGTAAGTAATTATGGTTAGTAATCCTTTGATTATAAAATAATAGCACAGTAGCAAATGATAAATATGATAATAAGCCAATACAATACAACATAAAACTAATACAAGCTAAGTAATAAAAATAATAAGTAATGATTACCGAATATATAATAAATAATACACATATCATTAGTTGGAGTTTTTTGTTATAAAAGCATAACTGATTTATGAAGTTTTGAACTATTATTTCTGCCTTTTTTACTGGGGAATGCCAATACCTGGATTTTACTATGTCCCAGGTGGCGGCAGTCGTGGTGATAGGCTCAGTGCTCAGGATGAAATAATCAGTCTTATAGAGGTTGAAATTGACCTTATTAGTCTGCGGATGCATCACATTTTATAGGACCTGCTATTACATTTGTGTTTGACTTATTTCCATTCTCCTGCTTATGATATCCATTGTATTTGGGAAGGGGGTTGCGTTAACCTCTCTGAAACCAAATGTAGTGGGCAGCTGCTTTGCTGAAACCTTGGTGAAACACCCACCTAAGTCAGTGGTTCTCAAAGTTCCTCTCCAGACCAGCAGCATCAGCATCAGCTAGGAGTGTATCAAGAATGCAAGGTTCCTGGGCATCCCTCAACAGGCGGAAGGGGAAACTCTGTGGTTCGCCCAGCAGCCTTTGCTTTAAGAAACCATCCCAGGGATTCCGATGCCTGCTCAGTCTGAGGGTTGCCGTGGTAAATCAGTATAGATATCAGAGTTGGCATAAAGCAAGCATTAAACATAATAATTCTGGACACTGGACACACTGTGGATCCTGCTGGATACTGCTCCATCTTTCTCTATTTTCTATTTGTACCTCCCTTTGCTGACACATTCTTCCTTTCAGATGTGTTAATATTACTAACCAGGCTGTGGTGAAGAGACTTCCGCTGAGCCTCAAAGTCATGTCTGTCACCCCCTATTACATGTTGATTTAATTAACTTACCCTTTGGAAGGCAGCTTTATCTTCAGAACTTACACTGGAAGCCTGCTCCTGCATAATTTACTTCCCCCTCTCCCGATGACGGCGACTTTGAAGAAGACCACACCCTTATGGGTGTTTCGGCAGTGATTAGTTTAGCCCTTGGAGCGGTTTAATAGGGAGGGTGTGTTTAACTAACATGCAGACTGCTGTGATCTTCCTGTTTAAAGAGTATCCACTATTAGAGGAGCTCTGGATGTCCTAGAAAAGGAAGTAGACAGGGAGTTAGAGGAATAAGTGAAGCAAATCTGGACAAAGGTTTTCAAGTGGGTTGGAATTCTGGAACAGAAATGAAATTTATAGACCAATAGACATCTGAGGATACGGCAATGGCAATCAATTATGGATAAATTTCAGATGTTCTGTACTACTTTTGTCTATGTTAGTTGAGGGTAGGAATAGACAGCTATATTTATCCATCTATCCATCCATCCATCTGTCCATCCACTATCCAACAAGCATCTTTTGAGTATCTACTATACTCCAGACAGTGGTGTAGGAATGGACAAACAGAGAAATATCTGCCCTCATGAAGCTTTTTCTAGTCAAGGACACAGATTTAAAAAAACTAAAGTGAAATGTTTAATGGTGATATATTTTTTAAAGATTTTTATATTTTATTTGAGAAAGAGAGAGAGAGAGAGAGAGAGCGCAGGGGGAGGGGCAGAGGGAAAAGCAGGCTTTCTGGGAGCCCTTGGTGGGACTTGATCCCAGGACCCTGGGATCATGACTTGAGCTGAAGCCCAATGCTTAACTGACTGAGCCACCCAGGTGGCTAAAATAAAAGCCACCTGGGTGGTTAAAACTGAAGCAAGAAAGGGACATCACTGGAGCCCAAGCAGGAGAGTCTCAATTTTAAATCAGGTGGTCAGGGAAGGTCTCCTTGAGAATATGGCATTGGGAGAAAACCCTGGAGGAAGAGCTCTCCACCAAAATCGAACAGCAAGTGTAAGTTCCCAGAGGCGAGGGTGTGTCTGATGCATTCAAGTTCAGCATGAAGTCTGGTTCTGCCAGAGTGGAGTGATCCAGGGAGTGTAGCAAGAGGTGAGGTCAGAGGACAGAAGATGCCGACGTCTCATGGAGTCTTGATGACCCTGGGAGAGTTTATCTTTACTCTAAGAGATCTAATGTATACAGTCTGATAAGGCAGTGAGTTGTCCCTCCCAGAGAAGGGCTGATGTCATAAGAAAGTCCCTGGGAGCCAGTGGACTCACTGGGAAAGATTCTCTGCTGGAATCCCAGAAAGAAGGGAGAGGAAATGGTCACTCAGAGAGCCAGTGAGTTAGTCCTTCTTTCCCTTCACAAAGGTGCTGAGCATTGAATGTGGGGTGTAAGGGTTTCAGAGTATCCAACCAGGCTAGCTGTACCCAGTGACCACTGAAGGTAGGGAGGTGGCTGTTTCCCACCACCTGGGCCCTGGAGGGTGGGATGACAGACATGCCCAAGCCATAAAATATGGCAACAGTGGAGAAACAAGACCCCCCCAACTTCACCCCCACTCCCTGAACTGGTAAGAATTGGACAGAATCACTGCTAAGGGCCCTACACTCTTTTCCATACCTGAGACAGCCCAGAGCTCTGGGAGGGGGTAACATAGTGGTCAGAGCCTTGGTAGCAAAGAGTCATATTCTAGGACAGGGTTGGATATGAGTGTGTCCAAGAAACACACAGGTGCTATATATCCAACTAACTTGACTCTGGGCAATCATGGAAAGACTGAGTGGGACAAAGTATTTGAGGATCACAGAAGATAAATGGTCAATGGGCTCGAGCATCTAGGAAGGTTTCCAAGAAGAGGTGATACTGGGTTTGGATGGCCTTGAAGGAACTTAAAAATGTTGACAAGTAGTACAGGTAGAATTGATGTGCCAAATTTTCTAGAATAATCCTGGGCAAAGGATGCTTCTTTTGGTTTTTGTCCTTCCTTCATAGGAACATGCCACTGCTGAGGACAGCATCCCAGGTGGATCAGGAGCCCCATCACATCCCATTTCCATTTGCTTTCATTACTCTGTTCTCCAGTCTTTCTGAACGTCCCATCTCCGGTGGCAGCACAGAGTAGCCCAGGTATGGCACCTTCTGCTCTCCCTGGCTGGTTAGGAGTGATGTTGGGCTGAGCATGGAGAGACGACCTCCCGGCATGGAGGAGAAGAGGCTCACTAGTAACTAACGCTGTCTGCCTGTGGAGGAAAGTCTCCACGAAGGACAGGACCCTCATGTCATGCTCAGAGCTGTGTCTCTTCTGGCAGAAGGCCCCACCCACTGCCGGAAACCTACTGAGTTTGCTGAATGTGGGATGCCATGGGACACATGCGCTATGCAGGTGTCATATGTGGAGTCGGGGGTAGAGCTAGGTTTAAGGTCAAGCCTTCCTGGGTTTGAATCTGGGCTTCTGCATTGCATAGGGTACGTAGTCAACGCTGCCACTTCCTGTCTGTGCAATGGCGGTGTGCGCCTCACAGGTGCTCCTGGAGGAGGTGTGCGTTGGGGAGGTAGGTTTCAAAGCAATCTGCAAAAGGACAATTCTTGACAATATCCCAACTCTTGTAGTTCCAGAAGAGACTGCTAGCATTAAACTATAAAACTGTCGTTAGAGCAATTTTGTAAAGATGAGGCCATTCATCATAGGATGTTTTTTTTTCCAAAAGGAGTTTTTTTTTTTCTTTTCTAGTAGCTCTACAGAAATAGGACGATGTATATACCTTGCCTAGAGAGTTAAGTCAAAGTAACAAACTCTCATGTTCTTTCTATAGGTCTTCTCTGGAACTTTTAATAGTCTATACAATACAGGAGGGGGGAAACCCAAATTGACATAGTTTTTACATTTTACACTTCTTATGTAGTATGGATTTTTTTAATAAAAATAGGTAGTATTTCATTGTGCCATACTTGTATTAAGAAGGGGACATAAACTTTAATGTGTGTGCAATTAGAAGTGAATGGAAATACGTGCATATTTTTTCTTAAGGTTGCCACCATGTGATTTAAGTGCAGTTAAGATTGTCATTTAAGGTCTCATTAACATTACATTGCTTCTGGAGCCGGCAGCGGACCAGCCTTGCCAGGGCCCGTGTAAACTTGCCACATAAACTCAGGCTCACGGGTTCTTCCTCACTCTGCTCTGCCTTTCTCAATTTTTTCCCTCTACCATTCTCAAGATGCTCAACTTCATCACTTAGACGAATATAGAGATTATTGCATGCAATTCCATAACTTCCCCTATGGGGAAAACCAGGCCACTTTGAAGTTCTTTTTATTTTCAACCTTCATTAAGTTTATGCCAGTGGTTGTCTCAAATGAGGTTTATAGAGAGAAGCATTTTGCAAATTTGTCATTTATAGATTGCATTAAACTGACCTGATTTAGCTGTGTTGTTTGGAGAAATGATATAATGTGTATTTACTCCCAACTATTAGATAGTAAATATATAGCAATTACTACAAGTGTGCAGATGGGCAAGAAATCCCATAAGTAAGTGATATATCTGTTTTATCTTTTATCCAGCAGCCCAAATGCTTTTGAATTCACTTATTAAGAAAAATTTACTAAGCACCTATTTTATTGCGGCTACGTTGTGCTAGCCATTGAGACCTTAAAGACTCATACGCTTGGAGGGGGGAGTGAAGAACCCAAACATCATACAGATGACCCCACAAATGGACATGTGCTATGCTAAAGGACCCATAGACAGGCTGGAGGAGAGAAGAGGGCAGAAACTCTGCTAGGAGAAGTCAGGAGACTCCACAGAAAGAGAGCACTCTCAGACGGGCAAGAGATGAGTAGGAATGTGCTGGAGGGCACGAGAAGGACCTTTTAAAAAGATGGGTTATTGCAAAGTCCACCATTCTTGGAAAAGGTGGAGCAGCCCTGAGCGGTGGAAACAGAGCACTGTTCAAGGTTCTCCTTGCCAGCAATGAGAAGCGGGGACAGTTCACAAATGTCACGTTGACTTTCTTTTGGAGTCTGAATGGTGAGAAGGTTATTAAGCAGAAAAGAGACCTGGTTGGATTTGCATTTTAGAAAGTTCGCAATGAAAGCAATTGTGCAAAAAGACTAGAAAGTTGGAAGGTGACTCTGAAGGAGGGACAAATTGGCGCCCAAGTGTGTGCGAGAGCCCAGAAAAGAAAGATGGATTTCCTGTAAGGCAGAGACAGAGAATGGTGAAGAGACAGAGGGGAGAAATATTTCAAAGGTTCGGGTAACTGCCGAGATCCTTACTTCCCTCTGAATCCCCATCATGGTCTGAGAGCAGTCGGAACTGAAGCAGAGATGGGGAAACGTTTGTTTTCTTTGGGCTGATTTACACGGGCCATAGGCTCTGTTCCCACCACAAATCAAAGGGTCAAGGAGGCAGCAGACTGTCTTCTGTTCAGGATGGTGTCTGTGGATAAACCATTCCCCGCCTCATTGTGCTGAAATGATACACTACCCTCCCCTTTCTTCCTTCTCCCTTTCTGGTTGCTGCCCCAATGGTAGAGTCTTGAACTTGGCCCTCTTTCTCTGTTGGGCAGGGTTAAGGCACCGACAGTGCGGAGTCCATCCCAGAAAATCACTACAGCAGCTATATTTCGGGTCATGGAAAAGAAGTATGACAAGGAGACTCAGGGGTTTCTGGGTTGTGACTGCCTTTGGGGCACCTGAAAATTCGATTGGAGGCTGTTGGGTGGGCTCACAATGATTCCACGGTTTTGGCTGCCCTGGCCTTGCTCTTACAGAGGCATTGCCAAAAATAGGGCGTGAGGGAAATAACACAGATTTAGGAATCCTACAGATCTGGTTTGCAAAATGATATACGGCAGCTCTCTTATCTCAGGCAACTTACTTCACTTGTATGAGCCTCATTTCCTTATCAGAAGGTGGGAATCGTAACCTAATTTTTCTTTTTTGCTATGGGGGTTGAATGTCATAAAAAATTCCAAGTCCCTGATATAGCATAATATCTTTGTTCTTGTCTTACCTTTCACAGGGGAAGGAAACTCCCCAACTAGACTATCCAGCTGGATGCACCAATGGGTGTTCCGTGAATTGTGATACAACCCAACTCTTTCCAATCTGCTAAACTTTTCCAGAGGCATATTCCTTTCTTGGATTACTGGCATTTTGAAGATGGTTTATTCAAAGATGCATTTCTCTTTCCTGTACTTAAAGTGGTCCTAATCCATATTAGGAGTCAATTCTGATCTAAGTCGTCCTCCATCTTAAATATGAACCCCCAAAAGATGAAACATACTCCATCTTCCCTTCCCAAATACTTATACCAATAAGTTTTCAGAAGTTAGATATTTTGAGAAAGTTTAGAATCCATTATTGTAGGTAGTAGCATATTAGAGATGTGGGAGGAAGACAGGGAAGGGAATAGCATTCGTTGAAAATGAGGCAGAGCATTCTTCCATAAATTTTCCATTTGACATCATCAACTCTATGCATAGGTGCAGCCATTAGTATTAGGTGTGCTTACACATACTAGACTCTTCCTCTCCCAAATGTCAATGGCTGAAACAAGATGAAAGTTGATTTCCTTTTCATGTAAAAGAATTCAGAAGGGCAGTAAATAGGAGGGCTTCACAGGTGACTTTCTATCTTGAAGTTCCATCATCCTTAGCATGTATTCTCATGGTTCGAAATGGCTGTTTGAGCTCCAGCTATCACATCCACATTCTAAGAAAGAGGAGAGAGAAAAAAAATAAAATAAAGGCTGCATCCTCTGTCTTTTAAGAGTATTGCTGAGCTGTGTGGTCTCTGGCTTTCACGTCTATCTCTTTTGCCAGAACTTAGTCTCATAGACTTCTCTAACTGTAAGGGATGCTGACAACTATAGTTTTTTGGCTGGGAAACATGCTCCCAAATTGATGAGAAAAAAAGGACGTCATGAGCAGTTGCAAGTGCCTGCCGCAATAGGTCCCTCACTTTTTGGAGGAGGAGGAACTCAGGCTCCGTGAGTTTGTGTGTTTTGATTGTGTATTGTCTATCTATTGCCTGTGTATCCTGCTCGTCTCTCTATTACTTAGTGACTTAAAAGAACAAACATTCTATTATGCTCAAGACTTTGTGGGTCAGGAATTTGGGTGGGATTTTATGGAGAAGGCTCCTCCCTGGACCACAATGAATATGGCCTCCTCTAGAGTGGCTTGAAGAGGAAGAAACGGCTGGGATGAATTGACTGGGACCAAATGTCTGAGGACTCCCTATCAGTTGGGTCCTTTGGTTCTTTTTTATATTGTGCCCAACGTGGTTATTCCCCCTCTTGCCTGGCTACGGTAGCTGGAGCTGGTAGCTGGTAGCTGGAACTGGCTGGTCATCGGTCTTTCTTCACAGGGTTTTTCCACATGGTTAGCTTGGATTTCCTCACAGCATGGTGGTCTTTGGGAGCTGGGTTTCTACCAATGGTGACTGGCTTCTTCCAGAAAGAATGTTCTGAGAGACCAAAGTGGAAAGCTTCTTACAGCTAGCTTGGAAGTCATACTCGTGCCACAACTCACTAAGCCCAATCTAGATTTCCGGCATGGGTAGCTAAGCTCCACACCTCATTGTGAGGGGTAGCAAAAGGTTTGCAGACATCTTTAACCTACCCCAAAGTGACTGCTTAATATCACAGCTAGGGAGCCAATTGGCCATGCCTGGAACATTGACTTTCCTTTACACCGATTGGGTCCAAGTAGCATGTCTTAGTACTTTTAAAGAGTCAATTAAATAAGTTGATTTTTTTCTTTCGAAGCATGGAAAATTATAGCTAGTTATAGAATAGCGGGAGGTGGTAAGAATTCGTGGCAATAATGTCTTTGTTGGGTGCACAGACTTCAGCCCTCGCTGGCGCTTGCCTGGGGGTTTGCACTCAGCTCTTTATGCCGAATCTTCTACTAAGTGTAGCTGATATTATTTTTTTAATCTCTTCCCTCAAGCCCCTTCCCCCAACCTCCTTCCAGCTGAACAACTGGGCTGCTGCTTCCCTGTCTCTTTCATATTTGTGAATACTCTCTCAGGTCTGGAAAATCAGATTGTCTCATTTAAATTTAATTTGAATTTCTGTTTGAAGAATCAACCTGAGACATCAAAGAGAATCCAAAAAATGCAGTACAAAATAAATGATCAAATGGCTTCTGAAAACATTGCACTTTTGTATCTGGAAATATTGGATCAAAACTCCAATTTCTTTTATTGTTAAAATTAAAGAGAGACTTAAAAGAAACTGCTGTGTAAGTCTGACACCACATTTAACCAATAGACAAATTGTTCTAACCTGGCAGGGCTAGAACCTTTGAGGTACGCCTTCTCTCTCGGATTCCAAATGAGTCCTATTCTCCCAGTCACTAAGCTTTGACTTGGTTTGCCGTCAGTTTTCTTGAAGTCATAAAAATATCATTTAGGTCACAGAAGCCTAATTCACAAAATGGGAATGGTGAAGTTGCCAGTTTATCTGCTCAAAACAGACTGAGTTTTGTGCTGAAATGCAGCCTTCACAAACAATCACTTTATCTCAATCATCTGTGCACTTAATTTTTGAAGATCTGAAGCCCCTTTCCCTTATTATAATATATTTAGAGGTGGACTTAGAAGGTTCGGCGCCATAATGAGTTAGCATTTCTTGCAGGTCCTGGCAGATGCTTGGGAAAACACACAGAGGAAAAGGGCATGTAGTTACCCTCCAGGGTGCAAAGGTACTTGGCCAGGAGGAAGTGAAAAGAGCACCTGGTAAATGAATGAGTGATCTTACTTGTGCCATTAAGAATTCGATGGGTGATTAAACACTTGAATGGTGATGCTTTAGCTTATCAAGAACTAACAGCCCGAGCTAATGGTAGAGAAGTCTTGGGTCCTAGAGACCAAAAGTTTCAAGCCAAAGGTCATGATCCAG
>CM052797.1:10648872-10738341 GCA_028533885.1 Nasua narica
ACAGAGAGAGCACGGGGGGGGGGGGGGGGGCGGGGCGGGGGTGGTAGGGGAAGAGGTGGAGGGAGAAGCAGACTTTCCACTGAGCAGGGATCCTGATGCGGGGCTGGATCCCAGGACTCTGTGATCATGACCTGAGCCAAAGACAGATGCTTGACAGACTGAGCCACCCAGACACCCCATGAATTAATTTTCTTAAAGAAAGAACTATCTGTGGTGTTTTAGGAGAAGATAGCATTCTTCCCAAGTGCCTGAGAAGTTGACTTTTTAATATTTAGGGAAATATAAAAATATTTATTTTTGCCCATTCCAACTCCCCCCTCCCCCTTTCCTGCGAAGGCGTTGAAGAAGAGGATTCTAACAAGGACAATTGAATTAGTCTGTTTAGCACAATTAGACCAATGTGAAATCTGTCCCTTGGAAATCGGGTTTAGATTTCAGAATGACTAGAGAGAGACAGGAAAGTGACAAAGGGAAAGACTCCTGGTGGGAGAGTAAGCCTCTCCAACAAAGCAGCAAGTGGCACTTTGAAAGATAGCAAAACCAGAGAAGTTTCCAGAGGCAGGCGCCTTTGGGAGATCTAAGACTTAATACTCTCAGACTGATTCTTATCGGGATAGGTGCTGAGGCGCCCCTGCCTCATGCCAAGCCCTCCTTAGGTCACACAGATACACCAGTAATAGCGCTGTTTGGGGAGAGTGGGAAAAGGGGGCTTTTCTGGGCTCGAGGCGAGGAAGAGGGAGTCCCTGGAGGCAGAGAGCACAGGAGGTAAGATGCTGATTATTAACTAGGCTCCAGCAGCTAATCGCTTTGCAGTGTGGACCCACACAGAAAGATGTGAGCCAAATAGCCGTCCCTCCCTGCCCCCAATACCAGGTTCATCCCTCAAGTGCAAGCATCTGTGTCGGTATGTATGTGAAAGGACCTCGGGGAGGGGAGTCAGCCCTGCCTTTGCATGGACATGAGCTAGTCAGGATTCCGACCCTCAGACTGCGTGTGTGTACATTTTCGAGAAGGCAGCGGTGTTCAAGTGGATACCAGAATGGTTATAATCAGCTTTCCCCTGAGACGTCTCCATGCTTCTCTGGTAGCTCTCACTCTACATCAAAAAGCCCCTCGTGTGCTCCTCCTTCAGCGCTGGCCCGGTCCCCGCAGGATGCAGCCAAGGCGTTGTATGGTCCTCTTTTTAATAAGTCCAGTAATAGGAATTTCTACCAATTCTCTTGGGATTTTTTTTTTTTTCTATTTCTGTGTTATGAACTCACTGTATGGATTTGGGAAGTTGTTATTTTAATTGAGCAGTCAGGCAACCGAGAATTGTCTGCCAGCTCTGACTCAATAAAATCTGAGATTTTTCTGAAATGAGAAAGAATTTTCAGCTGGAAAAGAGGGTGGAGAAGGTGGGGGTGAGGGTGGGAGGACCCCAAATCTCCACTTAGTCGTGATCTCCTTTATCCTTGAAACGTATCCCCCCTAGATTTCAAAAATCCCACGTAACCTAAGCGTGTTTTCTTCTGAAAGACCAAGGATAATGGAGTACTTTTTATTTTTCTTACTGAAAGACAGGAATTGCAGTTTATCAAAATCTATTGATTTTGATATACTGAGTCAACATGGCTCAACTCTGGCCCCTGCCTCCATCCCCTTGGTCTCTGCCTCAGATAAAATCCTCATCAGCTTCCCCAGGTTCCAATCCCCCACGCTGCTGCCAAAGCTATTTTTCTAACACACAGATCATCATATCATGCAATTTCCTTGCTAGAAATGCCACAATGGCCATCTATTGCCCTCCAGGATGTGGCGACCCTACGCTTCTCCCCAACCCCCCTCCCACCACTAAGCAGGTTAACCTCGTAGAAGCCTTCAAGAGGGAACTGGTTATCCCTCTCTACCCATGATTGGCTTTTTCATTCTACCATGACTTTTGCACTCTGTTCCCCCTGTCCTGTCCTGCTTTCCCCCACTATTTGGCTTTCAATTCCAGGACAAAATCTCCCTTTTTCTATTCTTTTCTCGAAACATTTGGTAAACAAATTATTAGTGTTTCCTATGAGCTATACACTGGTATACACTTTTTAAAAGATAATATTACCATATTTAATTATTATTAAAGGAGTATAAAGCATATCCTGCCTTCAAGGCTTGCATGGTAAAGGAGAAAAGGGAATAAACAAGTATTTTTATAAATACTGTATCATTCTTATGATGTTGATTTGAGGAAAATAAGCAATGACACAGGGTCCAGCCCTTACCATGCAAAAAATGAAAGGATAAACCCAAAGGGATAAACAAAGCAAAAATATTTAGTTCTCTGAGGTTATAGTTTCACAGAATTTCAACAAATTATATGATTATAATATAATAAATCATAATTTTATTATATTATTTGCTCTACATACTACTATATAATTATTTATAATTAATTTTAATGAAAAGAATAACTACAGTGGATTAAGTTGATGCATTGAAGTCCTATGGTCTTGACATGCTAAATAGCTAGCTAATGTGGAAACAGATTAGAAAATATTTTGTAGACTATTAGAACATTGAATTTTGTAGAAAAATATATTCTAACTCATGGGATATTATTTCAACAAAGAAGCTTGATAATGAAATTTTTGAGCAACCAAGCATTATAGTAATGAGCTAACATCAAGGATAAGCAGGAACATTATTGGAAAGCAGGGGCACAGTGATAATATAGAGATCAGAGAGAGGGGAACAAGGCAGAGGGAGGAGGAAGAAAGAGAGGAGTGGGGACGAGTATATCTGTGTAGCATTTACAGAATGGAAGGGAGAGGAGATTGGGCTACACGAAAGCAGACTGCAAAGATTAGACTGAGAAGGGAAATAGGAAAAGAGAATCACCAATTTTAACTTGTATAAAGATCAACTTCTCATGGAGCTCTAAGTTGAACCTTTGTGAATATTCATGACATCTTTTGAACCTTGCTAGGGATATATAATTAAGCAGGAAATAACTTCCTTCTAGTCAATTGTGTTAGCCGAAATTCAGAATCTACTCACCTGCTCTCATCATATACAGTTTTATGAACTATGTTCCAGAGCAAAAATAAATCAACCCTGACCACACTGAAGACGATTCTAAAAATAATTCATCATTTAAGTCTAGGTCATTAACAACATATTCATTACACCTGGTAGAAGTTTGAGAGGTTCTAAAAACATACTAATTCTATCAAATCTGGTCAGAATGAATGCAAATAAAAAGATATAATCATAATTAGTAGAGATGATTAAAGAAACTGAAAATGATAAAAAAAACGTGACAGATACGTTGCACTTGGGATGAATGACTTGATGATAATATTTTAAAGGACAAAGAACCCATCTTAAAGCATGTAAAAGTTAGTAATCAAAAAGGCAAATGGGAAAATAACTGATTTAATTGTTTTTTAACAATAAGCACAGAATCCACATTTCTAAAGCATCTGACTAGAAAACTCTACTTCATGCTGGTATCTAGTAGCTTAATAGTTACTTGAGTGCAGGTTGAGAGTTTGTTAAACCTCATTACCTCAGCACGCTAATGTTTACACTATAAAACAAAGATTCAAAACCCTTTGTATTGTGTGTGATATCCAAAGGTCAGGGGAAAGTAGATGAGTGCACGATTTGGAGAAAAAAACACTAAAGTCCTTTTCCTCAGAGAATTTACGAAGTAGTGAGGAAGAAAAATAAATATCTAATAAACAAACCAATAAACAAGGAATTTCAAATTAAGAAGTACCCTAAAAGAAATAACTAGGTTGCTGAGAGAGAGCGTAATGGGGAGAGTTGGCTGTCCTGGATGGTTAGGAGGTGATCTCAAGGAAACTGACTGAAGGATGATAAAGAGTCAGGAATGCACAAACCCAGGAGAAAGATCCATCGAAGGGGAGCCAGGTGCTCTGTTTTTCTAAATTGGAAAGAACTTGGCCTAAGTGAGGGACTAGAAGAAGGCGCAGAGCAGTGAGGTGTCTAGGACAGCACAACAATGTGGTCAGATGTTGGTACATGTGCTAATGTAAGAAGTTGGAATTTGATTTTGAGTGCAATGGGAAGCATGCACTTAATCATGTCGGGGATATGACCTGATTTGTATTTTTAAGAGATCATTCTGGTGGCTATGGAAGAATACAATAAAGCAATAGAAGTAATCAGTTAGGAGGTGATTGCTGTAATCCGGCCAAGGAATGATGGGGACTGGAACTATCAGGGTGAAAGAAAACAGAAATGGATGGACTGAAGCTATAGTGTGGAGCAGAATTGATACAATTTTGTAATCACTAGGTAGCAGTGGAGGGAAGCCCTAATATGGAAGACGGGGTCATCTAGAATGGCTTCAGGTGCTTGCCTTGCTCATCTGTACAGACTGTAGAAACATCTGAGATGAAGAAAACTGGGATAGAGATAAGCGATGGGTTTCAGAAGGGACATGCAGAGTTGTTTTATTATAGATGCTGTGAGATCAGGAATGCAAAGCTAGTAGGCAACTGAGTGTAACAGGCAGAGGCAGATGAAGTGTGTGAACTGGGGAGTTACTAACATGCATGTGGCATTAAGTCCTTGGAAATGGATGGGATTACCCAAGAAAATGAAAGAGAGAAACTGAAAGGGAACAATTGCAAGAATGAGACACGGGCTTTAAGCTGGATATGAAGACAAGTAATGAAAGATAGGGACTCAACTCATCTAGCAGAATGGCTAAAAAGCAAAAACAAAAACAAAAATGTGACTATTTCAAGTATTGGGGAAGATATGGAGAAACTAGAACTCTTGTACGCTGCAAGTGAGAATGTAAAATGGTGCAACTACCTTGGAAAAAAATTTGCTAGCTTTTAAAAATAAAATAAATAAAATCTTTAAAAAATAAGTCCTAGAAGAGAAATGGCTGGATCTTAAGTAGAGTTAAACATACATCTACTTAGGATCCAGCCATTTCTCTTCTAGGACTTAATTTTTAAAGATTTTATTTATCTATTTATTGGGGCAGGGAGAAGCAAAGGGACAGGGGCAAGCAGACTCTGCTGAGTCCAACAGAGTCCAACATGGAGCTGGATCTCTTGACCCTGAAATTATGACTGTGAGATCACGACCTGAGCCAAGATCAAGAGTTGGATGCTTAACTACTGAGCCAGCCAGCTGCCTCTCTTTTAGGACTTGTTCATGAATATTCATTGCAACTTTATTTGTAATTTATCAAGTTATATACATTAAATATATATCAATTATACCTCATTAAAGAAACTCTCAATTCCCATGGTAAAGGAAAAAAAATGGAGGGTGCTAACTGCATAGTGAGAAAGTGATGAGATCAACATCTAGACATCTCATTATAGTTTAAAAATTGACTTCATTAGAGTCTTCAAACAAATGAACTCAAAGGATAGAAGTTATGTTTGGAGAATGATATGTACAAATTATTTGTTTTTGACACGGGGCCATTTCCTGGGATGACAAGGTATAGCATGGGAGTGGCAGATTAAATTGGGATGAGAGGAGAATATCATTTGGGAGGATGAGGTCTAAGAACTGGGAGGTCTTTATGTTGTCTGATTTATCTATGTCCATATTGAAATGATGGCAGGGTCAAATTAGAGAAATATGAGCCAGTCTGGTAGATGGTAGCGACAAAGAATATTCATGAACGGTAAGCCAGATGGTGCAGATTTAAGAAAAGGGTATTACGAGCTGGTTTTTAGAGGCATAATGGTATGAAAATGGCAGTGGAGCTCAAGAAGAAATCCCGGGTCCAGCATTTGAAGGAACAGTTCTAGGAGACAGTGGAGAAGTTCCTTTTTCCAGAGAAAGTTATGGCAGAGGGTCAAGAGGAGGGCTTTGGGAAAGAGCTGAACAGAACAGAGGAGGCTGATTAATCAAGGTTTAGTGTCTGGCAATCGCTGGCCTTAAGTATGAGGCTTTTTTTTTTTAAGTAGTTTTACCAACTGTTAATGAATTTCTAAATCCAATTGTTTAGCTCTGCCTGGCTTTAAAATGCTGTGTGCATTCTACTGTTACGTCTTATTTCTCTCAACTTTATGTTTTAGAGACATCTTCACGTTAATGTGTACACTTGTAGTCTATTGATTTTTGTTGCTGTTAAGTTTCTATTCCATGAATGTGTCCTCTTTTATTCTTCCATTTCTACTGTTGATGGACATTTGTGTTGCTTTTACTTTTTTGCTATAAGAAACAATGCAGCTATAAGAATTTGTTACATGTTTCATAATGCAAATACAAAGGAATCTCTCTAGATTATATTCCCACTAATAGAACTGCTGGATCATAGTCTACAAGTTCAACTCTGTAATTCAATGCCAAATTGTTGTCAAAAGTAGTTGCTCCAATTTACGCTGCCTTTCCACGTCCTTACTAACACTTGCAGGGTGGGATTTTTAAGTTTTGTTACTTTTTTTTTTAAGTTTTGTTACTGGATTTTTTATTTTTTTTAATTGGTAGAATCTATTGTGTTTATTTATTATTATTTTTTTACTGTAATAAAATGTTTTTTTTTTTTTGGTTCCAGTGTTCAATGATTCATTGTTTGTATGTAACACTCAGTGCTCCATGCGATACATGCCCTCCTTAATACTCATCACTGGGTTGACCCATCCCCTCTAAAATGCTCAGTTTGATTCCCAGAGTCCAAAGTCTTTCATGGTTTGTCTTACCCTCTGATTTTCCCACCTTCATTTTTTCCCTTCCTTCTCCTAATGTCCTCCATACCATTCCTTATGTTCCACAAATAAGTGAAACCATATGACAATTGTCTTTCTCTGTTTGACTTATTTCACTCAGCATAATCTCCTCCAATTCCATCCATGTTGATGCAAATGTTGGGTATTCATCCTTTCTGATGGAGGCATAATATTCCATTGTATATATGGACCACATCTTCTTTATCCATTTGTCTTTTGAAGAGCATCTCAGTTCCTTCCACTGTTTGGCTATTGTGGTGTAGACTTTGCTGCTATGAACATTGGGGTGCATATGACCTTTCTTTTCACTACATCTGTATCTTTGGGGTAAATACCCAGTAGTGCATTTTCTAGGTCATAGGGTAGCTCTATTTTTAACTTTTTGAGGAAATTTCACACTGTTTTCCAAGTGGTTGTACCAACATGCATTCCCACCAACAGCATAAGAGGGTTCCCCTTTCTCCACAACCTCTCCAACATTTATTGTTTCTTGTCTTGTCAATTTTTGCCATTCTGACTGTGTGAGGTGTGAGGTGGTATCTCAATGTGGTTTTGATTTGAATTTCCCTGTTGGATTTAAAGTATTAATTTTCATTTCTCTGTTCCCAATTAAGTTGTCATATGTTTATTGGCCAACCAGGACCAGCATGTCTTTTTACTAGCTCAGAGAATTTGGGTGAGTTGCTTCACTTCCTGGATCTCTTTTTCTTCATCAGTAGAAGGAGGATAATAATATTATACACCATGCAAGATACTGCCCTTTAGAGAGAAGGACTTACCATTTTTAAAGTGACATTGATTTAGCTTACTTTTGGATATTACTTGGGCCACTGTTGCTCCTGGAGACAGGTCACTGGGAAGAATATGGAAGTATTCTGAGAAGCCTGGAAGAAAAGAGAGGGCTAAATAAGCTGGTAAAACAAACAAGCAAATAAACACAAAACAACAACAAACAACAAACAAAACCCCTAAAGTTCATTTTTCTAGTTAAAGTAACTTTGACAGCTTTAAAAAACAAACCTCAAATTTCAGTGGCTTAGCAAAACACAGTTTCTCATTCCTGCATTTTCAGTTAGGAAACTGTTTTTGTCCACCTGCTGATTTAGGAAACCTGCTCCTACCAATTGGCTTTACTGTGCCCTCAGGCCATGGAATACCACATTTCCTGCCTGCAGCAGAGGAAATAAAGCTTCAGGAGGCTCCAATACCCACCCACGTCTTAAAAGTTCCTGCCTTGAAAGGAAGCATCTCTTCTGATAACATACCGTCAGTTATATCTAGTCACATGGCCACATGCAAGGGGACATCAAATATAGTTCTGCCGTGGGCTGCCATCTTGTGCCAGCAACAACATCACATTATGAAAGGGAAACCACAGTTATACACCATGTGACCCCATCTTTCTATCCCTCTCCATGATTGTGAAGATAAAGTTGTGGCTACTTGGGGTATTTTGTGATTTCATACAAATTTTAGAATTGCTTTTCTCTATTTCTTTGAAAAAAAAATGCCATTGGAATTTCAATAGGGATTATACTGAATCTATAAAGGGTTCTGGTAATGTAGACCTTTTAACAATATTAATTCTTCTGATCCATGTACATGAGATTTATTTATTTCATTTATTTTTGTCTTCTTCAATGTGTTTCATCAAAGTCATATTTTTAAATGTACAGATCTTTTACTTCTTTGCTTAAAATAATTCTTAAGTATTTTATTGTTTTGATGCCATAGTGAATGGGATACTTTTTCTTTTCAGATGTTTAATTTCTTGTATATAGACATGCAGCTGATTCTACACATTGCTTTTGCATCCTGCAACTTTACTGAGTTTATTGATAGTTCTAATAGCTTTCTGGTGGAGTCTTTAGGTATATATATACATACACACACACACACACATATATATACATACACACACATATTTGTACTTTTATATATATACACATACATACATATGTCATATATATGATATGTATATCATAATATATGTAAACTAAGACAATTTCACTTCTTTTTTGGATACCTTTTACTTCTTTTTCTTGCCCAGTTGCTCTGGCTAGGACTTTCAGTACAATACTGAATAGGAGCGATGACAGTAGGCACCCTTGTCTTTCCCAATCTTGAAAGAGAAGCTTTCAACCTTTCACTGTTGAGCCATGTTAGCCATGAGCTTGTTATAGGTGGATTTTATTGTATTGAGGTGTGTTCCTTATATATCTGAATTATTAACCATTTTTATCATGGAAGGATATTATGGTTTGTTAAATGCTTTTTCTACATTGGTTGAGATAATCATGCAATTTTTATCTTTTATTCTATTAATATGGTTTATCCCATTTACTGATGAATGTTGAACCATTCCTGCATTCCAGGGGTAAATCTCATTGGATCGTGGTATATGCTGTTGAATTCAGTTTCCTAATCCACTGTTGAGAATTTTTGAATTTATATTCATCAAGGATATTAACCTGTAGTTTTCTTTTCCTGTAGTGTCCTTATCTGGTTTTAGGATTAAGGTAAGGCTGGCCTTGTAGAATGAGGTTGAGAGTGTTTCCTGCTCTTCAATTTTTTGGAAGAGTTGAAAAGAATTGGCATTAATTCTTCTTTTAAGTGTTTGGTGAAACAACAAAACCATCTGGTCCTGGGACTTTGTTGAGAGGTTTTTGCTTATGTATTCAATCTCCCTACTCACTATTGGTCTATTTAGATATTTTATTTCTTCATGATTTAGTCTTGGTAGATTATATGTTTCTAAGAATTTATCCATTTCTTCTAGACTATCTAATTTGTTGGCATATAATTTATTCAAATAGTCTCGTGATCCTTTGTATTTTTGGGGTAGCAGTTGTAATATCACCTTCTTCATTTATAATTTTATTTATTTGAGTCTTCTCTTCCTCTTTTTTTTAAAGTTTGGTTAAAGGTTTTTTTTTTGTTTTTGTTGTTGTTTGTTTTTTAACCTTTAAAAAAATACAGTTCTTAGTTTCTTTGATCTTTCTTTCTTTCCCCCTCCCCTCCCCTTCCCTTCCCTTCTTTTCCTTTCTCTTCCCTTTCCTTTTTCTATTTCATTTATTTCCTCTCTGACCTTCATTATTTCCTTCCTTCTTCTAACTTTAGGCTTAGTCTGATTCCCTAAAGTGTTAGGTTTAAGTTAGATTAGGTTGTTTAATTAGAGATCTTCTTGTGTGTTTGTTTTTCATTAATATAAACATTTATTACTCTAAACATCCCCAGGAGCACTGCTTTTGCTACATCCCATAGTTTTTGATATGTCGAGTTTCCATTTTTACTTGCAAGATATTTTTGATTTCTTTTTTTAATTCTATTTTGATCCATTGATTGTTTCAGAGTGTGTTATTTTATTTCCATATATTCATGAATTTTCCAGATTTCCTCCTGTTACTGATTTCTCATTTCATACCACTGTTGTGAAAAAAGATACTTGGCATAATTTCAGATTTTAAAAAATTTTCTGAGACTCATTTTATGACCCTATGACCCATCATATAGATCTACCCTGGGGTATGTTCCATGTGTGCTTGAGAAGAACATTTCTCCTAGTGCTGTTGAACAGAGTGTTCTGTATATGTCTTTGAGGTCCATTTGGTCTTAAGTACAGTTCAAGTCCATTTCCTTATTGATTTTATGTCTGGATGGTCTATCTATTGTTGAAAGTGGGGTATTGATGTTCTCTGTTATTATTGTATTGTTGTCTATTTCTACTTCCGATGTTAGTATTTCTTTAATATGTTTAGATACTCTGATGTTGCCGTGCACGTGTATTTATAATTGTTATATCTTGTTGATGAATTGATCCTTTTATCATTATATAATGATCTTCCTTATCTCATTACTGTTTGTTGCTGTTTGTCTTCAAATCTCTGTTGTATGATATAGGTATAGCTATTAGAGCTTTAGTTTGGTTTTCACTTGCATGACATATCTTTTTCTGTTCCTTGACTTTGAATTTACATGTTTTTTTAAACCTGACACGAGTCTTTTACGGGTAACACAGAGTTGGGTCTGTTTTTTTATCCAACCAGCCACTCTGGCATGATTATCACTGAGTACTGTATTTTCTGGTGGTGGTTCACAAACTTCAGCTTTATGGTATAGCACTGGAGATTTCTACTGCAGCCTAGCCGAGGAGAGCGTTGTGGAAATCTTGCCCTGGTGCTTGGTTGGTACTAGGACCTTCCATCAGGCTGTGTAGAGCTCTAAGGTCTGTTGTGTATGGCTACTTCAGCAAATCCACGAAGGAAGAATGGCAAAACCTGAGAACAGGTGTGGAAGTGGTAAGAAAAGAGGGACTATTCCTGCCTGGGAAAGAACTACCTTGTTTGGTGAGATGAAGTTTGGTTAGGGGACCACCTTCATGTACATGCTCTGTCTGGCCTTCAGGATTGGGGCCAGCTGTAAACTATAGGATGGGGAACAGATCCAAGATTTAAGGGGGTGAGACTCTTGGGAACGACGTAATACCTCAGTCTACAGGCTTTAGTGAGGCGTGTTTCAACTCCCCCATGGGATTGATTATTATGTTTTCTGAGCCTGGATAGTACTTTTCACACCCTTCTATTATGGGATTACTGCATTGCCTTGGAATTATTTGGGGCCCCCTCATCCCTATAGTGCTCATTTTTCAATGATGAGGACAATGCAATTTCATCTCTGAGACTCACCTTGCTCTATATCACCTTTTACTCCATCCCCTATCCCAAATCTAGGAATTGGTGTATCATGGACCTTAAATAAAAATCTGTTGGGTGGATGAGTGGGTGAATGAATTGTTCCTATCGCTTTTGTATAACCAGAAACAACTGGTCTGTGTTTTATGACCCGAGTTACCATTTTCTTTCCTGTAAGCACCTTTTCAGAATTCATTTCATCTGAGACTTGTTTGGGAAATGCGAAAGTTAGGACCCTGGAAGTGTGTACTTCCTTAGGGTTTCAAGCAAAGAGGTTTTAATCTTTTCCCTTTAAACAAGTTCCTTTGGGCATTAGCGCTAGATGATGTCCCGGCTTTGAGAAGAGAGAGAAAATCAAATCCTTTCCTATTCAGCTATTAGCATTTTTTTGACTTATTCGGGAGAGAGCTATGAACATAGCATCTCCTGAAGAGAAGGCAGCTTGTGGAGGTTGGGACAAATTACTGAAAATGGAAATAGTTAGCAGAAATTTTGATGGAGGACGACAGCGTCTCTGCATCTGTTAGTGAGCGTGCAGGGCAGTGGGCTATGAGGTGGGTGATTTGTACTAACTGGAGTGCTAATATGATGTATTAAATGTCAGCCCGGCATCGCTGGGTGTGTGTATCTCTCCTGTGGCACTGCCTGTTTATGCTTATTCAGCCCTTTGAATAATTTAACACATTTCATACTCTAAATTACTCTCAGCAATTTGATGGGGGTTCTGGCAGTTTACTTGAAACGCTCAGTGTTAGGTCAACATAGGGTCCCAGTTTCTGCTAAATAGAAGTACTCTGCCTACTTAGGAAAACATAATTAGTTTTCTCCGTGGATCTCCTGGAGCTTGAGGTGGAGTGGTAGAGGAGGTAGGGGAAGCCAGGAGGGTGAACACTGCATGTGTTCATTCGATTGTCGCTCCAGAAAAGGCCAGGGATCCAAAGGTAAAAAATCCATAGGGATCCAAAGGTTAAAAATTTAATGGGTCAGGAAGCTGGGCTTCAGGAGAAGGAAAAGTTGAAGGGCACCGGGAACCAGTTTGAGTGTGCTGTGCAAATGGGCGTGCATGATAAATTACCCTCATTGAGTCAGTCCAGAGAGTGGCTGGATTCCCCCTTTCATTTAATCCTGGTATAAAAGTGGCCGGTCCTAAGCAGGACTGGCCACAGTGAGGTGAACAAGTGCTCTGAGATGCAGTGATTCATACAAGTAAAACAGTGCCCCCTCTCCGATCGGGAACCTCTTCATTACCTACTGCTGTCCTCAGTTTACCTGTGTGTAAGCTGCAGCGATGATGCAAAATCCCCACAAGTCTTACTTTCCCTGCTCCTCGTGGAACCGCAGTTTCCATGCACATAAAGAATTAAACTCGGCTCAGAGCTGGAGGGCCACGGGTTTCTTTAATGTCCTAAGAGTGTGGTTTTAAGAAGTATCCTTCCCTGCACCCCTTCTCCCTCTCTCTTCTGCGACATCTGGGATGGAAAGGGCATGGACTTTGTGCGAGGTGAGCATTTTCAATTAGGACTTAAAATCTTACCTTTGATGATGCATCACCTTGAGTGAAATCCCGGGTATTCTAATGACCCCGGCCAGCCAGTGTGGCAGGAAGACGATGATGCAAGAGACCAGAGGCTCAGCTCTTTGTTAGTGACAGCAGGACTCTGATTGACTGTACCATCTGGGTCTGAACTCCTCCACCACTCTCAGGATATGCTGAAAAATCTTCTTGGGGATTTGAAGAGTCTTACACATACCGAGACTCCAGAATGAAGTGTTTGCTTATCATCCATTTTTACCCCCTTTGAAATAGTCTGAGCCTGCATTGTAACCTTAGGTCAAAACTATTTGGGGTGGTGGAAACTCATGATAAACACATGCTTTTGAAGGTTAGAATGCCATCAGCTTAAGAACATCAGATTAACCTTTTTATTTAAAAATTTAAAAAAAAAATCCAAAGTGGTAGGCAGACCAAGTGTGTGTCTATACGCCCATGCATGCATTAAAAATGCTTAGATACAAAAATAGAAATGTTTGCACACCAAAATATATAGATATCTATTTAAACTATGTTGTTTAAGAAAGTAATGATATTTTGAATCACCAGCGGTCTTTTAAAAAACTTCGGTGTATGTCATTCGTTGCTACAAAAGGAAGAAACATTCTATCCTTATCTGAAAGTCTGTTTCATTTCTAACTAGAAAGGGAACAATTATATTTTCTTAGAAAGAAAGTCACTGAAGAATACAATTTCATGGAGTCAGCCTCTTAAATAACCATCACTATAGATATGTATGGGATATCTTCAAAATGTAAAAATACTCCCTTTGCTTTTGTGATTACTTTGTCTTTTCATGAAAGCTTTATGCCTTTGTTCCCCTTTTTGGGCAAAGAGGTACATCGGATGTATAACATTCATTTGCTCCATTAACTTTATTTACATTTTTTTTCTCAATAAATACACTGCACCCATTAGAAAAATTACACCTATAGGGGGCGCCCGGGTGGCTCAGTCAGTTAAGCATCTGCCTTCAGGTCAGGTCCTGATCCCAGGGTCCTGGGATCAAGCCTTGCTTTGGGCTCCCTGTTCAGTGGTGAGTCGGCTTCTCTGCCCCCCTCTCGTCCTCCCCCCCACCTGGCACCCCGACTGGCTTGTCCTCGTTCTCCCTCTCAAATCTATAAATAAAAATCACTTAAAAATATCTATCTATAGTGTAATGTTCATTTGGTGTATTTTTCTTCCCAAGTGGAAGAAAGTTGCTTGAGTAGGTCTATCATCGAATAGAACACGTGTAAATCCCCCCTTCAGATTTCTATAAAACCATTGTTTAGTGGACACGTGGTAAGCTATTTTATCAGCTGCCTCTAATACAAGGGGCCCCTCCCCTCAGTCCAGGGCTTAGAAAAATCTGGTTATGATCGAGCTGAGTCTTTCCCTGTTGGGTGCTGGTAACAGTGGTGGGGTCATGGGCAGGGGTGTGACAAGCTTGCCGCTGTGTGTAATGCACAAAGGGTCCCAGGACCTCCGGTCTGTGAAGAGGGTGCATTTTCAAGATTTATTCTGCAGGGAAACTGAACATCTGGGCCTCAAACACCCAGAGGGCAGAGGCACGAAGTCTGAAGGTGGCCCTTCCCAGCACCCATAATCCCACTTGAATGCACAAGTACATTTGATCCGTAGCATTTGGGTAGCGAGCAGGTATTAGTGTCCTTAGCTTTTAGCTCATTCTCTCAAAGATTATTTTTCACCCCGGGGTCAAGGTGTCCGATCACACAGATGGGCACTTTTTATACCTTTTGCCTGTAAACAATAGATTTTCCACATGGAAAGAAAGGGCAAATGCAATTTGCTGTCAAGTTTGACTCCGTGGAAGGATGCGGCGCATCATCTCTATTATTTTCCCGCAGTTCGTGGGTGACCGTTGCTAGGTAATGCCTTTCCCACCAAGCATCAGGGATCTAATGGGAGGCTTTGGAGACTAGGTTCCATTATATAATTAGCCCTCAGTGTGTTCCAGAATCTCACCTATCCCAGCGCAGGTGAGAGAAAAATGTCCTGGGCTGGTCCCTGGGAACAGTTGCGCTGGGAGCCTGATAACTCAGCCCCTGGGAATTCACCGCGAATATTCACTGGAGTTATTCTCCTGAGGATTTGCAGCTGGGGTACAATACAGACGCGTCAGAAGCCCCTGTAGAAATGGTCAAGCTCCGTGGCACCCTCATTCTATGAGTACACCGTCCTTGGAAAGTGGAGGTTTCACAGAAGACAAATAAACAGACCGCCCATGACCTCAGGGGCCCCAGGTTGTAGGAAGGTGTGAGCGCACAAAGGAGAAGCTGAGTGGAGAAGTGGCGCCCACCACCCTTTGTTGTTTCTAGGGGTGTCTTGAGGGGGTACAAGGAAGAATCGGGGCTTTTTAAAATTTTTATCCCCGCAAAGTTTTTTTTCCGATGAGTTGGTGTTAGAGGTAATCTTCTGACCCATGGTTGGAGATTTGGGAGGTAAGTGGTTCTTAGTAGCAGGATGTTTGATACAATGTTATTTCCCATCTTTTATTTGGCCCGAGCATACTGGGCTGGTTTGGTGCTTACCTTGTATGATATAAAAGGAAAATAAAATTGATCGTCATATGATTGAACATCTCGGTCATTCATCTCATCTGGCAGGGATGGATAAAATGATTGAGATTAATTGAATTTACTCCAACTCCCAAGATCTGAAGAGGGAAATGAATAAGTTGCCCAGAGTCGCCAGAGTTCCTGGCTAGGAGGTGTTGCCTACAATAAACAACAGATCGACGATGTGACGTATTGTCGGAGGCCTGCTGCCTTTACCTATGGTTCCAATGATTTCGCCTGGTTCAGAGGTCCTGCGTAAACACGGTTTGCGAGGAAGAACGATTCCACGTGAAGTTATCAAAAGCAAGGCATTATTTTTTGTTCAGCTAACAAGTATGTAGATTCACCTCTCTGAACCACTGAAGGAGGGCAGAGAGTATTAGCAAATCTATCCTGACTGAAGCATAAATTGAGGGAAGGGCCAAGATAAAGCTTAGAGGAAATTTACGTGTGCTAAGTGGAATGCATTTTTCAGGAAGCAGAGAACGCGGGAGAGGTTGAAAGCAGGGAGCGCCATTCTGGGTGGAGGGAGTGTGACTGGGACTTAGGCTTTAAGTTTTTATTTATCAATGTCCCACCTCACAGCTACACCCAAAGGAGTGGGTATATACAACCCCAGGAAAGTCCCACTCAACTAGAGTAGCCCCCCGGGGTAATTTTCACCTTGGGGCCCGGAGGGAGTGACTTGAACGGCTTCTCTCAGAGAGCCCCTACTTGCCTTTTGCCAGCACTCAGCACAAGTGTACCACGTGGTTGATTTTGATCCCTACATATTTCTCAGATTCTCTCTCTCTCTTTTTTTTTTTTCTGGTTCTTTGAATAGAAGGAGCTCTTTTCATAGCCACAAAAAATGCTTTAAGATATTTTGGCGATCATGTGCCCCAGCTTTTGTCTACCCTCAGCTAAATAGGCTGAGACCTAGGGTTGGTTCCGTACCCACTTACCTATATCCTTCTTGCCTGGATTGCCCCCAAATAACCATGTGACACAGTTACAGCCAATGTGGTGTAGGTGGAAGTCCCAGAGGACTGTGTCTCTTCCCAAACTGTAAAGGCGATATCTGTGAGGATAAAGCCATTTGACCTGGAAATGCAGCGGCCATCTTGCCATCTGGAGTGTCAAGCAGGATAACGAAGCACAACATCCCAAGGAGCAGGGCAGAGTAGTGGGAAGAGTCTGCGAGTCTAATAGGTTATTGAAGTATCATATTAGGCCTGTACTCAACCTTCTTGAGTGTGAGATAAAAACAACTCTGCCTTTAATTTTTCCTCTCATTTTTAGTAAATATTCTTACTCTTATTTAATCTAGTCATTTTTCAAATGTTAGTATGTATCAGAATCATTTGGAAAGCTGGGAAAAATAGAGAACTCTGGGCTCAGGATTTTTGATTCAGTAGGTCTGGATGGGGCTGCAAATCTGCATCTCTAACAAGTTCCCAGGCAGAACTAATAATTTCCTAGAACCACAGTTGATCAGGAGGGAGACAAATCACAAGAGACTCTTAATCTCAGGAAACAAACTGAGGGTTGCTGGGGGGGAGGGGGGAGGGATAGGGTGGCTGGGTGATAGACATTGGGAAGGGTGTGTGCTGTGGTGAGTGCTGTGAATTGTGTAAGACTGATGATTCACAGACCTGTATCCCTGAAGCAAATAATACATTACATGTTAATTAAAAAAAAAAAAAACTTAAAAAAACCTATCCGTTTAGGCTAATGATTCTATTCCTTTTTTCAAAAAAAGATTTTGTTTATTTATTTGAGAAAGAGAGAGTGAGAGAGAACAAGCAGTGGAGAGGGGCAGAGGGAAAAAGAGAGAGAGAATGAGAGAGAAAGGGAGGGAGAGAGGGAGAGAGAGAGAGAGAGAGAGAGAGAGAGGGAGAATTAGTCTCCCCACTGAGCAAGGAGCCCCATCTGGATGGATGCACAACTCCATCCCTGGACCCAGAGACCATGACCTGGGCTGAAGGCAGATGTTTAACCGACTGAGCCACCCAGGTGCCCCTAATGATTCTCTTCCTTTCGGGAGCCACTGAGTATGGCAATGGCCTGTCAGAATCATGAATTGTTAGTGGAAGAAAGTGAAAAGCATTCAATCCAGGGATTTCCAATGTGCAGAATCTTGACGGGTACCCCATGTTGAAGGGAGACGGGAGACTGTGTCGGGCTTGGCCCATCCATCCCCACTTTCAGTGAGAATCATTTTGATTTATTTTGTGTGTTTCACTCAAACATTTGAAAGTCATTGGCTGAATTCAACCCCCTCAATTTACTTGTAAGACAAGAGCCGTCACCGTCTCCTCCTCCTCTGACTACTGTCTCCTGACACCCAACTAGCTCTCCTTCTGGCGCACCACACCGACGGCCTATCATGGTAGCACCACCGCTAGCCTCTGTCAGTCTCTGCGGTCATATTTGTTATAAAAAGGCTCACAACAATTATGGTGATTTTTGGATTACACAGAATAGATGGGGAGTACCTAAATGTCATAGATGCCTAAAACTTTACCTCTCATTTGATAGACAGAGATATGTTAAGACTGGAGGGCATTTTGACTCTTTTCACAGTTTGATGACTGTAGCCATTGCCGCTATGAACACTGGGGTACATATGGCCCTTCTTCTCACTACATCTGTATCTTTGGGGTAAATACCCGGTAGTGGTCATAGGGTAGCTCTATTTTTAAGTTCTTAAGGAATCTCCACACTGTTTTCCGGAGTGGCTGAACCAGCTTGCATTCCCACCAACAGTGTAAGAGGGTTCCCCTTTCTCCCCATCCTCTCCAACACTGTGGAAAGAGCCAAGATGCCCTTCAACAGACAAATGGATAAAGAAGATACGGTCCATATGCACAATGGAATATTATGCCTCCATCAGAAAGGATGAATATCCAACTTTTGTATCAACATGGACAGGACTGGAAGAGATTATGCTGAGTGAAGTAAGTCAAGCAAAGGGAGTCAGTTATCATATTGTTTCACTTACATGTGTAGCATAAGGAAAAACATGGAGGACATTGGAAGAAGGAAAGGACATATGAATTGGGGGAATTGGGGGAAATCGGAGGGGGAGATGACGCATGAGAGACTGTGGACTCTGAGAAACATACTGAGGGTTTTGAAGGGGAGGGGGATTGGGGGTTGGGTGAGTTGGTGCTGGGTATTTAGGAGGGCACATATTACATGACGTATTGGGTGTGGTGCATGAACAATGAATCTTGGAATGCCGGAAAAAAAAAAAAAAAAGACTGGAGGGCATTGCCTCATTCACCAGAACAGATCCGGAGCTGCTCTGAAAGTACCGAAAATTCTGATTTGGGGGAGTGTCCATGCGGTAGGTTTCTGGAAGTTCCCTGGGCAATGCATTGTAAAGCTTTGAATACAGGCAGAATCGATTTATTTTCAATTCTAAAGTCATATTGGGCACTTTTCTTTAAGATAGGGTGTGGTCACTGTGATACTTAAAAACATTTAACAGTAGGCATGGCCGAAAACTCCAATCACCCCAGGGACAGACCAGCATTTGTGTCTGTACAGATTGTATAAGCAGAACATGAACTTGGTTATGCTGGAGAGTAGTATAAGAGGTGCAAAACAACTTTGGTGCCAGTTCTAGAACTGTCACACATTTGCTGTGTGGCTTTGGACAAGCTGCTTTCCCTCTCTGAGCTTCAGCATCTTTATTTGAAAGGGAGAAATTACTTCGGACAACTTAAGCTTTCTTAACTCTCCGCTCTATGATTTTAGAGTTCCCTCCAAAGATAATGGGAAATAGGACTGAGTTATGAGGCTGAGACTGGCATTAAAACCAGTAAATGCACAATTTCCTGGCTTGTGGGGAATTGGTTGTGAATTCCTAAGAATTCCTAATGAACCTAAATATGACATCTTTCTGTTTGTACCACGGGAGGCTTTGTGTGTGACTCCCCTTCAGTCCCCATCCACAAAGCTTTCTGGAAGATCTCATCCCACCATTGAGCAAGATGCTAACAGAAAAAAGATACCCCATTAGTTAACATTTGTAATTATCCCTACTGTTAATCAACAAATCTTAATATGTATTGAAAAACCGCATTTCATAAATATCAGATGTTCTGTTGCCTCAATTCAGCATGCGCTGGGTGAATAGAGACATTTAAGCGGTCGTTAAAACTGTTGCTATTTTAAAGCCAGCAACAGCAAATTGGGATGCTATTTATTTGTTAAAAATCCCAAATAAATTAAACCCCTCTTTCTTCATTATCCTCCTGCTAAATGTGTCTGGGCACCCACCACTGGCACAAAGTCTGATGCAGTGTATACAGAAACTTCCAGCAAATATTGACAAATATTTCAAGAACTAAGTTTATAAAATCCTAGTCACATTGCGTATGCTTCGTTAATTTAAATCCAAACCATGAGCTCTACTAGATCCCTACTTACAGTGGTAGAGAAATATTGCTGTATATAAATGAACGTTTTTTCATAGCAATGGGATATATATTATAGCTGTAATTCATTAAACAACTAGGATCCAATAACATGATCCCTCCTCTCTATTATGTGTATTCCAACAATCCAAGAGCACTTGGCACTTTGCGAACATGGTGTTTATCTTTGAGGTTAACCACAAGATGCAAAGTCTAAGGAGGTTTGAGAGCCTGTGCAAAGCCTACTCTATCTTTTGCAATACCACATGTGAAGTAGACTTTTCCTTTTTGGCAACCTTCACGCGTAAGATGAAATATCAACGGAGCATTTGTCACATGCATGAATTGTGAAATCAAACAAAGGTACGAGAGTTCTTGAAGATTCCATGAGATCTTAATGCATTTCTGTGTTGGAAAACATCTAAAATAAGCAAGAGTAAAGGAGAAGCCATACTAGACACTTTGAGATATGATTGAATTTGTAGCAGGCTGGTTAAAATTGTGAACTCTTGAACCAGATGATTTGAAATCCAGTTACACCGCCTGTTACTTAGGTAATTGTGGGCACGTTGACTTTTCTGAGGCTTCATTCCTCATGTATAAAATGGAAAAAAAAAAAAACCAGTTCTTACCTAATGATAACTATGAGGATTAAACAAGATAATACCTGTAATGCATTTAGAAGAATCCCTGGTGTGTAGGAAGTGAGTCCTAAGTGTTGCCAATCATTATTTACTGTTTCAGCAGACAATAAAAGCATCACTGTAATTAAATGGACTTTATAAAATTTTTGAAAGTAAAAAAAAAGTTATCAAAAGAATTGAGGACTAAGCCAAGAGCCGTGATAATTACAAAAGAAAAGAAAAAAAAACAGAGAAAAAAAATTTTTTTAAAGATTTTATTTATTTATTTGACACACAGAGAGAGATCACAAGCAGATAGGGAGGCAGGCAGGGAGAGAGGGGGAAGCAGGCTCCCTGCTGAGCAGAGAGCCCCATGCGGGGCTCAATCCCAGGACCCTGAGATCATGACCTGAGCTGAAGGCAGAGGCTTTAACCTACTGAGCCACCCAGGCGCCCCAGAGAAAAAAATTTAATGGCATATTTGATAAATTCCAGGGCTGATTCTGGACACATTTCTAAGCTGTTTATGCACACACACTTCTGCCCAATTCAATCTAGAGTAAAAGCCATAAGTTACAATATCAAGAGTAAGAAAGGGAGTGCAATTATAACTATGAAAGAGTATTAGGAAAATTAAGAAGAATCCCACATACAGTCTCATAAAATGGATGATTATTTGGTAAAATAAAAATGGCCAAAATTGATTCTGAGAAAAAAGAGGTATAAACTTGTTCAGGCAATATTTATTTACTAGCAATGAATAAAGCAGTAAGCTCAGATGGTTTATTAAGTGAATCCAGAAAACCTTCAAGGAGCAAAGAATTCCTGTTCTCTATAAAATATTTGGGTGAAGGGCACCTGGGTAAGTGTCAGACTGTGGATTTTGACCCTCTCCCTCTGCCCCATCACCTCATGCTCTGTCTCTCAAGTAAATAAATAAATAAATAAATCTTTAAAAATAAATAAATAAGATCTTTGGGTGAGAAAAATGAAGGGTAAGTCCTGAAATTCATTTTGTTATATTAGCATAACATTGCTGTTAAAAAAAAGCAAAATAAAAAACCAGCATTGCATATTTTTCTATTTTACTATCAAGATAGTTGCAAGTGTTCTAAATTAAATTCTAACAAGATTAAGTTGAAACAAGGATGTTTCAACATTAAGAAAGCTATTAAAATAATTTATTCCCTGAAGAGGTCAAAGGAAAAGCATGATTATCACAATGTATTCTGCAATCCATTTGAAATCCAACATCCATTCCTCATAAAAAAATTCTCAAGCTGATTCTAGAAAAGTCCCTTCTAAATATGACTAAGAAAAAAAGAACAAACCTAAAACCAGCTATGAACATGACCAATGTTGAAGAAAACTTGTATACATACCCATTAATGTTAGGGGAAAACATTTTTATCTTGTGACATCTAAAGGATTCATACAAAATAAAAAAAATACGTAAAGATAAATATTTTACATACCAAGGAATAAACACAACAACTGAGTGAAAAGTATTTCAAGAGTTAGTTTATATAATCATTTAAAATACTTCTAAATTATTTTAGAAATTGCTACATATTATGTCCTCCAAATAAATTATACATGGCTTCAAATTTAAGGTTATTGGAGGACAGTTAAACATAAAGTCACCATTTGAACCAAGAATTGTGCTTGTAGGCATGTCCCAAGAGAAAGGGAAACATGTTCTCACAGAAGCTTGTAGGTGAATATCTATAATCACATTATCCTGAATAATGGAAAGGTAACACACTGAGTGTCCATCAAGTGATGAATGTATAAGCAAAATGAAATTAATCTTACAATGGAATATCATTCAGCCATTAACAGGATGGAAGTTTTGATGTGTGCCACAAATAGATGAATCATAGAAACAATATGGTAAGTTAAAAAAGCCAATCACAAATGACTACATATTGTGTGATTCCATTTGTGTGAAATGTCCAGAATAGGTAAGTTTATAGGGGCAAAAAGTAATAATAATAATTGCCAGACCTTTAAGTTTGGGGTAAAAAGTAGAGGTGGTTGGGAGATAATAGCTAAAGGAAATGATTCTTTTAGACTAATAAAATGTGAAGTTGTTTCCAGTGGTGGCCTCACAATTCTGTGAATATATCAAAAACCATTAAATTGTATGATTTTATTGTTTTGTTTTATTATTATTATTTATTTATAATTATAATTATTTATTGTTATTTTTACTAACATACATTTATTTATTTATTTATTTATTTATTTATTTATTTATCTGACAGAGAGAGAGATCACAAGTGGGCAGAGAGGCAGGCAGAAAGAGAGGGGGAAACAGGCTCCCTGCTGAGCAGAGAGCCCAATGCGGGGCTAGATCCCAGGACCCTGAGATCATGACCTAAGCTGAAGGCAGAGACTTTAACCCACTGAGCCACCCAAGTGCCCCTTTATTAACATTTAAATTGTATGATTTATATTTATATTACATAACAGGTCAATAAAAATGTTATAGGATAAAATGTTAAAAAAATGAAATTTAAAATGCAAAATAGGGGCACCTGGGTGGTGCAATCAGTTAAGCATCCCACTCTTTGTTTTGGCTCAGGTCATGAACTCAGGGTCCTGAGATGGAGCCCCATGTCGGACTCTGTGCTCAGCACAAAGTCTTCTTGAGATTCTCTCTCTCCTTCTCCCCCTGTTCCTCCCCCTGCTCTCTCTCTCTTTCAAATAAATAAATAAATAAATAAATAAGTCTTAAAAAAATTATGAGCAAGTCTGAAAAAGAGTCAAATGGAACATTCATAAATCAGAAAGGAAGAAAAACAGTATTCATCACCTAAGAATTATAGTTAAAAATTAGGGTCAACACAAAGTTTAGTGGCAGAAATAAATGATATAAGAAACCAAATAATAGTAACAACAAAGTCAAAGTACACACACACACACAAACATTAGCATACTTGAAATATCATAATGAACTTCAGAAAAAGAACACCTGTGTGAACCTGTACACACTGTAGAAATTCAACCAGTTTTATTTATTTATTTACTTTAGGGGACAGGGAAGGGGGAGGGGGAGAGAGAATCTTAAGCAGACAAGCGGACTCCTGCTGAGTGCAGAGCCCAACTAAGGGCTCAATCCCATGACCCTGAGATCATGACCTGGGATGAAATCAAGAGTCAGACGCTCAACGAACTGAGCCAGTCAGGTCCCCCATGAAATTCATCCAATTTTAAATGCTCTCCCTACAAAATACTAAAAGCCAAATATTTCAATGGTAAGTTCTACTAAACCAATCCTTATCTTTTTTTTAAGACTTTATTTATTTGAGAGAGAGAGAGAGAGAGAGTGAGCACGCATGAGTGGGGGGACAGGCAGAGAGAGAGGGGGAAGCAGGCTCCCTGCTGAGCAGAGAGCCCAATGCGGGGCTTGATCCTAGGACCCTGGGATCATGACCTGAGCCAAAGGCAGACGCTTATCTGACTGAGACACCCAGGTGCCCTAAACCAATCCTTATCTTACGCAAATTGTTTAGAGTAGAAAAGAGAAAGATCTCCGACTCATTTTATAAAGCTGGTATAATCTTGATACCAAGCTGGATAGGGAACAGAGGAGAGAGAAAATTGATGGGTCAATCTCACATCTGTATTAGCATCTCATTTCCAAAATCATAATTAAAAAATGCATTATAATAAAGTTTTATCCAGGAATGCAAATATACAACAATATTAAAGAACTCATTGTTGGAATTTACTTACTTAATAGATAAAGGAGAAAAATTTTGTTATCATTTCAATAGATGTATAAACAACGTATTTGAAGTTCAACACCTATTCATGATTTATTGGAAATAAAGCTTGGAGAAGGTAGGAATAGAAGATATCTTCTTTTTTTTTTTTTAAAAGATTTTTTTTTTATTTATTAGAGAGCGAGAGACTGAGAATGAGAGGGGAGAAGGTCAGAGGGAGAAGCAGACTTCCCGCAGAGCTGGGAGTCCGATATGGGACTCGATCCCGGGACTCCGGGATCATGACCTGAGCCGAAGGCAGTGGCTCAACCAACCGAGCCACCCAGGCGCCCTAGAAGATATCTTCTTTTGCCTCATAAAAGATATCTCTCAAAGATCTCAAAGATCTATGGCAAACATCACAACTGATGAATCATTAGAAGCATATACTTTAAAGTTAAGAACAAGACAAAGATAATTGTTCTTACAGCCTTATTTTTTTTTTGTTTTTTGTTTCGTTTTGCTTTGTTTTTTTTTTTAACATATTATACCAGGCGTTTGAGACACTAATAAAATTAGAAAAGGAAATAAAGATCATAAATCTTAGCAAGTAAGATGTTCACATACGATCATTGTCAACTTAGAACATCCAAGAGAATTTATATATAAAATATTATTGCTCAAAAGAGAATTCGGGAAGTTTACGGAATATGCTGTCAACACACAACAGCCAATAGTATGAATTTTCCATGAACTACTCCAAAATAAGACTGTTTAAAAAGTAACATTGATGACATTAAGCTTTAAATGCCGAAACATAAAACTATCAAAGTGTATACTTGATGCCTTTATAAGGTCTCAATAAATTACATAATTTATTGAACATGAATAGAATACCTAAATGAATAGATATACCATGGGTATGGATGGGCATACTCTCTGTGGTAACAATGACAATTTTCCACAAATTAGTATCAAGTGATTCCAGTCACTATGCCAGCAGAGTTTTATAACATTGGGCAAGCTGATGCTAAAATGGAAGAATAAGAAGGCAAGAATAACAGGAACATTTTGAAAAATTTGAAGAGGGATAATGTAAGAAAACTCCTACAGTCCAATATCAAGACTCTTTGTAAAACTATTGGGGGTATTTGCACAAGCCAGGCCATGAGATTAGTAGAATAGAACAAATATTAACTTGGTAGATAGCAGCGATGGGATAAACTGGCAAATAAAGAATGGGCTCTTCCCAGCATGTGCATGGAGATATAAATGTGCATAATGACCTCTGGGAAGAAGGAAATCAGCAAGGTCAAGTGAAGTTTAAGAGGCACCCAACCTGTTACCCAAGCAGTTCTAACGTAGGTATCTGTGACAGAGAAACGGAGATATTTGTTAAAAAGCATGATTTCAAATAGCAACTTATCTGCCTTTTAATAATGAAAGGAATGAGCTCTGAGTTGCGATTCATTTATAAAATGGAATATTTCGAACATTTAAGGGACTTAATGATTTATTATTTTGAAACCTATTTTGTGGACACCAGCAGCTGTATAAAATATAGACGGTTCTAAAAGTTTAACGGTAGCGATGTACAATTGTGTCATTATGGTTAATTAAATCTTGTTCTCTTTGTGTATGTGCATGCACTGAATTTACTCTAGAGCCTTTGGAAGATGCATGGCCCTGCAGACATCTTGGTTTCAGACTTAAGGCCTTCAGAAGCAGGAGAGAAGAAATTTCTCTTGTGAGAAGCCACCTAGTTTGTGGTAATGCATACATCAGCCATGGAAATGAACACATTGAGCAACTTAGTTTTGGAGATGCACTTAGAGAGTAGTGTCTGAGCTCTAAATAGTGGACATTAAGCCAAAGAGGGAGTTGTTTAGGTCTTTGTCTCACTAGCATTGATTTTGGAAAGAAATAAACCAGTTTTGGAATGCCCTACTCGACTGATTGAAATCACACCATCAGGGGACAAGCAAACCCACAGAACCCGAGATGGCAGGGAGCAGCCCCTCTGCTGAACTGAGAATGCTCCCAACTTGATAAGACCTGTGTGTGCACACAGAAATTTCTAGAAGGAAATAAATCTTATATAGGACAATGGTTGCTGATGGACTCTGAAGAATTGGTGAATAAGGTTTTTATATTCCTGTGATTTGCAAGGCATAGAACTTTTGCTTACGTTTGTCCCCTTGTTTCACATTTTTGTTCTTACATACATTTTGGGTAGTGTGTCCATTAGGTGGTTCAGAGGAAAGTTTTGCCTTTGATCCTGAGGAGTGTGTGTGTGTGCATGCGTGCGTGTGCGTGTGTGTGTGTGTGTGTGTGTGTGTGTGTGTGAAGAGAGTGATCATTACAGTCAAGGAACATTCCAGCCACCTAACAACCATGAATTAGTGCAATAGAAACCAACCTCACTCCATAAATCACAATTTGCCAGATAGAGTACATCTAATTTTTTGCATAAATCAACTTTATTTCAACCATAAGCTCCCATTCCTCTGGACTGTGAGATAGCTAACGTCAGTCATTCCTGGAGGACTCTCTCTCCTCCCTCTCATCTGTAGAACTGAAATAGGGAGAAGCTTCCAGAATCTTCTGGAATGTCACATGTCAGGGATGCTCATTCATCAGCGATGGGCCCCAGACACTCTGCTGTTGCCGACAACCTCCTTGCCCCAGCCGAAATGATGCCTTCAGGTTTGCTGGTATTTTCATGGGTAGTTCAGGGCACAAGACTCCTTGGGGAGGATAAGAAATGCACCACCATTCTCCGTGAGGTATGCCCAGGACATTGACTTTCATTCTCTAGAAACCATAGGCTTTTTTTGTTGTTTTTTTTTCATTTCCCCAGTCTTTGGGAGGTTCTTTTAACATTTTAAAAGATTAAAAACTTCCCCCCAGAGCTACAACTCCTACGCCACTCTTTCTTAGCTACTTAGTATAACCATGCTCTGTGACTGAGACTTTTGGAAAGGAAATGCAGGAATGCTTTCTGCCCCATCTCACACTTCAGCAGAGACAAGGAGACCCAGAGCCTGCGGACTGCTTGAACCAATCACGCACGAGAGAGAAAATGCAGGAAGAAAAAAACATTCGCTCAACATCCTGGACTCAGTGTCATTATGGACCTCAACCCCCCGCCTGATTTTTTCTATTGCCTTGCAGCGGTCATTCGAAGTCAGGGAGAGGGGAGAAGGGAAGATAAAGGTCTATTTAAAAAGGTAGGAATTTGCTTTTTAACACTGCAGATCCAAGTTAACGTCCTCAACTTCCCAGCTGTCTTGGTCTCCACTCTGAGACATAATCAAGTGTGTACAATTAATCCTCAGTAGCACAGCGGGCCTTCCTGTGAGCAGAAAGGCAATGGAAATATGTCTGTATGGTGCTGCTCGTCCCCTATTAAGAGGACGTTTGTGAATGCCAGGGAGTCTCAATGTAGCTTGTCTTTCACTGATCTGGAGAGAGTTTTCCTAAGGTAAAGTTGCTAGGATCGTTTAGCTTCCAAGGGGAAAGTGTGCTCTGTGACAATGACATTTCAAAAGCTCCGTGCTCAGCCGAACCTGAAAACCTCACTCCACACTCACGCATTCAATGACATAATCAGTGATAAAAACCCGGGAGACGTCGGGATGCTGCAGGAAGGCAAAGAAGAGGTCCCCTTCTCTGGGTTAGCCCCCGTGCTGTATAAGTGCACCAGATAGAATGGGGTGAGAATCTGGGGTGGCCCCATTTCAATTTCCTTTGTGGTCTTAGCACGTAAGTCACGCAAAGGAACTGACCCAATGTGACATTTTTCATGAGCTAGTATCTTGTCTGGGAATCCGGTTTCATTTTTTTTCAATTTTCTTAAGCATTTGGAGAAATATCAAAGATTTAGCCTTAACTATTTTTTTTGTTGTTTTTGTTCCTATCTTCCAAATTTATGTCTCTGGGGAACACCTCGTTCCTGAGGGTCATCAGTTTACTGGAAATGCCCACCTCTAGTCAATAAGGTGTCTCAGTGGAACGTATCATAAACTTCCTTTATGAACTTAACTCTTATTAGTTCTGGAATGTCTTACTCCTCTTGTTTTCTCCTTCAGTTTAATTAATACAGCACCACCCACCTGATTACTCAAAGTGGAAAATAGGCTGCAGGCTTCCACTCCATACTCATTTTCCTCTACACATTTTTTGGTTGGGTTTGTGTGTATCTTAGAGATCTTCAGGGTTATTTGCCCGACAATGTACAGTAAGAATTCTATTTCACATCACATACGTCCACACACACATCTGAAATAAAAGTTTCACAAAATAATAACCCCCACTTTGTGTAGAACACATTAATAATTGATCATTCTATTCTGCTCTATTTGATTTCACTTCCTTTTCAAAAAGTTGGTTGTGCTCCACTAAATTGATTTCACAAGGCGTTAATGCCTTGCAACCTGCAGTTTGGAAAACAAAGTCAGACGAAGCCACAGAACATAAGCTTTATGAGGAAATAAATGTAAAACCTTTGTTAAAATAATGTGATGCCCGGTAGATCCTAGATTACTATTAATTGAACTTTTAATGACATTTTTAACCCATCGATTTTATTTATGTTATTAATATGCTTCCTTGACTAGCCTTCCCTCATTTCTGAATGTTCATCTCCAGACATGAATGCCATCTCTCCCATAAGACTCCAGTCGTTTGTTGAATTGGAAATGATCAGAAAGAAATTGCGTCCTCATGGGAAATCCATATGACATCCCCACCGACCCCATCTACATAGCACCCTCCACAGCCTGAAAGGTCCATAGGCAGAACTAGGATGTGTTCCTCTGTGAGCTTCTAGTCAGGCCCTTTACAAGATTCAGGGCTTAAGACAGGCACTTGAGGGATGCCTGGGTGGCTCACTCAGTTAACTGTCCAACTCTTGATTTTGGTCATGATCTCAGGGTTGTGAGATCGAGCCCCATGTAGGGCTCTGAGCTCAGGGCAGAGTCTGCTTGAAATTCCCTCTTCCTCTGCACCTCCCCTTGCTCATGCTCTGTCTCTCGAAATAAATAAATAAATAAAATCTTAAAAATATAAAAAAAGGAAGGCAATTGAAAGGAAGTATTAATAGGATTGGCAAATTAATCATACTAGCTTCCAATGGGGCAAGATAAGGCAATATGATGGTTTCAAACGTGTTTGGTCACAAACTCTTAACTCTAAGAGCATTAACTTTCCAAATTAGGGTCATACATGATATTAAGTATGAGTAGGATCAGTAAGTCTTTTGCCCTTATTGGCAAAATTCTGAGACAAATTAGAAAGATCCCTCAAAACATTGCCTTTAAATTCATTCTTCATGTGATAGGCCATGCTAAAAGGGAAAAGAAAAAAAAAAACACAGAAAAAGAGGACATGACATAAAATCAAGATTGCTGAATTACATACATATAAGTGTATGTATAACTGTAAATAGTTATATAATAGAATATATTATAATATAATATGTTACATTTGAGATACTCCTATTATTAGCATTATATTTGTCACATATTAAATCATAATTGAGAGCACCGATTTTTAGAAATATTTATTTGCTTCACCCCTGAAATAATTTGGTAAAACAATGCAGTTTCTGACTTGGTACAAATATGGGTATCTAAAATTTTAATCTTAAGCTTATTTTATTTTTCAAAGATTTTATTTATTTGTCGGAGAAAGAGAGCACAAGCAGGGAGAGCAGCAGGCAGAGAGAGAAGCAGGCTCTCGGCTGAGCAAGGAGCCCAATGCGGGACTCGATCCCAGGATCCTGGCATCATGACCTGAGCTGAAGGCAAATGCTTAACTGACTGATCCACTCAGGTGTCCCATCATGATAAGTTTAAATGGTTTCAGAGGATAGAATTCTGCAGATCTTTACAAATAAAGTGGTTATATCACACTTTTAAATACATCAAACAGGGGCTCTTGGGTAGCTCAGTCGTTTAAGCCTCTGCCTTCCGCTCAGCTCCTGATCTCAGGGTCCTGGGATCAAGCTCTGTGTCAGGCTCCCTACTGAGCAGGGAATCTGCTTCTCCCTCTCTCTTTCTTGCTCTCTCGGTCTCTCCCCCTGCTCATGCTCTCTCTCTTTCTCAAATAAGTAAATAAAATCTTTTAAAAATTACATCAAACAAAATCTAAATACCATAATAACATGAAACTTACTAACACAAAAAATATGCAAACATATTTCTTTAAAAAAACATTTAACTTTTTTTTTTAGAGAGAGAGCCTGTACGTGCTTGTGGTGGCAGAGTGGGGGGGAAGGTTGGGGGAGAGGGAGAGAGACAATCTTAAGTGGGCTCCACCCCCAGTGTGGATACTGCCTCAGGGATTGATCTAGAGACCTCAGAATCATGGGTGAGTGGAAATCAAGAGTCAGACACTTAACCTACTGAACCACCCAAGTGTCCCAACATTTAATGATTTTTACATCTTTCTTTTTCCTTCTTGAACTCTTGTTTTTATTCTTGCTCCACAGTGTTAGCTTAATGTATTACAATTACATATTTGAAAATTCTTTATTAGTCACTTTGTCATACGTATCTACAACAAAATATACATTTATGGTATGTATGTATACATGAAAACATTTTAATATGTTGTGTTTCCTGTGGATGTAACTATTGAAACATTTTTTTTTCTGGATTGGGATAGTACATTATTGTTAGTACTCAATCTATAACAGCATAAATCAATTATAAAGTCTGACAATTATTAAATATAAATGAAATTTTATTGGAATTCCATTTCTTAATAAGGCAGATCATGCCCAGACTCTTTGTAGACATTAATGAAAGAGAAAGGGGGAGGTACACTGGCAAGAACTAGTCTATCTGGAGTTAGCATATTATTTTTTTTTTAAATATGAAGTAGAAATTATTAAACCTTTTATAGGATGAAATAAAACGACAATTGACTATAGTTCCTATAAATATTTAATGATAATTGTTAAAAATTAGGTTTTAATAACTCTTGAATAACAAAAAGAATATGAAACACATCATATGAAATATTTATCTGCGATTTTATCCAGTGTCTTTTGAAAATTTGGTAGTCTCATGAAATATTTCAGGGACTCTTAAAAAGTTTCAGTTTCTACTTATGCTGTTTGGCAGGAAATTGTTTTCCTTGCTCTTGAGTTGCCCTGAGGATAAGTACTGAGCATAGCTGGGGCAAATTGCTTACACTTAGATACATGAAAAGTAAAAAAGCAATTCTTAGTATTCCATTTTTCCTGTAGGTTTATGGGTTTATGGTAGCTTGATTTATAATCATTACAAGAGGTTTCCCTTTGCTTGACACTTAAAAGATTTTCATTCCACAGGACACAGCCACACTAAGTTTGGAGGTGGTTGAAGTGGATTTCTTTCTTTTATAAAGTAGAAGAGCTAATAGACATTCAAGAGTTCTCAGGCAAATTATTTTTTCTAAAGAGGCTACATGGAAGATGATTACTTTAAAACCGATTTCCTTAAATCTATCCATAGTCCTATGCTTGCTATAAATCCTTCATATTCTCCATGAGTACCCAGGAAATGTGACTCAAACCAAACTTTAAGACAAAGGATTCTTCTTAAGGGATAAATAATTGGTTTTGTGTAATCCCTCCTTTACTATTTTAGGGAGTAGGGGACAATTCTAAAAATGTCTAGGTATGCCCTAGATAAATAGTCCTTAACCTAACATATTTTCCTGTAGTCCCAAGAATCTATGGACCCCTCCAATTATGTTTGTATGTGTGTATATCTGCTTTTTGTGGGGCCTGGGATTATAGCTGTTATCAGATTTCAAAGTACTGTGTGACCCCAGGAGAGTTTAAGAGTCAGCCTTAGAATTCTCTTTCTTGATTCCTATGGAATCTCTAAAACTACATTACAAAAAAGATTTTCTTAAATAAAATGAAAAAGAATAGTGAACCAGTATACCAATATTAAAAATTAAATGTGTGCCCAGTAGGAGAAGCAAAATATTAACCAAGTAAACTTACATGTTAGAGTCTAAATCTGAAAATCTTTACCGAAGGAGGAGGATGCTAGATTTCTCATGGTGACTTTCAAGCAGAAACATGCCTTAAAGGGTGCATATGTACCTACAACATTTAAGTATTTTTCTTCAACCCAATTTCATGGTTTCTTCTTTGAAAAAACAAACAAACAAACAAACCAAAAAAAAATATGCCTCTTTGTAGAAGACTTACTAACGATAATGCTAACAGATATGTTTAGTGATCAAGTACTATGTTTCATGCACTTTACAAATCTCCCCTCACAGACAGCTGCTGCTTTTTAAGGGATGGGACAAATATGGTTCAGAGACTTTGAGGGAGTTGCCCAAGGTCACACAGCTGGGGAAGTATAAGCTGGAGCTCAGAGTACACATACATGCGATTCTCTGCTCCATCCCATCGTATTTTGGTGGGATGACCGCTGGACACAACAGCGAGCAGTTCGAAGGATGACGGCCATAAATACTGTTCCAGCTTTTCAAATGTCTCTCAAAAAACCTGGAGACCTGGAGCAAAAGGACCAAAGGTAGATCCACCTTTGTCCGAGTGGGATTGTGCTTCCCTGTGTACTTATCATTAGATTTCATTGTCCCTCCATATTTCCTTGACTTCTTGTACCTGTCAAGGATCCTCCAAATCAAAGGGGCTTTCTTGCATTGACTGCCTTATTTCAGCATGACTGCCGGTCTCTAAAGAAGATATATTCGACACGAATGAGACTTTTTTCCTCCTCAGGTCTCTCTCCCACATTGAGTTATGTCTCACGTTCATTTCTCCCTCTGCTGCAGTATATTATGTCTCCCAAATTCTCATTTGTTTTTTAGACATCTCTACCTGGAGTGTCCAGTATTTTAAGCTTGTCTTCTTGTTTGTGTTCTACTGTCTTAAAGCCCTGAGGGATTTTACCTCTTAAAAGCTCTGTCCACTGGCTCATGGGGTCCTAACAGCATGTCTGATCAAAGCACTTGGCATTCAAATGATTCTAGAAACTTCCTAACCTCTCCTCCTCTGAAATTAAAATAATGAGTGGAAATCAGTTAGAAGCAGATGTTTTATTTGCATTTTCATTTGTAGCAGCTTAAACTAGTTTGTCTGGGTCATCCATTTAAATGGGAATTATTCTTAATGAAAGCAAATTTGACTTTGATAAGGTAAGCACTACCCAACGCGCTATCGCATGGGTATCCTCTGAGTTCCCCATTCGTGTTCTCAAGTGTGAAAATTTGGCCACAAAGTAATGGCTAAAACCTGTTTTAAATACCCCAACTGGGCTTTAGTCATAGTAGCTTCACGTTAGGGACTTTGCCTTGTATTTATTCGGGGGCTGTGTGTCGCATGCTTAGGGATTTAAAATGTTAATCAAGAGCTTTACCATCTACACAGATTACACAGTTGGTGTTTGAGGCAAGTGATGAAGATCTCCTGTGAGACGTGGTACTTCCTACCTGAATGCTCAGCTCCTCGAGGGCAGGAGCCCTCATAATTATTGCCTCATATTTATTTCTATTGTACTTAGCCCAATGCCTGGTCTGTATTACAGCAGAGAAGCTCATGGGCTGAGTGAATGGATATAGGCTCCCTTCCATAGACTGGAACAAAATTCTTGACACATTGTCCACAAGGCATGTATTTTTCCTGTAATGCAGGTTTTTCCTGTAATGGAGACTGCTCCCCTGCTCTTCCCGGTATTTCATTGACTGGCCCACACTCTGGCTCATCTCCTCACCAGGAAATGGCTATCATCTGTCTGGCATGTACAGGGAAGTAGTTACAGATGCCCCTATTTCCTAAAACCAAGTCTCCCCTCCTAGATAATTGAATCCTCAGAGCTCTGATATGGACTGGGGTCCCTGGGAGGCGACAGGTGGAACAAGGCTGCCAAGAGCGTCGCCGGGCAGCTGTGGGCAGACAACCCTGGAAGCCGGTCGCCATCTTCATAAAGGTAGATTCAAGAAGCCGAGGTGATCCCAAGCAGCGGCCCTCGGGAGACCAGGAAGAGGGGAAAAAGAAATTCTCGGTGAAGGTTTACATCAGAGCACCAGAAAGGCGGAGCCTGTTGCTCTGGAGGCCAACCTGGGGAACATCCCCGGAGCGAGGAGACACAGAGAGGCTGTCTTTTTTGGTGGGAACTGGAGATAGTCAAGTCACTCGGAGAGACCAGGGCTGATGCTGAATCTCAGCTCCATGGGTTTCAAAGAGTAGACAGAAGATGAAGAAGACAACCTTCCCTCCAAAGCAGTGAGCAATCTGTTTCTTTAGATGCGGACACTTGAGTTTACCTCTGGGGAGACCTCTCTCCTTTAAAAACCACCTAAATGAGCTATTTAGTTATACGGCCATAAACCCAAACTCCTTTCCAGAGACAAAGACACGGCTCAAAAGGGGGAAAAAACAAAAACAAAACAACAACAACAAAAACTTCAGAGCGGAAAGGGCCAGGGTCACCCAGGGGCCTAACAGCTGCTTCCGGGAAACAGGGGGGAGGGCGCAGAGGGGCGCGGTAGGCTTTGTCTTCCATGTACCCCTCCGCCGCTCTTGGAGCCCCTTGGTGCAAGGGTGGGGAGCGAGCAGGCAGCTGTCGGCCTGACTGATGCTTGGACAGTGTGTTCTAGAGGAATGACTTTGGGTCTTGTAACAAAATATGGTGGAGACTTGGTGAGAGGGGCACTGACCCTGCCCCAAACTGCTTTGGCTCTGCCGCCCTCAAGGACTGTCCCCTTTGTGAGTGTTTAGCTCTCAGCACAAACCCTGGGCTTGGTACTCTTGCTGGCACCATTAGCAGGAGTCATTCTCTTTCAAGTAGTCACTTGGGTAATGGATGGTGACACCTGGGTGCCCAGGAAGGGGAACAAAAAAATACACCGCGGATTCTGTGAGAACAACTGACAGGCATGTGTGGGCTGGTGGGAGGCACTCTTCTGGGGGCTCCAAGACCTTATGAAGGGACTGAAATGCAGATAAAAATAACCATGCAAGACAATAATACTAACACTAGGATTAAACAGTCATGCAAGCAGGGAACTGAGCATGCTTAAACAAATGTTAGCTCTTATTAATAACCTTGGGCTTCTAGGGAAATTTCAAATGTTACAAACAGAAGCCAGGAACTGCTAGAAAGTTACAAGCAACACTCCACTGAGCACGTTTGCTAAAAAAAAATGTGCTGGTGTCAACGTAGCTACTATGAAGAGTGACCTGTATTGAATAGATACAGAGAAACAAGTTTCTAGTTTGCTGGTAAAAATCATATGCAACTATGAGATACTTTTGTGATAAAGCTTTCAGATCTTTGGGAACCTATGGTGAGTGACCTGAGCAGGTCTAGGCCTCCTTCCTGCTCTGAATAGCTCGCTTACCTCCTGTGTGGCCCCCGCTAGTGGGATCCACCTCAATGTTTTTTGGCTAGCGTCCCCAGAGTCATCCTTCTTCCAACCTGATTTCAAGGGCAAAGAATGCCTCTCATTCCAATTTTATGGGTCCTTGGTTCCCAAAATAACCTCTGTAGCCCTGTAGATAACAGATTATTAATCTTATGTCTTCTAGATCTTTTTGTTTCTTATTTTTTTCGCCCCTATGATGCCTATAATGAAAAGTAACCCATTGTACCTGCATTCTTTTAGGTAGATTATTGTTTTGTTTTTTACTAATACCTCTAGTATGACTCCTACCACCACTAGTATCGTTGCATCTTTCCTTAGAGAGCCACTGTAGGCAAAATTAGACCAAAACGCTCCTTTGCCTGGGTTTCTTTCTGACCTCTTTATCAAAACCTTGTCTGCTGCTGAGACACACATGAAGGGTAGTCTACAAACCTGTCCAGCTACTGAAAGGATGGAAGGAAATGTCCCTTGAAGAGAAGATGCAAAAGGCAGGTGTGCACAATGAAGGTCAAATGTATGTACAGTTTTGTGCTGGCTTTTTCTCTGAAATGTGTGTCGTGACTATTTCCAAATGGGAGTAGATATTCTCGGATATGACGGTTTTAGTGCCTGTGTAGTATTTCACTGTCTGGGTTGCCCAGAAGTTCTTTTATTCTTGATTTTTGAATGTTAACTCCTTCACATTACCACTGTATTGTTCGTTTTATTTTTTGCATTCTGCTTTCCTTTACAAAAGAGCTTGCAAAACCTGCAATAATGTGTTTAATTAATAGCACAAACACCACTTCACCTATATGGGTGGCAATAATTAATTAATTAATTGATTGATTTGACTGAAAGAGAGATCACAAGTAGGCAGAGAGGCAGGCAGAGAGATGGGGAAGCAGGCTCCCTGCTGAGCAGAGAGCCCGATGTGGGGCTCGATCCCAGGACCCTGAGATCATGACCTGATCTGAAGGCAGAGGCTTTAAACCACTGAGCCACCCAGGTGCCCCTGGATGGCAATATTCAGATTGAGTTGTTGGTCTGGCAAGTAAACATGTATGTTAATGAGGTTATATCTGAAAGTCTAACTAGACATAGTAAATGTGGCTTAGAGTGCTGTCGATTTATGCGTGAAAGTGCATGGATTTAGAAAGATGCATGCACAAAATTTGAAGAATGTCTCAATGCCAGTAACAATCAATTAGAATAATGGGGAATATATACTAAAAAATCAGACTTCTTTTTCAAGAATAAAACTGGTCCCCTGGAATTCTGAATATTATTTCAAATAAATGAACAAACATAGTTTTGGGTAAAAATTACTTTTGAAAATTGATTTCTTTTTTTTACTACCTGGATAAATGTCAAACTGTTGTGGAATTTACAGCAATAATGGATACATACAAGAACATTCATGGCTATCTATTACTTTATATAATTTAAATTAGCTTAATTTAAATTAATTTTTAAAATTGTAAGCTCTCTTGGAATCGAATAACCTTTAGAACATGTAAATCAATTGTTTAACTTTCATACAGACATATTTTAAGAACTTAATTATAAAAGAAAGTAGGAGGTAGATCATTATGATTCTTTTGATCTGGCCATCATTTCAGCTTTGTGAATGTACGATTGTATCACCTAAAAATAGCTTAAAATATTTTCCTGTAGCATTGCTTCATGCTAAGAAGTTAATGCTGAGTAATACTGGGGTTAGCAGTTATCTCTGGTTTGATTTAATATTTTATGAAGATGTTGGCTTTTGGCTGGAAATAAATCTTCATTTTGTCAGAGACTACTTTTTCTGGGGGTTATATTAAGGAATTCTGTTAATCAAGGGAGTTGTATTATTCAGATGCTGCTCTTCTTATTAACACAGTTGCATAGCTTCTGCTTAGTTCTGTTTAGAGTTCATTTGGTTTTTGTTTCCAGAATTCTTTTTTTTTTTTTAAAGATTTTATTTATTTATTTGACAGAGAGAGAGAGATCACAAGTAGGTAGAGAGGCAGGCAGAGAGAGAGGGAGAAGCAGGCTCCCCACTGAGCGGAGAGCCCAATGTGGGGCTCGATCCCAGGATCCCGAGACCATGACCCGAGCCAAAGGCAGAGGCTCTAACCCACTGAGCCACCCAGGCACCCCTCGTTTCCAGAATTCTAACAGAGCTCCCAGACAGTCAAGCTCAGGACCTTTCGTTGAAGCAGTGTATAGACTCACATACAGGTTAGATTTACTCAAGGAGTTTACCGTCTCATGGTACCACGGGGTTCCCAAGGGCTCATGTGATGCTCCACCATAGCCCATGCTCCTCCCTAGGGCCAGACTCTGGATTTTTCTGCTTTCCTTCACCACTTCCGGTATTGTCGTGAATCTACTCTTTCTCTATTCAACACGAGCCTCTTTTTTTTTTTTTTAATTAGCATATAATGTATTATTTGCTTCAAGGGTACAGGTCTGTGAATCATCAGTCTTACACAATTCACAGCGCTCACCATAGCACATACTCTTCCCAATGTCCATAACCCAGCCACCCTATCCCTCCCCCCTACCTCCCAGCAACCCTCAGTTTGTTTCATGAGATTAAGAGTGTCTTATGGTTTCTCCCTCCCGATCCCATCTTGTTTGATTTTTTTCCCTCCCTGCCCTCCATGGCCCCCTGCCCTGCCTCTCAAATTCCTCATATCAGAGAGATCATATGACAATTGTCTTTCTCTGACTGACTTATTTAGCTCAGCATAATAACCTCTAGTTCCATCCATGTCATTGCAAATGGCAAGATTTCATTTTTTGAAAGCTGCATAGTATTCCAGTGTGTGTGTGTGTGTGTGTGTGTGTGTGTGTGTATATATATATATATTACTGCATCTACAACAAGAGCCTCTTGAGAGCCCTGGTGTGCTCTGTGGAAGCAAAAGCCACAGGCAGAGTCAGAAGACACAGGGAGAAGTTTGTCTGAGAAGATACCAGAGTCACACAGTGTGTTCAGGGTAGTGTAATACTTCTCCTAAAATTTGTGGCAGAGATGGTACCAGAAGGAGTTCAGAGGAGGGAAGCTCAGGCCAAGGAAAACCAATTAGGGGGGCCCTAGCTTGGGAGAGAGGCTTTGGTAAACGTTCTGGGGAAAGGACCCTGTGGGGAACATTGGTAGTTTGGGGGCTCTTTGACATCAGATCTCTCTTGTTATTACTACCCTGATACAGCCTTGGTGGACTCTGTCCCTGAGCGTTCCCTTCTGTGGGAAAGCTAAATCCAGATCTCTCTTTTCTTTGCTGAACTCCACTTCTAGAGCCAAAGGATCTTCTCCCACCTCACCCGGACTGGGTGCCGCCAGGGGCCAGCACATGACTTAGGTCTCTCCAAATACACGTGTGGTCTGAGGGCTGTGACTGTGGAGTTGATGCCCCCAAATGGGTCACTTGGTGGCCAGACAGGTTGCAGAATTGGTGGGGGGTGTGCACACCAGATGCCTTCTGCGGTGTGACCCTGGGTCCTCTGGAGATCCCTGGGTTCCATCTCATTGTCCACCATTGGCTTTTCAGGCCCTCATTCTTAGGGGAGCCCTTTGTAACATTTCTCATTTACCTTCTGTTACTTGCAACTAAAAATGTTTACTGGACACATACTGGATTTGTATGAACACAGACGGGGTCGGGGAGGAGGGGAGCAGAATCTTCCAGGTGGAGGAAACAACATAACAAGGGCTGGAAGACAGTGTGGCATCTACCTGGCTCAGTGGAGAGAGAGCAAGGGCCAAGACCTGCCTGAGGAGGAGGTTCAAGGTCACAGGAAGAAAGGGAAGACAAGCTAATGTTTGTTGGTTGACTGTTGTCCGCCAGTCACATTTCCATAAATTTTCTTAGTTGATGTGCACAATCCTGTGAGGCTCAGAGAGTGAAGAAAGATAAGGAGTTTAGGATTTACCTTTAATCCCCAAGAAACCATGGCAGGGATCCATGAGACAGCGGGAGAGATTCTTTCGGCCAGGGCATCTTTCATTCCTTTTCCTCAGTCTAGGAACCTACCTCCTTGACGCACGCCAGTGGACTGAATGGCATATGATTTTAACACGCCCGCTCCTATAAGCCTGGTCATAGTTTATTTGGTAGAAACAGACAACTAGCTTTAAGCACTTTACCTAGGTATGAAGCCCATGATTTTGACTGGAGTTTATTTTTACCCCAAGGCAGATAATTTACTACACGTCCTGTCTATTGTCTTGAACTGGGTCTCTCAAAAAGAATGTTATCTTCTAAGTCATCGTTTTCATAGATCATCACAAAGGATTACAGCACCAATCTGAGTCATCTTAGGGCAGGATGGCAGCCCCTTGTGACTAGTGAGAAACCCGATTCCATCCCTTACTCTTAGCAAACAGGAAATGGAGACCACAGATGTGATCTGTCAGGGGTCCAGGGATGCTGAGCGACACAATGGGAGAAGGCGTATCGTGAATCCTAACTTCTGATCCAGTTGCCTTACCACTCGACTGCATTAAGTTCAACATAGATTTTATGAGTACAGTAAAATTTTATATCTGACTGGGGCTCCTTGGGATCACCTTCTCCGACAGCCTAAGTAATCACAGACTCAAATACATCTTCTGCGAGCCTTGTTCATAGTAGTCGCGAAGATCAGAACATTAATCATATTTTCATTTTACGTAGATCAGTTAACGTGAGCCCTGTACATTATATTATGCCTAGGATAATATCCTATTAAATATTATCACACTGAAAGGATAGAAAATCCATTTCTCAAATAGCTCACTGCTCCATGGAGGCACCAGGCTTTCCCACAATAAGGCCACTAACACGTGGAGAGCTCTCAGTTTGTTTTTCATTTTTTCTGGAAAGTTGCCCCTGAGTGAGTTTCTTCCCAAGGCTCAACAGGGAACTCTCCCACATACTGTTACCCTGTAATGAAACCACCTGTTACTTTTTAATCTTTGTATTTTTCTTTGTATTTTTTGGTCTCTTCTTCCAACAAGGAAACTCCATTAGGATAAGAGACATGCTTTGTACCCTCATGGTTCCTCTGGCATTTAGGACAGTTGAATAATAGTATTCAACCAATGCTTTCTGCAGAAAGGAACCGTGCTTGCCAAAAGCCAAAGAAAACTGAGCACAAATGACCTATAAGGGAGTTGAACATTTGCTCTGTAATGAAAACTATAGGCTGATTATAGTAAATTTCTTTCTTTTAAACAGTGAAGGATGTTCCCACCCAGTGTAACTCAAGAAGGAGCCAGGGGCTAAAGAAGATTCAGATTTTTTAAGAAGAGAGAGCGCTTACTTGGTAGCTGGTAGAGAGGTTTCTTTCTTTCTTTCTTTCTTTCTTTCTTTCTTTCTTTCTTTCTTTCTTTCTTTCTTTCAAGATTTTATTTATTTATTTGAGAGACAGAGAAAGTGAGAGAGAGCATGAGAGGAGAGAAGGTTAGAGGAAGAAGCAGACTCCCCGTGGAGCTGGGAGCCTGATGTGGGACTTGATCCCGGAACTCAAGGATCATGACCTGAGCCAAAGGCAGTTGCTCAACCAACTGAGCCACCCAGGCGCCCAAGTAGAGAGGTTTCTGATAACTTGTGCAGAGCCTGGGGTAAACCCAAGGAAAGTTAGGTCTGTTGGACTCCTCCAACCTTGTCCATGCTCTCTGTGACCATGAAATTGCCACCTACAAGCTCTGCCTCCCCCTCGCTCCCAGATCCGTCCTCATCGGTGGGTGAGAATATTGAAGTGGTTCCATGGTCATGCCTTCACCATCACCACCACTCACACACACAGGCACACTGTGTGGTGCGCCATACATTTCTTGACGCCCGGATCTCCCCATCGGGGCCATCACACAGTTCTGTCCTCCCCGTGTCCTACCCTGACCACTGGCTCCCTTTTTCAGCCCTGAGGTTAGCTTTCCTCTCCCAGTTCTTTGATGGCCCACTTGGACAATGGGCATTTCTTTTTTGGTTCTTGGGCTCACATGGTTCTCCCTCACCTCTTCCCTATTGTGAGTCTTGCTTCCTATGATGGCAAAAGCCCTTCTCTAAGGCTGAATCCACTGATGTATCTACTTCCAAATGTCCCTCCTCAAGCCTTTGTCACTTTATTTGGTTTTTCTTGTCTTTCTGTCTAATATTGGACCTGGCTCCTGAGCCCAGGCTTGCTGGTTGAGGGTCTGTTATCCCCCTGATAGACCTGCCCAAGATTATGTGCCTACTTGCCTAATCTTCACTGAGGATCACCTCTCTGGGGCTCCACTGGCCTCCGTGGTGGCCCATCACACGTCTGCACCTTTCAACTCCTGCCCTGTCCTCCTGGGAAGCTCTGGTTCTATGGCTCAGTTTTCCCTGCCCCCACCCCCAGCTTCCCGTCATCCTGCTCTATATAACTGTGCATCGTCCGCTCAACCATGCGGACAACAATCCCGATAGAGGTGGAGTGAAATTCGAGAGAAAAGCCCATATGAGATATTGTAAACCATCTCTAAAAAGAGTCCTTAAAGGACCCTATTACAGCAATGTAAATATAATGGAAAGTGACCTGGTTTGTCATGAACTTTCAGTGCTTTCTGGCTGGATCTCCTCATTTGATCTGTCAGGGCATGGGAATGTTAACTTGCACGTAATACTTCCCCAAACGAGGTTAGGAAGCAGTGGATTGGAAATGCCTTCTGACCAAATGGGACATGATGTTGATAGGGGTTGTATAAGATGCTGTGATGAGAGAGCCCCTAGGAAAACATATGGAAACAAAGAGAAACTAGCTTGTGGCATTAGGACTAGGCTTGCTTCATGGAAACCAGGAGATGGTATGTGGCAGGGTCTAGACCCTGCCTCTGCGAGGAGGGCTCTGAAGGACAGGTTAGCTGAGCTGACCTTTCATGGGTTGTTGGGAAAACCCAAGCGAAAAGTTTTATTTGACTAACAAATTATGATCACTCTCAAATCATCAGCGCTCTCATTTTGGAATGAACACGCTTCCTTCTGGAGTTTCCAGGCTAGGAGGGAGTGTGTGTGGTGACCTCATTCTCCATGGCACCAATTATGTGACCTGGCACCAAGTGGGGCCCAGCTCTTCCATGGAGGATGAAGGAGCAGGTGCCAGCAGACCTGTGTCCATGCACTCTGGCTTCCCCGGGACCCTTTTGTGAAACTTTTTCATGTGTGCTTTCCAGTTCCTCAGGCTTTCACTTGGAAAAGTAGTCTGGGTTAACGTGAAGCTCGGTATTTTGCATACGCTCCATTCTATTCAACCACCCTTCTGAAATTTCACATTAAATTAAAAGTGTTCAAATGATGCTATAAAGGAATAATGTAAGTAAGCATAATTTTTCGTCTTATTGAAGTTTCTCTGGCTCCCCTCTTTGTTAATCCCATGAGCCCTTGATAACTATAATCTCCAATAGCAAAGATTTTGTATGTAATTTTTATGACAGCTCGTTGTCAGTGCCCGTTTTTCCAAATTTCTGCGGCAATATAAAAAGTTTAATGCTTTCCCGGTGCTTTGGCCATGTGTTACAGCTCTCCTGGCTTTAAAAATCTTCCCTGGTAGGTCAGCCCTTGGTCCCTGACATTGCCTGATCCTTCTCATTCTTTGCGATGCTCTTGTCTTTCCTTGCTACACATATAAAGAGAGTTGGGGTCTTTTGTATTCACTTCTCTAACAATTTTAGGGTTTAAACTTCATTACTCATTCCATTTGCTTCTATTTTAAATAATAATAATAATAATAACAATAAGAATACTAGGGTAAAGATGACAAAAAATAGCATTTATAGACTACTTACATCTCTGATAGGGAGCCAAGAATCCAATGAAGTTCATATATTTAAAAAAAACTAAAAAAAAAGGACCAGCAATGAAATCCCCACCCCACCCACATCCACCCAGTGGAAGAACTAGTTCTCAGAACCCTGTCTTCTTTACTCTCTCTGCACCCTAACCTTCATCCCCAGTTGTCTTTACCAAGGACTACCATCTTGATTCCTTCCCTTGCTCTCCCAGCTCACACCATCTTGTTGATTTCAAGACTTTGGGAGCAATGAAAAGTAGCTGATCATCTTGAAAGGGGCTTCTGTCCCTGCTGTGGTGTAGGCATAATTGGACATGGTGTACTTATTTCCTGCCTCTTATTATCTAGTCCCTTAGAGACATCTAGATATGCTGTGTCCTCTCCATTTAAAAAAAAAAAACAAAACCTCGAAGTTCTATTATTGAATCTATTGACATCAATAGTAGAGGGCTTCTTGGATGCTCTTGAATGTCTTTGTGATAGTTATGGCCTCTCCAAAATACCATTTTTTAGTGACTCTTGAGTTCAGAGCCCTCACTGGATAGCTTTGAGAACTCAGACAAACAAGGGACTGTCTCACATATTCCTGGTGTCCCTCTGGTGTCCCAATATATGTTCAGACCTATATACCTAGAAAGTATTAAATCACATGAGTGTCTCCCATGGTAAATGCCTACTTCTTAACAAGGCATGTATCCGGAGCCTTTCTGCTAATTTCTATGGTACCTCTACAGGTGGCACCAAGGACTACAGCTTCAGGGACACATCAGAACCTCCACAAGCACCACTACCAGCAAGCACACAAATAAAATGCTCCAAACAAAAGAATACCCTTCCTGAGCAAAGGAGACTTTCTGCAACTCTTCTAGCGGCCTTCAGCCCCCTCCACAGCCAACCATCGGAGGGCAGAAACTACCCACCCTCCCCGACCCTGTACTGAAATTCCCAAGTCCCAGTAGGTGTCTCTTGGCTCTTAAAGACCTGGTGGACTTTTGTTTCCTCACAGGACACGCAGTTGTGTTCCGTGATCAGAGAAACGGTTGTCACTTGGTCTTTCAATATTTACTTATTTTTCTCGTAAGTTCCCATCATCTGGGATAATGTGCTAGCACAGATACAGTTTGCCATCCCGTCCTGTTAGGTGGAAAAGGAAGAGAATTCTCCTCGATGCTGTGGCATCTCCATGCTAGGTATGCATATCAGCTGTGTTCTCGAATATTGCATTGGCAGTGGTGGGGAACGGGTATGTGACCATGATTCCATAAAGCCAGGCATGTTGGGGCAGGAACATGCCCAGATGCCAAGGGGGCATCATGGAGGGGCACTCTGCCTGGATGAGGGAAGAAGAGATAGGGGGCCTGGGTGTAAGTCCTCAAAAAAGTTAAGTCTTCAAAGGATGGAATCTGGAGGATGGGTTGAAAGTGGTTCCTGAAGGGATTTCAAAGAATGAAGAAAGATTCTCAGGAATTTTTCTAGGATTCTAGGAAGAAAGAGAGTGAGGAATAAAGAGAAGGGTAGGTAAAAAATGTGGAATGGTATCATAGATTTATGGCAGGGCATGCTGAGGATAGGCTGATCGGATTAGGCCCCCAAGGGGATTAGGTATGAGAAGAGACCAGTGGGGCTAGGGTGCTCCATGGCTTGGGCGCGGTTTTAGCCCACTGTACCTGGGAAGCCCCTGGGAGGTTTTTTTTTTTTTCTCCCCAAATTTGTTTATTTTAATTTTTCAGTGTTACAAGATTGATTGTTCATGCACCACACCCAGTACTCCATGCAGTACATGCCCCTCTCGATACCCACCACCAGGCTCACCCATCCCCCCACCCCCTTCCCTCCAAAACCCTCAGTTTGTTGCTCGGAGTCCACAGTCTCTCCTGGTTCATCACCCCCTCCGATTTCCCCCCATTCGCCCTTCCCTTCCTTCTCACGATGCCCTCCATGATTTTCTTTATACTCCACACGTAAGTGAGACCATAAGATAATTGCCTCTCTCCGCTTGACTTATTTCACTCCGCATAATCTCTTCCAGTCCTGTCCATGTGGATACAAAAGTTGGATATTCATCCTTTCTGATGGAGGCATAATATTCCATTGTATAGATGGACCCCATCTTCCTTATCCACTCATGCCCCTGGGAGGTTTTAAGGAGAGACTTGAATTAATTAGATTTGGTTGTTGGACTTCTCCAACGCAGTTCCCACACAATCTGAACCTCGCAGTGAGGCTCCTCAGTCAGTGACAAGCCACGGGTGATAGTTGCCAAGTAGGACCAGCACTGGCTTGGAAGCCTTAGGGAGACCAGGGGCTTGAGGCTTCCAAGGTGGGGGAGGTCCTTTCCGGAATTCGAACTTGCAGCAGAAGACAATGGGGATTGGTTGGCTCTCATAATTAAAGATGAATTCATCCTCTGTAGACTCACGGAAAGCAGGTACTCAAGGTGCCTTATGGGGAATTCTGCCATACCAGCTCCAATTCAGGGTACTTCTTTAAACCGCTTGCTCCCGTGACAACAAAACCTATCTTAGGAAGTCTTTGCCGTCCACACTGGCCACCGCGACGCTCTCACCTCCTTCTATCTCCACCTCCACTACTCTCCCCTCCATCTCTACCACTTCTAGCACCGTCACAACCTCCAATTCCATGTCTACCCCATTACCAATATTTCCACCATAAATATGTCCCGCGTTCCAACTAGAGGCCAAGGTCCACTCTAGCTACGGCGAGTACAATGAACAAAGCAGATGGAAATATCTGCTCCCGTGGAACTTACATTCGAAGGGATTCTAGGACAGGTTCCAATAACTCTAGTAGGGACGTCGCAATGGATTTAAGTGGATTAGTGCAAATATTTTAAATGGTGATGGGGGTGTTACTTTGAAATGAAGGCAGGCATGAGAATTTGATTTATCTTTTATCTTTGTTGACTCTCTACATTCTTGGCTTCTGTAAATCTGGCCAGCAGCTGTCATTGCTCTGGGAGTTTCCATTGGTACGAGACAGCCAGCACCTGAGTCTACAGGCTCTATGGTCACAATTCTTTGACCAGCCGAACTGGAGGAACCCATACCTGATAAGACTCCTTCCAAAAGATTCAGAATCAGTCCTATGCCAGCATCCCTCCAGACTAGAGGACCACATACCACTGCTTACATCATTAATGTCATGCCTGCAAGTGTGTCGGGTTTCTCAATTTCTTTCCCCAAACCTGGGACCACAAAGACTTGACTTTTCTCCTGCTTCTGGACAGAAGCGATTTTCTGTGGGAACAGAAACCACTGACCTTATTAACTTGAAAAAAAAAGGGAGAAAGAGATTCAGTTCATTCCAGATTTATTACATAAGTGAGCAAGTCATAAAATCTAATGGTTTGCTGTCGTTTGGTTCAATCAAGTATCCAAGGGGAGAAACTGGTATAACAATTTTCATAACTCTTTAGATTTTTGGCACAATTAATTAGTGTCCTTTGTTCTTGGAAATACTCGGGTACTCAATTTAGTGATATAGTGCCACGGAAATGACAAGTGACTAAGTAAGAATAGTTGGATTTCGAATAGGAAGGGGCCTTAGGAAGCACTGGATCTGTGTCCCTCATTTTAAAGATGAGTAAACTGAGGTAGAGAAGAAGTAGTTCCATGGTGGAAATAGTGCTCACAAGATGGCAGAGCTTGGGGAGTTGACTTCTAATCCAGTGCTCTTCCATTAATACAGTGAGGTGACTGGGCCTGATTGGCCAAAGGTGACCTTGGGATCCTCTTCCGGGTTGCGTGGAAAACAAGCTCCCTGAAGGCAGGGGCTGCTCTTCACCCAACAGGGTGGTGCTCTGACTCCTAGCAGGGGGCAGCATTGTGCTTCTGCCCAAATTCACGTGGGCACAGCCTGCAGTCCCTGATAACCGCCAAGTTTGGCCTCGAGCCAGCCTACCAGGGTTAGCAGGGCAACTCACGTCTTACACTTGTCCTAGCAAAAGGGACCCACAAGAGGGAAGGGTCCCTCCGTTGGAGCACAGTACCCCGCTGCAGGCCCAAAAGCCTCCCTAGAAGAAAATTAGACAACCAGGGGACCCTGTTTTCTCTTCTTCTGCTAACAGTGACCTACATGAGCTTTGCCCAATTATGTGGATACTTAGCCTGCTTTATGTGATCTTTTGGAATTTGTCTCCAGCTCTGGGGCCGGACAGACAGGTGGAGAACCAGCTGAGGCCTACCTGGCAAGACACATACTTAACCTCTGACCTTTAATTTTCTAGCTGCAGACTAGAATTATATCTGTTCCTAACTACTTAATAGGTCTCTAGAGAAAAATACAATGAAATCAGCATGTGCTTTACTTATGGGCGAGGCCCTTGAAATGAAAGCATTTTGTAATTTGGAGTGTTCAGGTTTTGCTCCTTCATACAAGAAGCTCGCTTGGTGAAAAAGTATCGCCTCATTCTCTTGTTAATTCTGGGCTTATGGCACATTCAGTGTTCCATAAAGGTTGACTTGAAAGCTTTCATTTAAAACCCAATTCATATGAATTAGTGTACTACTCAAAATGTCAGGCTGCTAATAGGACATACATAGCAACTGGAAATTGAAATAAGTGCGTTTTAATAGAGCTCAGAATTAGGATTTCCTCTATCTGTTTGACGTAGTATCACAATTATAATTGAGGGTAAATTTTTTTTTTCTGCTGGCATTTAATGACTCTCTATCCAGAATTATCAATCATCTTGAATTTGTTATACCATTTTTCAGACGTAAAATGGCAAAAAAGAAAGAAACCCAAAGCTCTTTAATTATGATACTGATATGTAAGATTGTATCACCTAAGACGGAAAAAGGGGGGAAAATTGATGGATCTTAGACTACCCTATTGATAATTCTACCAAATACCAAGTAAGACCCTACTGAATTATGGAATTGTATAATAGTTATTTTTTATGTTTTTATTTTATTTGAGAATAGCTTCGTTTCACTTTTTGTCTCTAAAATAGGATCTAGTTAATTACTGACAACCTACTTTGAGAGGTTTCAATAATTATGAGTCCCTCCTGCAAATTGAATGCAAGGGTTATAAATGCTTGGCTCACTTTATATCAGTATTTCCTAATGTTGTGGAAATATCAAAGTCATTCTTTTTCCTCATCTTGGCTTTGTATGAATTCCTGGGTCTCACATGAGGGTCTCAAATATAAAAGAAAATAGTACAGAAGCCAGAAATGCTGGCGAAAAAAATTAGGAAGCACGTCATTTTGGAATCGGGGAAAGTCAGGTTACTCAGTTTGTGATTATAATTCTCAGTTTATAAAATGTCTTCATCATGATAGATTTTCTAGCTGTAAACTTATAATCGGAGCTAGAATAATGAACCTCTTGTATAGGTCTCTGAAATCTTTCAGGCTGTTACCATTTCATTTTCTATCCAGAAGAGGGCAGTCGGGTTACACGATTCAGAAACAATCACCATTACCCCCGGAAAGTAACATTCTTTTCAATAAATTGCAGTGATAAGAATGAAGTTTTTCCTTTAACGGTGTTTAAGGGCATTTAAAATTACCTGAGGATTTTTCTCTTTTTACTAAGAACGTTATAACCTTCGGGACATGGATACTTTTCACAAAAGGGTTGCAAGGATGGTGTATTCATGTGTACATTTCACCTATGCTTTATTTTTCGTCCCGGAGAGCCTTCTTCCCCATTTGACTAGCTCATGGGGGAGGGGGCAAATCTGACTACGCGGTCCTCCTCCTTTATAACTTTGTGACATTTTATAGGTAAAAAGAAACATGTTATACAAAGCAAAGAGCACACCCTGAGCACTTCAGTTTCAAATCAAGGAAAGAGAGAGAATCAGACTGAAAAAGCAAATTCACAGCAATTGAAAAACAGATATCTGCCAGAGGGACTTACAATCTAAAACACTTCCAGCAATGCTCACTTGCTTTGAGAAAAAAAAAAAAATTACACTTCTAAACTGGAACTTTGAGTGAAACAACATTAGATGAATGCGACACTTTTTGCCCCTGAAATACCTTCTGGAAGATTCTAAGTGAAAATAAGCATAGAGCTGAATACAAAATATCACAAATATTTCTGCCACCTTTTTCTGTTCTTCCTTACAATAATGCCAGAGACTAAGAAACCACTAATTTTAAGGGTGATAGAAAACTAGATATATTTGTGAAGGAAGCTTGAATATTTACTTCATTTTGTCGTCGTTATTGCTGCTGTTTGGAAAGAATTTATTTAAAAGGGCCAGCTTTAATTTAAACATATAGGAAACGAGATGATTTCAGGGAGCTAGTTTTAGCAGAAGTATAGCCACAAGAGTTATCTATAACTCAGGGTATTTATTTTTGTCTGTATTTTACGTATTCTCTTTGTACTAATAGTGCTTCTAATGCTATTTTTAGATGAGGATACATGTAACCAATGGTATTATCTGATGCAGATAACGCATATTTATGTGTGCATATATATCTATATACATAGATATATATCTCTACATATATACACATATATAGTATTGCTATGTTAGTTTCTATCACTACCTGCCTATCAAACAGCTTTCTCAGTGGTTGCAAAATTCACCAATCCTGCACCCACTCCTCTTGAGGCCTGTGGATTAACTAGGAATCCAGGTGATTTTCTCCCTCTGATCCCCACTCTGATTCCCTCTCCCACTATTCCTGGAGAGGCTGCCTTCAGACTGAGCTAGGTCTGAAAGTGACCTTGCTCAGCAAATGCCGATTGGCTTATGCAGAAATCCTTTCCCAGAAGAGATGCTGTACCATGCCAAGTTGTGCTGTTGCAATGATGGGTACAGGAGCAGGGTGGAAAGAGGAGAGAGCAGAGGGACGCAGCTTGCCAAGTCGCTGGGGCTACTTATAAACAAACTCTGGCATTGTTTCTCAAGCCCTTTATGGTGGAGGGGGAGGCTGGACACACACTGTGTCCGGGACTGCATTTATGTTCTGTGTAAACCTGGGGGAGACTGCTTTTAAGAGACTGATTTGGTTTAGAAGACGATTTCCATCAGCTACTTTTAAAAGATACGAACTATTTCAGCACAAAGCTGAAGCCCGTTAGAGCTGCACTAGGGATTAAGAAATGGCATGTATTTTAATGCCTTATGAATAGGAGTAGCTGATAAAAGAGGCTCTTGTTACCCCTGCTACATTTAAATGTGAAAAGCAGCTGCTTCTAGTGGGGAGGGGGTGGGGGAGTGGAGAAGAGATATATTATTTTCATAGGGATTTAATCTTCAGACTACACTGAAATCACAGAATACCATTGGCCATTCACTTATCGGCAGCTCTCTAATCGCGCTGAGATCTGTAAGATCGTGGAGAGGGAAGGAGAGGAACCGGGAGGCAGAGAAAGGAATTGTGGTGTCTTGATGAGGCTGGCCATTTTCATCTGGATGTATGTTTTGAACCTCAGATCAAAACGCATGCACTGTAGCATATTTTCCCTCTCCCTTATAAGCATTAACCCCTTAAACTTTTTAAGTGCCAGCCAATTAAAGAGTTTGATGCAACTAAGCTGTCTTCAGAGCATGGGTTTAGCAATGGCCCCTGAGAGTAAGATGACCACTCAGACCTCATTAGAAATATGGACGACGAACGTGAGCGCGTACGCGCGCGCGCGCGCGCGCGCGCGTGTGTGTGTGTGTGTGTGTCTGGGGGTGTATGTGTGTGTGGAACATGAAAGAGATTTTCTTCCCACATTTCAGGTTTAGCCTATGTCAGGTAGGATCCAAGATATGTCATGAATATAGCAGAGGGGACACTTTTCTTCGAATTCGATTGCCACAGGAAGCTGATGATATCAATGAGCTTAAGATTATTAAAGCAGCCAGTCTTTGCCAAATGCAGTCAGTGTTTGGAGAGCTATGACTAAAGGGTGTCCACCCTCTGAACGAATGAATGAATGAGCAAATGAATGAATCTGGGCATCGTTTTTTTCCCCCTCCAGGTTTACAACTTTGTGACCTGGTTTCCTTTATTTCTGATGTTGGGTTTATAGAAATAGATCACTAATTAGTTTTCCCTGTTGGTTTGACCCCTGAGATGTCTAAAGAACTTTTGGAAAAACCTAGGATTTTGCTCAAGGAGATTGCGAAGAAATCTCTTTGGTAAGACTTAGTCCCATTTCCGACATCCACTCTCATTCTTTAGGATTTTTCTTTATGTACCACTCTCAAGAAGTTAAAGGATTAAAAACAAGTCTAGTGGTGGTAAATCAGTAGCTCTTGCCTTGCTTATAATTAAAGGTAATTCACATATAGAGCAAGATTTGACAGCTCTAGCCCACATGCTTAGAAACGTGCATCAAAATGAAACCGATGACTCACATGAAGCCAAAGTGCAGTCTCACTGCCTTTCACATGCTCTGCAGGTGGATGGACCGCGTGGGCTCCTGCACCCACTGAGAGAGAGAGAGAGAGAGAAAGAGAGAGAGAGAGAGAGAAGAGAAAGAAGAGCAAATCTCCAGCTGCCCCACCATGCATCAGAAAGCCAGAAATGGGCTGCAGGCTGCTTCCAGCCCCCAGGCATGACCAAGCCTGCTTCCCAGAGCCACTGGGCACACCTCTCCCACTTGTCCAACCTGTGTGTTTAATCAAATGAGAGGAATCCTGGCCTGGGCGGTCCTGCTGTCCAGGCTCTGAGTGGCCGTGTTCCTGGCAGGGTGGCCGAGCAGCCTAGGTGGCTGCGGAAACCCACTTTAGCACATTAATAATCACAGCAAATGAATGTGCCCTGCTGCCTCTTGCAGGGGGCGCGTGGCCAATAATAGGTTGCCCAACCGCTAATGGGTTCAATCAATATTCTTATTTTCTGACCCAACTTGCCTGCACATAAAAAAATAAAAGCCCACCGTCCAGCCACAGCAGGTACCACCGCCAAGCAAGCAGAAGGGGCAGGCAGCGAGAAGGAGCTGGAGCCAGCACGGTGGGGCCAGCGCGGGTCGGAGGAAGCTGGAGAGCAGCGACTGTGAGCCCGGGGAAAGTTGCCGGGCCTGGGCCGGCCGCCCTCTGCCGCCCCTGCGGTCTGTCCCCGCCCCCCTCCATCTCCGCTTCTGAGACCTCAATTGCTTCTGTCGTCCTCACCATCCCGTTTCTTTCTTTCTTTCTTTCTTTTTTTTTTGAACTTGGCTACGGAACATTAGGTTTGACGAAGGGAAAGCGATTTAACATCTTTTAACTGAGGGAGGTTGATTTTCATTTGAGACCAAATGGCTCATTTTTACCTTTTTAGCTCCTGGAAGAGTAAAATGTGAGAGGTCAACCCTGCGTCACCATGGCAACCCACACAGCACTGGCCTGTGGCAGATGAAGTGGGGGGGTGATAATGGCCCCGGGAAGTTTCTCCCCCTTCCTGGGCATTTCCTCCCCGTTCAAGGGCTGAGCCTGGATGTATGAAAACAATTATATCTTTAAAAAAAATAACAATTTGAAAATATTGTTCTTAAATTGTCCCACCTTAGACAATTGTCCCACCTTCTTTTTTTTTTTTTTTTCCAATTGTCCCACCTTCTGCTGCAGCCATTTGCAGATCAGTGTGGGTTTTTGTTCGTTCGGGACTGAGACCAACTCCACCCTCATCAATGTCCATAGGGTCTTGGATTACATCAGCAAGTTCATGTGGGCCGACCCTGGGGGACCTTGTCCTTCCATCAGAGTCCAGGCGTGAGTGTTCTAACAGCCTGAAGCCTTAATGAAGACGGAATCTGGCCTCGTTGTTGGAGGTCCCAAACCTCAATCCGGGACACCTTACTGGAGCCTGTCTGTACAGAACTTCTTGATCCCATTCCAGTTCATGGACTTTAGAGAGGAAAGAGGAAAAGAGAAATCAAAATGACAAATGTGCTAGAAAGGCCAGATTAAACCCTACAGGGGTAGCCTGGGCCGGGGCAGGAAGGAATTTCCATGACCTTGAAGTGCGTGGGCTCAAATGCCTGACACATTCTTCCCACGACCCTTTCCCATACGTGCTCCCCGGTAAGTGAGGGAAATGACAAACATGCCTTGAAAGCCTGTGGGTGCTGGGCACCGGGTTAGGTGCTGTCTTACCTTCTTGCCCTGATCCTCCCAGTGACCTGAGGAGGTGAGCAGTTGGGTCTCTGTTTTACAGATTAAGAAAATAAAGCTCAGGAGGGCTCAGCAATGTGCCCAGGGTCACAGATAATGATGCCGGCTCTGTCCAGGCCCCAAGTGGACTCTCTTTCCAGACTTGTTAATATCATCCAGATGCATTACTAACAACTGCATGTCGAAAGTTTGCTCGTCTGCTCCTTTCGGCACAGGGAAACCATGTATGGCCTGCTCCGTTTTCTGTGCGATTCTAGATGCTTGAGAAACATCGATAGGGAGATGCTGACCCTGATCTCCCAGAGGTCAGGGGGAACAGTCTGAACTTCGGTGGAGTGAACTTGGACAAGGCATTCAGCAAGACTGAGTTTCCTCATTTGTGACGGGAAGGTATTAGTATTTATTTCAAGGGCTGTGGTGGGCATTTAAGGAGAGGATGTTGTCAGCTGCCTGATGGAGTGCCAGGTTCATGCAAGTAGATGCTCAATAAATATCAACTTCTGTCCTCCTCACTCTCCTTGCCTGCTACCTCTCCCTGCCACGGCATTCAGCTCCGTGCCTGGGGCCCGGCGGGCAGCTTCTCTGCTCCCTGCCACTGTGTTCCTTTCGACGATGCACATGGCTTCCCCCGCAGTCCGGTCGCCTTGGCAATTATCCAGCCTTTCCCACCAGATCAGGGCAGGGACTAGAACAAAGCAAGGAGGCCACTTTCCTATTTCCAGTCTGTAGGGAGGCCATCCGAGAAGAGGAGATTGCCTCACCCCCTTTGCTCTCTCTGCCTCCCCTGTCATCGGGCCTCCACAGCAGCTCTAAGTCCAGGGTGGTCCCCCTGCTCGCCATCTGTGTGGGCTTCGAGGGCCCGGCACAGCCTGGAGATCTTCCACGCTCCCCCCACGCAGGCAGGGTTCAAAGCTAGTTCTGACTTCACTGGGCTTTCTAAATCCAAATCAGAGCTGGCCCGAGGGACTTGACGATGTTCTATCTGCTAAATGGCAATTTTCGGAAGGAAAAAGCAGGATGGCTTTCTAGGCCATCCTTTTGCTGTAATACAGGGTGTAAAGTTATGGGAACAGAGAAGAATGTGAAAAAAATCATTGGCCTGACCCAATGCTAAGGCTTTGTCAAGTGTAACTGACATCAATCAGCCCAGGGACGCATCGCGCTGGCAATCGAATCCTTATTTCAAGCCCACTGGTTGACTCAACACCACCTGAGTGGTACAGAGTTCAGATTCTCAGTGGCCAGCACCCAACCTGGAAGATCTCTCCTCTCCCCTTCCCTTCCTTTCTTGGATCCCTCTCTACTCCCCTCTGCTCCCCTGCTCCGCTCCTTCTACCCAATCCTGACCCCCACCTCCTCTCTCTGCCTCCCCTCCATCATACACCGAGATGTGTGCTGTGCATAAGTGCTGTGAATCAGACAGGGAATCAGCCCTTGGGCAGCTTAAAAACTAAGAGGAAGGATAAAACTGGCATCTAAATATGATAAACAGGGCATGTGACAGATAGCATAGGAAAAGTAAAAATTAAGTATAATGATAGTTTATTTTCAGGACTCCGCTCCAGCAGTCACTTTTCAAAGATGCCTTCTTTCTTCAGTCACCACACCTTGGCTTTGGATGTCGTTATCTACACTGTGTTGCTCTGTCTTTATTCCGATTATTTGCTTACTGTCTGTCTGTCTCACTAGGATATACGTTCCCCGAGGCCAGGCGCTATTTCTATCTTGTATCCCGTAATATCACTGCATGATTTCCCCCAGAAAGAGAGGGAAGCCTGGGAGCAGACCAATGGGAAAATGGGTGTTCAGAGCAAAGAGAGCAGCCCAAGAATGTATCCAGGGATGGGAAGAGTGGGGTGTCTGTCTGCCCAGCAGGAGAGACAAGACGAAGCAGCTGGGCCCAGGGAAGGCCCCGTGGGCTCAAATCCTGAAGATCCATCCATGGGGGTCTGCAGGGAGTACAGAGGGTGGGGATAGGTGCCAGAGGAATAACGTTATCAGATCATGTCAATGTTGTTTGAAGCCAGAGGAATGTATTGAGTAGATAAATGTTTTAAAACTGAAGGATGGATAAAAGTGTTTGCCATGGAATATTACTCATCCATTTAACAAATGCTGGTTGGATGCCGGCCATATGTCAGCCACCCAAAGGCTGGGCAGATACGCCATGAATAGACAGGTGCAGGCAGGAGGCGGAGCTTATAATCTAGTGGCGAGAAACAGGCCATAAATAGCAAATGGGCAACAAATCGACAAACGGTATGAACATTTCAGAGAAGGGAACGCGGGAGAATTGTAGGGGATGGGCTGAACCACAGTCAGGCACAGAGACGGCAGGGGCTCATCGTCCATGGTGAGGAACATGGATTTTAGCGCAAATGCAAAGGGTAGAGGTTGCAGAGTATCAAACAGGAGAGGGGCATTTTCTGATTTGTAGAAAGCTCTAATGGCTTGGTCTGTGGAGAACGGGCTTCGGAGGGGTCAAGGTGAAGGACGAGGCAGAAAGATCAGCTGAGGGCATGGTGTCGTCTAGGACAGAGATGACAACAGTATGTAAGTATGTAGGAAGACACGGGGTACATAGGAAGAGGTATAGAGCTGGAGATGACAGGTTTCTCACTTGGGATATAAGGAAGGAAAAGAATCACTGAGACCTCAGCTGGGAGCAAGCGTTATCGAGTAGACTTTGGTACCACTTTGCTAGATCGACAGACTTGAGAAGTATGTTTTTAGGGGGGAAATTCAAGACTTCTGTCTGACTATTAAATCTGGGTATTGAAAAGCATACTTACAAAGATTTTATCATATGATGCATGGCAAATGTTTTTGTTAAAATAGGACGTAAAAAGGTAGAAAGCAAAATCACATATACAGTATTTCTTCAATAATTTTATATATCAATAGGAAAAAATTAAGAGCCTGCTAGAGGATATTGGTAATGCTTATTTTTGTGGATGAGGATTATAGTAAATTCTTCATTGTACTTTCTGTATTCTCCATTTTTTTAATAATAAGCAATATTACTTATAGCCAAAAAAAAAAAAAAGCTTAAGTCCTCACATAAGATAATTTAGCTTCCATATCTTGACTCTTATTTATTTTAATTTGGTTTTGGATCTTTTTCAAAGAAATTTATAGAAAAAAGAAATCTATAAAGTAAAGGAATAGAGAGTGAGTAGAGGCATGAGCGTATGTAATGAGCCACATATATATATAAAAGAAGAAGGAGAAGCAGAAAAAAACCTTCTGGAAAATACCAAAGCAACAGCTTTGAAGTCAGGTTAATGTCCTAGGGGAGAACAGGAGTGTAAGTTCATCAGCCTTGATAAATGTGCCACCCAGTAGGGAAGTCCTGAGTGAGGCACAATCAGGGTCTCTGGAGAGGCAACCCAGACACCCCAGGCCTACTGTAGCCATCATGATCTGACACAACACTCTCAACGCTGACCCAGCCACCTTCTTGACGTTGCTCCAGGCCACCATTACTATGGACCCATAAGATGGAGCTTGTCTCTCACGTGTTATGGGCAATCTCTGTTTTTGGTTTGGTTCCATCTTGGATGAAGGAGTCCCACTGTTAAAATGTTCTTACCTATCCCGCTTCCTTCGAGAGCTAACATAGTCTATTTTGGCATTTCTGTTCTCACAGACTTCATTCCTTCTGACACAAACCCCTTGTTTTCCAGGCGGAAACAGGAAAAAAAATAAAAATAAAAACCAAACTAAACAGTGCTCTGCCAATGACCTAACATGAGGGTAAGAAGAAAGCGAGGGAGGCCAATTTAGGCTGACTGAAAATAGAATTTGTTGTGTGCTTTTTATAGGATGAAGTAGTTTTTCAGGGAAGCCTCCAAAATTATTTTTATTAAAGTAAATTTGGCTGAAGAAATTTTTAAAACTCTATGGGAAACAGCAGCAGGACGATGAGGGAGCTGGAAGACAAGAGTGAGAAACCTGGTTCCCTCCTTCTAAGTTGTTGAGGAAACCTGCAAGAGGAGATTTGCTGAGTTCCAGTGTTTGTGAAATAAGCCCGGGCCTTCGACCACCTGCGTCATTTGTCTTTAGTGTTATGAGGAGAATTAAATGAAACAGAGGTAGTAAAGGGCTTTGGAAACCCTAAATAAATGCACACATGTAAATGTGGCATGCTTTCAGAGCTTTAGAAACCAATGGCTATCTTTTTAAAAGATTCACTTATTTATTTGAGATGGGGGGAGAGGCAGAGACAGAAAGGGAGACTCTTCCCATAGACTCTCCATTGAGCTCAGAGCCCAAAAAGGGCTCCATCTCAGCAACCTGACATCGGGACCTGAGACAAAACCAAGGGCGGGACTCTTAACAAACTGAGCCACTCAGGTGCCTAGAAACAAAATGGCCATTATCAGAAATCTCTAGAACAGTGATAAGGGCATAATGGGCTGTGAAGGAATAAATCTGCTGATAAGTTGTTTCTCCTTTCCCTTCCTCTGGTCCTCCCCCCTTATTCTTTCTTATTTTAATTTCCAATTTCAATGGTGGCATCTATTGTTGTTGGGATAGCACCAATTTTTAATAACATTAAAGCATTTTGTAAAGGGATGAGTAAGAAATGTTTAACCCTAAATCTAGCTCAGGAAAACCAATGGTCCTCAAATTTCACTTTCTCTTTGAAGCGCTTCCTGATGATTTTTTTTAAAAAAAGTGTAATTTCTTCCTTTTCAGCATTTCGACAGCAATTTGTTTGTAGATGTACTTATTTCGTTCTTATTTTACTTTCTCCCATGCTTCCTTCCCACTGAATTTTTGGTCCTTTGCAGAGGGATACTCAGTCGAACTCATGTTTCTATACTGGCAGTGTGAAACACAAATGGGAACTAAATATACAATCATTCAGTTGAATTCATTTTTAAAAACATTTACTGGGAGCCTACTCTCTTCTCGGCTCTGCGCAAGTAGAGTGGAAACGTGTCTCTGTTTGAGGTCACACGTAAATGTTTCCAGAAAGACGGCATTTATAAGAAAAAATTAAAAACTTCTGAAATTCTCATGTAATTGGGGTTTTAGTTTTCAAAAATAAAAATTAAAGTTAATGGATCAATTGCCTGTTTGAAATACATAACACCACCCAGTGAAAACCTGCTCAAAAGGTTAAGATGCTACCTTCTATCTCCACCGAGCCCCTATCAATGGTTGGAGGCTTGAAATGGCTTTTCAGATGGATTTTAAGGTTTGAACAGATCCTCCCTGCTATTCCGTGCTTGGGCGCTTTGGGGATGTTTGGTTTGGGGCCAGTTTTCTTTTGGGAGTTTGGCCTTTCTGGTTCTTTCTCAGAGTGCTCAATATCCTGGTATCCATTGTTTGAGTGACTGCCTTGGGGCCAGGAGGCAACAGTCATGTAAGAGTGACTGGTGGTGGGTATTGAGGAGGGCACGTATTGCATGGGCCCCTGGGTGTGGTGCATGAGCAATTAATCTTGTAACATTGAAAAAATAAAATAAACGTATTTGGGCGGAAAAAAAAAGAATGACTGTCGTAGATTTCTCATCAAGACTGGTGAAGGGACTCTCAAGCTAGTTGTTATAATGTTCTTCCCCCAGTGTCCCCATAGTGCTGGCCCACCATTCACAGCATAGTTACATTTTAGGACCATCTGCGCATGTCCCCCACTCCCAATCCCCTCCCTTCTCCCAACTCCCAGGCAGATTTTGGAGCTCGTCTCTATAATCCCACAGTGCATGCCCTCTTGCAATGGCCTGTGCTTCTGCTAAGGCCATGAGCTTTTGAAATCCTACAAGTCCCATCTCTTTCCTCTTACTAGAGCCTACCATATGCCACACTTACACTAAGTGCTCAATATTTACTTGTTGAATAGATAAATCATTGCAACCAGAAGTAACCTCTCCCTCTTCTCCTCTACCCATGCTTCACTTTAATGCCTCTACCTTAAATCTCAGCAATTTTTAACCGATATAGGACTTTTGTGTCCCTGATATCAGTGTGCTGTCTTACGTATCCAAGGGGAAAGAAAATTGCCTGAAAATAGATTCCAAGTGTACTTACTTTTTAACGTTTTGAGAAACTTAATCTTTTCTTCAACAAATCATTTCTGAGCTTTTCCCACATGCCAGAAATATACAGAAGCTTGAGACAGTGGAAGATAAATAGACACAGCATTCCTACCCTCAGAGTCTATTAGGAGAGACGAGCCATGAAAATATAACACAGAGGGGCTGAGAATGAGATGCAGAAGGGATTCCACATCAAGTTGCGTTCATTCCTTTACCATTTCTACTTTACCTCAGTGTTGCCAATCATGGCTGCATATGGCAACTGGGCGAAAAGTTTGACCTAGTCTCCGCCCTCAGGGTGTGCGAAATAGAGTAGCAGAGACATTAATGGTTCTTTTATAACATGTAAAATCGCTTAGTGCTAAATGCAAGTACCCATTGTGATGGAATGCCAAAGGAAGAATGAGAGAAGTTAGGAGAGTTGAAGTTTTTGAAGAAAAGGATGGATTTGCTAGGGAGAGCTGGTGGGCCAGACCGTGAATGCAGGTGAGTCTCCCTAAAGGGTTTAAGACATTATCCCTTGAGCAATGGGCAGGCACTGATGGTTTGTAAGAGGGGAAGTGACATGATCAGATTTGTGTTTTAGATGGATATCTCTGGTAGCAGAGGAAGATGGATGGGACGAGGGCAGAGAAACTCACAGCAATGACAGCGGTTGGAAGGTGATGGCGACCATCCAGCCTTCCCCAAAATGTTTGTTGTTGAAGAGGCAAATATCAGAAGACCCCATTGTGCATTCAGACCCTTGAGGGAGTAGTCATGCATACCAGGGTGCCATGGGTTAGGCAAAGGAGATACTTCTTTGCTCTGGCTGCCCTTTTGTGCCTGGTGTCCTACAGAGAAAGTCGCTGCAGGCTAGCAAGCTCCTTGCCCAGAAGGCACTTTATTGATGTCCCTTTCCAAAGATAAAATGTAGTCCAACATTCCAGAATGATGAGATAAATTTGTAAATATAATCAAAACATGTTTTTCTTTGGTTTCCAGGATGGAATCAGAAAAATAATGCTCAAGGGGAAAAAAGAAATACATCTGTTCTTTTTTCTGCCTCTTTTTTTTTTTTTTCCTGATTCTGGGCCAATCAACTCAGAACCAGAAACTCTCAAGGCTAGGTTGTGCAGCCACTTTTGATCCTAGAGATCTTGGGCCGTGCAAAAAAAAAAAAAAAAAAAATCACAGACATTAGACTAGACTAATCCTAAAGCTTATCACTAGGGCGCCCTTGGCTGTTAGGAAGAGGGGATGATTTTCTTCCAATTTGAAATCTAGAAAAAAAAAATCTGGAGGGGACTGACTTGACAGTTGAGATATCTTGAGATTTAGGCTGCTTTTCAAGGTAAGGCTGGTTCTGGTTCCGGGCCCACCTCTGATGCAGGTCGGAGCCCTCGGAATGAGGTTTCAGGGCACTAGAAGTCAAAGAAGTCATGGGTGTGGTCCTAACACCTGGAGGCTGGCACATTTACATTGAAAGACCTAATACCGTATGAGAAGCTGGCGGGATGAACTGATCGGAATGCTGAAAGCAAAACAGACGAAAAGCCAATGCTCTGCTGGGGACAACAGCTCTTCCATATGCTTTTTGTGGATGATTGTATTGCTTTTTCACAATAATCTACCAGACCCCTCTTTACAGGGAAGCATACCGAGGACTAGAAAGAGGCGTGATTTTTCCCGGGGTTGAACAGCCAGTTGTTTGTGGAAGGAGTCAGAGCTTCGAGCAAGCGATCTGCTTACACAAGGGCAAGACCTGTAAGAACAAATTACTATCTACAGTTCAGGGTACAGTTAAGTCACTTGGGTTCTCGTCCACTGAGCTTGTCTCAGGAGATGAGATTTTAGGGAGAGAAGCAAGAAGACTGTGGATACGGAGGTTCCCACTCTTCAGTAAGCGTTGCTATACTAACACATCAATAGAAGGCAAAGGGTTGGGCCGAGTTCAAAGAGCAGTGCTGGGCCCAGCCACAGAGCCCAGAACATTTTCATAAGAGCTTGAATGACTACATACTAATATACTAATGATAAAGCTTATGCCCTGCTTTGGCGAAGTATCCTTTGGGCAAGATTTCCAAAAGTTCAAAAAAAAGAAAGATCATTTAGGACCTCGTGGAACCCGATGAGCTTCTAGCAGCGGCTTTGACCTTGGAGTGGGGGAAGGGGTCTCTCACTGGAGTGGAGTACTTCCCATGTCATGGCTCCGAAGGTCCTTAGATTGTGTTTCAGAAACATGGGATCTTGGCCTTTATTTTTAAGCTCTAGGACTGGGGTCAGTAGGCCTTATGTGTAAATGACCTGGTAGTGAATATTTTTAGGTTTTCAGGCCACAGGGTCTCCCTTATAACCACTCAGCTGTAGCTGCTGTTATAATGTGAAAGCAGCCATAGGTAATAAATGATGGAGCATGGCCCTATTCCAACCGTACTTTGTAAAACAGATGGTGAGTTAGATTTAGCCTGCTGGCAGGCTGTAGTCCTTTGCCAAACTGCTCTAGAACCACCATGATAATGTGGAATCAGAAAAGAATGAGAAGTCGTTCAATAAGGATTTAGCAAGTGTCCCTTGTCTAATCCATGTCCTGGAGAAGTTCACGGTCTAATGTAGGAGACAGATATGCAAGGAACTAATTACAGGGACTATAAAGGGTGTAAATAGAAAAAGCTTAAGATGCTCTAGGAACACAAAGGAGTGAGCTGATAAATCCTTCTGGGGGAGTTGGATAAGGTTGCATGGAGGGAGTAACATTTCAAACTTCCTCCTTCCCTCACCGTTGGAAGGCATTGATAATCTACTTCTATTACTCTCGCCAACCCCAGACACAGCATCGGAATCCTGCTGAACACAGAAGCTCGGGGAGAAAACAGGACTCAACAGCACTACATTTACCATGGGAAATGTCACCCATTTCTGCTCTTCTTAAAGGATGAGAGGGAGTTCCCCAGGGAGGAAGCGAGGCACTGGATACAGTGAGGACCCAAGGGGAGGGATAGAAGGCAGAGACCGGCCCAATGCTCACAGAATAGCAGAGCTTCATTGAAAATGGAGCAAGGGGGGCGTCTGGGTGGCTCAGTGGGTTAAAGCCTGTGCCTTCAGCTCAGGTTATGATCTCAGGGTCCTGGGTCCGAGCCCCGCATTGGGCTCTCCGCTCAGCGGGGAGCCTGCTTCCCCCTCTGTCTCTGCCTGCATCTCCGCCTACTTGTGATCTCTCTCTCTCTCTCTCTCTGTCAAATAAATAAATAAAATCTTTAAAAAAAAAAAAGAAAAGAAAACGGAGCAAGGGATTCTGAGCAGAAAGGAGGCTAGAGGTAAAGATGGACACACCAGCTACAGTCAGGTCACGGGGAGTCTCAAAAGGCACAGTGGGAGTTCTCAGTGGGACTTCTTATTTTTGACTTAGTTTTAGAAAACCCTTTGTGGATTAAAAGGTAAGAGAGGATGGGCACGGAATGGGGAACAAGGAGAGACTTTTTAAAGATTGTTGACAAAATCTGTGAGAAATAGCAAGTATCTATCCTAAGACACTGGTGGTAGGAATGAAACGGTTAGGGAGAGACTAGATCTGATACAAAGGCACAGAATTCGCAGTCTTGGCTATTGAATTGTATGCGGAATTAAGAGGAAGAAGAGGTCAGGACAATGGGTGGCTTCTCCCCTCCAATGACTAGAGAGCCGTCAAAGAGAAGTGTAATCAAGCCAAAATGCCTGATGTCCTGATTTGAATAAAACCCTGAAAATCTGTGCAAAGAAGGGAAGTTTGGAAAGAGGGGAACATCAGCCTTGGACGTTGGGGAAAACCTCAGCTGATTCTAATTTTTAATTCCCGACGCTTCATCCTTGCGAGCCACAGAATCAAATACGACATCGCATGCTTCCCGTGAGCTCATTAGCAATGACGGGTCTGATGTGTACGAGGGAAATTGAGAAATTTCACCACAGATGGGAATGCCTTGATTGCTTGGTGAGGCTGTGCTGCTATAGTCAGCAACAGGTGTTTCAAAAGACAAGCTGAGACGCCAAAATGTTTGGTGAATAACAATTTACACTGATTGCAAAACCCTGATCTTGTTTTCCTTCTATTTCCCTCTTCTACTGAGCAAGTGGAGGTACCATTTCCCATTCCACCTATTTGAAACATGCACTTAGGGATTTTTTTTTTTTTTCTTTCTTCTCTGAAAGTCCTGGCTTCCACCACCAGACCTTTTTATTCCCTTCTCATCTCATGGGCCTTGGAACATGTGCAGATCTCCTAACAACAACAGAAAAAGGATATTTTTCCTAAGAGACACTGGTAACTTGGGATGGCCGTGGTTAATAGTCTGGAAGTGTTGAATCTTCCCATTTGGAAAAAAAAAAAAAAGCCGATAGAAATCTCCATGTTTTACTTGTGGGAAATTAATGACAAATTCAGAGAGTGTGAACAGATGCAATGACAAGTGCGAGCCCATCTTGTACACGTGAATGTGTGCACTGAGGGCATTTCAAGCCTTAAAAACGTGAAGAGAGGTTAGAGTCACATGAACCAAGTACACAAGGTGCTAGGTGGATGAAAGAGACATTGTAGGTCTTTCTTGGTTTATAGGGGCAGCTCTTAAATTGAGTAATATTCCTCCTTTTCCTTGAAGAATACACATGGCACACAAGAGCTCCCACGAATGACCATTTCTCTTGGGTTTGTGGGGAAAGGAGAATTCATTTGTAACGCATTTTTAAAGTCTTAACCAAGATGTGCCTGTCTCATATATAGAACTTAGTTCGTATGTTTAGAAGGACTTGCCAGCTATATTCCCTTAAGCTCTGGAAGTCTATATTGTTCATAAAAACTTGGCCCCCAAATTTTAAGCGCTCTCAAAGTCAACCTTCAACTAAGATAACTGATAAGCAGCCCAATATACTTTGTTAATTCTTTTGAAAATGGCTTATCTTTTTTTTTGTAATTTATTTTATTTTATTTTTTCAGTGTTCCAAGATTCATTGTTCACGTATCACTCCCAGTGTTCCATGCAATATGTTTTTGTGGTTTTTTTTTTGTGTGTGTGTGTGTTTTAAATTTTGGTGCAGTACTGACAAATAAAGTGATCCTGGGGAAATTTTTTAATCTCTCCTTAATTCAATTTCTCATCTACAAATGGGTGATGATTTTAACATCTGCCTTGCGAAATTTTCAGAAGGAGAGAACAAATATTTTTAAAGGCAACACAGGACCAGGTCTAAAAGGAGCAAACAAGTAAACAGGAAACAGCAGCAATGGGGTTGTTCATGGTGACCGTGGTCTCAACGATAATGGAATTAATCATATTTATACAACTTCCTAGGCCTGGTGAGCTTCTGTAGTTTACTACTATCTTGTGCAAGCACATATGTTTTTGGAGGATACAGAGCTAAATAGTCAATGAGCATTTTAAAAAAAAAAAAAGTACTGTTATAATGTTCTCGTTCTTTGCTGCTGACCTTTTTTCCAATGACCTCTTTACCTCCCCATTTTCCACTTAGACCCATTAGCAGGATGTGCTGCAATATGCTACTTGTCATCTGTTTCAAAGACACAGTGATAGGACGCAGGTACACCAGATGGATAAACCTAGTGTGACTAATTATTGTGTATTTGCCTTTAATTATTATCATTTATTACCAGAGGAAAGACAATAGAGGTTCTTTGACTTAGAAGAAACTGTTGGCAGCAGGGAAGTTGTTTTGGAGCATTATTGAGTGCCCCGAAAGTTTTCATGGTTGGTGAAAAGAAAGGAAGAATGAACGAAAAGAAAAAGAAAAGAAAAAGAAAAGCATACACACATACAATACATAGATGGACAGATAGATAGGTACAGACACACATAGTAGAGAGATGAAATTTAATTTGCTTGAACAATTCATGTAAGTGGTTTCGATAAATATCTAACTTCAGCTTTTAAGACTGTTCCAGAGCATTTTGAATAGTGACCCCAGGGTATTTTTTCTAAGTTTTTCGCACAAATAATTAAGCTGACAAGTGTGTGAGGATGACAGAGCTTTAGGAGAGGAATTTGAACCTAGAACATCATCTCCAGATTAAAAAAAAAATACATATTTGCATAAGCATCATCAATTCTATTCTGATGTTACTTTCATTATGAAGAAGTAATTAAAATTTTTTAAAACTCAATTACTAGGCTCCAATCATGCTGGAGATCATTTTAAAAGCATGAGAGGTTTTACTCTAAAGTTAACTGAGTAACTTTATGGGAAACGTCTAGGGGAAAAGTTTGTACTTGAATTTCTTATTTAGACAAGTGGATGTATTACAACAGAGTTGACAATCAGTGTAAGTGGTTTGACATATTGACATGCCAAAACTCCACGAAATCCGTGACACCTCTGCTGTGGAATAATGAATTAGAAAGACATCTACATGAGAAGAAAATGCTCTGTAATACCAGGGAACTTGGCTTTTGTGACCAGTTTCTTTCTTCTTAATTTCATAAAAAGGTTTGTCTTAGAGGAGCATCTGTAGAGTTTTATGTTGCAGAGTAAGGACAGAAATAAATTATAGTCAGAGTTGATCTTTCAAAAGACCTTTGAGTCTATATTTTTCCCCTTCTCTAGATTCCAGGATCATATGGCTATGAGTATGAAAGTGGCAATTTGGAGATTTGCAAGAGGAAAGTATTTTTTTTTTTTTTTTGCAATAGGAGATATTGTAAATGGTTTGCCACCGGAGACGAAAAGTTGATGGCGAAGGTGAAAGTAGCTGCTTTTGAAATGAAATCATAAGAGTGGAACCAGGTGGTGAGATGAAATGTAGTCCAGACGTGGAACAATGCAATCTCTCTGCTGAGTAGGGGAGGCATGAGCCCAATCCTAAGGAGACGGGGGTGTGCCCCTGGACGCACCAGTGCATCTTTTCCTAGCATTATGTGGCCAACATTTATTGTTCTGGGGGCTTCCCAATATCATTGTCCACTTTTTAAGAACCCTTATTTCCTCCTCTTCCTCTATGGAAAGTCTTCTCTTAGTCAAAGGGCATAATTAGAATAACTGGAAGCTCTCACCATAGATTATGAATCTTGAATAGAGGATGAGTGACTGAAAATACTTGGGTTTCACTGCATTCTGGCTCTGATCATATTGTTCAAACTTCACAATTGACCTGGGTTCCTGCTTCCTGGCCTCTGAGATTGCCTGGGTCACAATATCGTGTGTGTAATTTTATAGTAGCAGTCACATCTGAGGTCTGCTTGCTCCGTTAACCTTCCTTCAAATCCCTGATAGCCTTCAGTAAACTCCCTTTCCTAAGGTTAGTTAGAATCAACATCTCTTCCTTGCAGTGAAAACAATCTTAATGTTAGCACTGTGCAATTGTCCATAGATTTGGGGGAAAAAAGTTGTATAATTGATTCTAAACCAGTTTTAAAATATAAAATTAAAAGAAAAGACGTAAATAGTCAGTGACTATAGCAGAAGTGTCTACAGTTCTGTTTTTTTCTCCAGGATTGTACTTTCCCACCTGCTTGTATTAAGATGTGCCCATTGACTTTCTTTGACCAATGACACATGGGGGGGAAGAGATGTGTGTCATTTTTGTGTGAAAGCATCTAATTGCTAGTATTCAGCTCTCCAACACTTTCTCCCCTTGCCATAATAATGGGAGCTTCCCAATGACGGAGCTTCCATCAGCCTGAGTCTTGAGGCAAGATATTGCAGAGAAGAGCCCCTCACTAATCTAAAACACATGTTATATGAGTGAGCAATAAATCATAGATTTAAGTCACTGTGCTGTGTTGTTCTTATTGGAGCAAAACTTAGCCTACCCTGACTAATATGGTATTCCATGATTGAATGAGCGCCAGATCTGTAGTTAGGAGGACTGAATTTATTTCCTATTTTTCAACTAATAAACTACGTAGCCTTGGGCAAAGTCATTTGAGACCGCCGGAATCATTTACCTACTTTCAAAACACATTGGTGGTAGAGCAGGGGAGATAACAAATCACATCGCATGACTAAAAGACTTAGGGTAGTTCTCAGTGCTGGAAGGCTCTGTGGAGGAGCTTTCTGGACTGGTGGGCAGGCTGAGTGCTTCCTGGACAAACCCAGAGCCTGGCTGTCATCACACAAGCTCCACTTCCGATGTGAGGTTACGCACAAGGTCGAATATCTTACTTAAATAAATGTTTTCTTTGTTAACCTATTTGAAAACCCCTGGACTTGATAATCTCTAAATTTCCATCTGATTCTCTAATTATCCTTCTACTTGGTCCTTTTTAAAACATACAGCCATGCCACTTTATTCATCTGTCAAAACCTTTCAGGAAGCCTTTTATCAAAATGGTTCCTTTCTTCCAATGGGAGGGTGGTGACGAAATCTGTTTCAGGCGTTCATGGAGATGTATTCATTTTTGACCCACTCAGTAACCTTACTGAATGGTCAGTGACTTCATCTCATGATGAAGAAAGTGAAGTACAGCACAGTAAAATTTCTTCTTGGAAGATGCCAAACTAGGAATTTCAGTCAGCTCTTGATGCCTCCCAAACCCATCCTGCCTTAATTATACCATATCTTTATACCATATTGTATGTATCTGATTCCTTTCTCAAATAATGGAAAGTTTCTACAGAAAGTAAATAAAGCTTGTGATGGAGTTAATTTCCTTTAGTGTAAAAACACAGACAATCCCCACCATTCTCTTTTATATAAAAACAGAGATTGAGCAATGATTCGATGGAATTACACAGTTTTCCCCATGTCCTCTATACTATGAATGAAAGTACAGAAATACTGATTACTGATTATATTTTTTTTCAAGTAACAGTTCCTTGTGCCTGAGATAGATCTGTGATTAAAGGAATACATTAGCATACAGACTCATTTGATAAGCTGAGACTCAACTCAGCAGCTGTATCTGATGCTCACTTTCCTATGGTTAGGTAAGTGTCTGCCCCCTGGGAAAGGAGGATTTTTAAAAACTTTCTTAATAGTCCATTAATAACACTCATGAGAAGGAAGAAGTGAATTCCATGTCATTCTTCAACTCAAATCTACTCATGGAAGGGAAAATAGAGATACTGTCATTGAATGACAGTAGCATAGCAAAAGTTACTGTGAACAAGAGGGCTGGGCTACAAGAACGTGGCCTTTCACATAGGCTGGAGAAATGGAAGACCAATATACTACTGAAACCCCAGTCCTTTCTAAGCACTCATTCATGCAGCAATATTGACTGAGGACCTACTGCGTGCCAAGCCCTAGTTTGGACCAGACTGAATACATTATGTCTCATGTCTCTATGGAGCCTTCAGTAGATCTAAATGGGTTTGGATGATCATGATGCGTCAATGGAGGTTCATCAACTGTAGCAGATATGCCACTCTGGTGGGGGGGAGGCTATGCTTGTGTGAGGACAAGAGTATATGGAAAATCTCTAAGTCTGCCTCTCAATTTTCCTGTGAACCTAAAACTGCTCAAAAAAAGTGAAGCCTTAAAATTAAAAAAAAAAAAAAAAGAATATGGAATCCAAAGCCATCGGTATTTCCAACAGTTGCGCCCACCAAATTAATCCGTAGGACTTTTATCTTCAGATAGTGGGAAGAAACCCCTAGATACCTCTTATTCCCAAGGGTGGCCTTCCCCAAGATCGGTGACCATTGGGTAGCATTAATGATATTGAAATTGCTTGCTTGCTTTCTGATTTATTATTTCAATCAATAAACATTTATTGAGCACCTGCTATGTGGTAGCATCAGCATCAGAGATTCAGAAATGTTCCCCCAACCATCTATAGTCCTGGCCTCCCTGGCCAGATATTTTGATGGGATAATCAATGATAAACATGTAAAATTAGGAAGTATTTGAATTTTTTGGTCAATGCTATATCATTGTAAATTTCAGAGGCCTGGTACTTTACATTATACATGGTCGATGTCCAAAGAAGTAATGAGCCTTGAAAAAATAACAATAATAAATAATAAATAAATAATTTTAAAAGGGACACAGTAAAAGTAATAAATCCACAAAAAAGAAGGAATGAACCTTGACATAAGTCCTTATCAGAGTAGACTATTCATATACAGATTAATTAATAAAGGCACTCAGTTATTCACCAAAGATTTATTGAATTTCTACTATGTGATAAGCACTGTTGAGAATTGTACACATAATGGTGAGTAAGGCTCTGCTTCTGCCCACGAGGTTACTCACATTCTGGTAGAAGACAAAAATGTACAAAAAACAAAAGAATCACAAAATAATATCAGAAATGTTCTAGAAGTCCTGGGCGCAAAGTGCTTTCGATGCACAGAGGGAAAGAAGCTAACCACTCAGGCGAAGATGGGAAAGACTCCCAGTGGCAGTGACTTTGTAGTTGGCTTTGATACATATTGAAACCCAAAGTACTAATTAGGTCATTTTATTCCTGAGATGGGCAAAAGGACCAGCCAAGAAAGAAGAAAAATCAACTAGCTTCTTTTCAAGTTCCCCAATCCTGGATGACTAGGACTGAGCCTCTCTGCAACACCGGGAATGAACATCAGAGCCCAGCTTTCCTTCTCCGTGGAAACACATTCTTTCCTGTTAACTACATGTGGATCAAGCATGCTATTCGATGATCCTAAAAGTTCACAGATACTCTGACAATTCAACACAGACAAAGGTTGATGTCAGTCTCAGGTACTGTTTCGTCCTAAAATAAACAGTAACCCCATGAGTTTCTGAAACAAGGAGACTGGGATGCCAAAAGGCAGAGACAGAACTGACCTATGCTACTCCAAGTCTAACAGGTGATAGACCAGAAAGATCATGCTACACGTCCTCTCTCATGCTGCTCCAAGTCATACTAATGATGGGAAGTTCATTACTTCCCCCACCTAACCATATCTTTCTTTGATGTTAAACGTTTGGGTTCTCTACCATTCCGAAAATAAACTGTAACTCTGAGTTCTTTCTAGAAAAAGTGCTTACATAGAGATTCTGTTGTCATTTGGGATCGAAGATAACCATGATCTTACACCCATCCCACCCGATCCTTTCTTCCCCTGTATAACCTATGAGGCTTCTTTATCATATACTCTCCAGAGTAGTTCTTTCTAGTTAGAGGAACATACTCTGCAGGGAGATGCAAGAAAGTTACTTGAGGAAATTCACTTCTCAGAAACGCTGCCTTTCTTGCTCAGGGAAGATAATATATATAACTCTGAGGAAATGCTTTATAAGTCTTGGCATCCATAAAATTGTATCTTCTTTGGACAGTTGAAGCTGATGGGGAAGCGCTGTAAAGTTTCCCCATAGACTGCACTTAGATCTGGCACCAGATGGCATGGCTTTGTGCCCTTTAAAATTCCTAAATCCCCCCTCTGTGATTCCTGTCAGAGAGAAAGCCTTTAGTTTCAGAATTAAAGCCCAGAATCACAATCAACTGATTTACGAGATAGCTAAAATGCATGAAATCCAGGTCTCTAACATTCAGACTCCATCAATTTTTACGTTTTGGTTGTACTTTCTATAGCAAGGATTAAAATCTCATCATAAACCTCTAGACATCAGAGATCAGATGCCGCTTGGCTCCAAGTGTGTCTGTATGTTGGAGAATCTTTTTCTCTGTGAAAGAAAAGCCTCTTAACATAAGGATAACGCTGTGTTCCTCTGCACTGACACCATGGTGGGCACGGGGGGTTGTTGCTGACATTTGATCGTGTGCATTGATTAGTCCTTAAATTCTCCAAAATGCTTTAGTGGACATGTTTTCTTTTCAGATAGGGCTGAGCTACTGACGACGAGTTTAGGCTCTGCAATCAGACTTTATTTCAAAGTTCGTATCTGCTATTTCCAAGCTGTGTCACTCATGGCAAAGTTATTTTACTTCACAATCCCCTAAGTTCATCTGTCCAATGGGCATGATCATAGTATCTGTTTCTGGAGAAATGTCAAGAGGAAGACAGAAATGAAACAAAAGCACAAGGCACAGTCTTGTGCCTGTGGTACGTGTTTATACAGGCTGACTAGTATTTTGATCCTCCCACAGCTCCGTGAAGAGGCTAGAGTGGGAAGACAACTTTATCCTCCAGCCGAGAACATGGAAGGCTGGAGAGACCATAGAGTCACCGTGTCAAAGCCAAGGGCGGAACTAAGATCCGGGTGTTCTGCTTTAAGCTGGTGCAAGTGCATTTTCTGTAACTGTTACTATTTGTCTCCAGGAAAACGATTTATTTATTTATTTATTTATTTATTTATTTATTTATTTATTTAAAAGATCTTGTTTCTTTCAGAAAGAGAGCAAGCACAAGTGGGGGGGGCGGGGCAGAGGGAGAGGGAGAAGCAGGGTCCCCGCAGAGCAGGGAGCCCACGCAGGGCTAGATTCCAAGACACTGAGATCATGACCCGAGCTGAAGGCTGACACTCAACCGGCTGAGCCACCCAGGTGCCCCACCAGGAAAACTATTTAAATAAACTATTATTTATAATATAGTCTTCTAAGTAGAAGATATATGTTATTGCATATATCATAGATAATAACCACATATAAAATTATATATATAATTACATAATAATATGCATTGTTATTTTTATATGTTATTGTACATCTAATATATATACATATATATACGGAGTATAAAGTGTTCTTGTTAGGGACTTGTATAAAATGTATCATAGAAAATTTAAGGGGTGGAGTAGGTAAGATTCTAGTTTTTGACTATTTGAATTTCAATGTGTATGTATTAAACATGCTCATGTACAATCAACTTCTTTATAAAACAATATCATTACTAAAAATAACATACACAGTCAGGCGTGTTAGGAAAATGAAATAAGTTACTTCATGACTTATTGGGAGCTTAATATTCACTGTATCCTCTTAAAAGCTTTTAAGTGCAATTTGCCAAAGCATTCAAATTCTACTGTGGCTTGGAGGTAGATATTAAGCCGTATATATGTGTGTATGTGAGTATATGAGTGTAAGTATGTTTACTGTGTATACATATATGCCTATATGTATGTATATATTACACACACACACACTTTTTCTCCTTTCCTTATCTTCCATATTTTTCCCTTGAATTTTCAACAATGGTTATTGACTCTAAATGTAAAAGAATTTCTCAGTTGTTCCTTTAATCAAAATAAGCTTATGTTTCTTTCTTGATCCAATTTTGATGGAATTTCCTTTGTCTAAGTGGGACTGTCATTTTGCATCATAATATCCAGACCTCTTGAAATTAGCATATAGAATTGAACAAATATACCAACAGTGGCCTCATATTGTCAATAAGAAAGAAAAAAAACCCCACGATTAATTTTTTTTTTAAACTAAGAGAGAAAGATGTGTGTTGTTTGCTTGTTTGCTTTTATCAAAGACTTTCCTTTGAGGATGGCTGAAAATCTCCATGAACATTTTCATCTCAGTGGCAAGGCAGTTTGGAGTCTGAATAGAAGCTTCCTAAAAATATTATTTTTGGAAAACTGACATTAATTGAAAGTCACCACTAAGAATGTAAGGCCATCGGCAGCAGAGCAGAATGATAGGAGTGAGCAGAGTTTACTAAATGAGCCAAAGCATCTGGAACCTTTCTCTGTGTGTGAGACCTCGCTTCTCAAACAGAGACTCAGTGCTGGCTTCTGAGAAGACGCAGAGATAATCAGTGCCCCAGTCAATTCTTTCAACCTTCTTGTTCATCATCTTGCTAATGAATTACCTTTCTTATTGCTAATTCAAGATGAGACTTCTCTTCTTTATCTTGACATTATAGATTTAAAGAAAAAAATTAATTCAACAAACCTTTATTGAACGTTGTGCCAGGTACAGAAGAACAGTACTGAATCAAGCACGATCTGGGGTCATGCAGTGCCCACTGGGTCATATGAATATAAGAGTGAATATAAGTAGCTTTAATTTGATGTGGTGTGATGCATTTTTTGTTAAAAGATCAAGCAGGGGAGGGGCAGAGAGAGAGAGAGAATCTTAAGCAGACTCCAAGTCCAGTATGGAGCCCAGCTTGGGGCTCGATATCACGACCCTGAGATTATGACCTGAGCTGTAATCAAGAGTCTGATGCTTACCTGACTGAGCCAAGCAGGTGCCTCTGATGTGGTGTGATCCAAATACTACAATGGCAGGAGGGAAGGAAGAGGATAGCATGGGTGACTACAGTTTCCATGAGAATGAGAGTCATAGCTTTCGGCCAACTACTATAGTCAGTGGCCAGCACTATGCCTGGATCATGATAGATGCTCAATACATATTGTGAGAGAAGGGAATGAGGATAGAAGGTAGGTGGCCATAACTCAAAAGTTCATGGTATCTAGAAGTTTCTTTATGGATAGCTTAGATCTCTCCTAGTACATGAGGAACAGAAGGGAAGGGTCATTCCAAACAGAACAACCCTGTACCAAGAAATAAAAAGTAGATCATAGCAATTGTCAAGGAAGGAATTCGCTATGACCAGAGGGTCGAGTTGGTGATCGATGTCCTTAAGAGCAATACTAAAGATGCCAGGACATTAACGGATAGGAAATAGGATTAAAACTTAGTGTTGAGCTTGAAGTATGGATAACCAGTAAGAAGACCATTCTAATTAACTCTCTCAACTGCCAGAGTTGCTGATTTTTTTACCTGTTGGGCTAAGTTCTTCGTTTCCGTTTTTTTTTTTTTAAGAAAGAAAGAATGAGCACGCGCTCAAGTAGGAGAAAGAGCAGGGGTGGGGTGGGGGCGGTGCAGAGGGAGAGGGAGAGAGAATCTTAAGCAGGCTCCATGCTCAGTGCAGGGCCCAATGTTTGCTCATTGGGGGCTCAAACCACCACTCTGACCTCATGACCTGAGCCAAAACTAAGAGTCGACGCCTAACTGACTGAGTCACTCACTTGTCTCTGGGCTAAGTTCTCATTAAACTGAGAGAAGAAAGTATAATGTGGCCAGAGATTAAGTGGGTAGAATTTGGATCGGCCTTAGATCTAGATAGTAATGTTGGCAATGCACAAATCAGGACCAGAGCTATGAAGTAGATTTAAAAAGAAAAAGAATATGAGAAGAAATCTTTTTTTTTTTAATGAATGCTCTTCACTCAGAGTGGATGACATTTGAGTCATGACCGTGTAAACGCTGCTCTTGGTGAATCCCCCTTACTCCTCCTGTTTCAAACAATGCATACACATGTCAGTAATATCACGCTCTCTAAATTGTTGCAAGGTAGGGCTGCTGGTGGGGGTAATTCGAAATTGGAGTTTGATTGCAAATATGTCATTTAAAAACACTCTAGTAGCAATTACCCTAGTCATTTACTGCGGAAAGGATGCCCTCCCAAGGCATTTGCTTTCCTGAAAGGTTGGATCTGAGATTCTAGATGGAGGATGCTGAGTCGCTCTCAGAGGGGATGGGACACATACACCATACGAATAGAAATTATGATGCGGACTCTACTATTTTTGTATCAACAATATTTAGGCAGCTTACTCTCATGATGCTGGAAGAGGAAGGACTTGCATTTGAAATAAGGTAAAATGACATGTTCAGCTGACAGAGAAAAGGCTTATGTCCCCCTCCCCACAAGGAAAGGCAACTCTTGAACACTGTTGATTAGATCTCCATTTTTCACAGGTAATATTTGAGCCCGTGACTTTCCAAAGGAAAGAAGAACATGCTGTGATAGTTGCTGTTAATGCTTATTGGCTCAGGTGCCAACTCAAAATGATCATGTCTTCTTTGAAAACAACCCTGAGGCACAGCGGCGGGCCCTCATGCTCACGTGTCTGCCACGGAATGACTGGCCACAGCTGTGTGATCCGGGGCCAGCTGTCACGGGAATTTTTTTTCGTTTTCCATCTCCAGGAGCTACCACAGGAGTCCTCGTGCAGTAGATGCGTGCAAAGGGTGTGTTGACTGCTTTGAAACTGGTTCTACATATCTTGCAAACTAGTTTGATCCACTTCGTGACTGTCACTCAAGAGTTATTAAAAACCAAACAGGAAGCTCCTTCGCTGTTACCGGGCACCCAGAACTCACAGTGAGATTTGATGGATCCACCTTTAATAAATCAATAAAGAACTGTCAGTAAGCTTTATGATATCTTCAAGGACCAGTGCCAGAGAAGGAAGGAGGAGACCATCAATGAAATATTGGTGACACCAAGGATCATGGCAACATTTGAAGACACCAATAACTGTGGCAGCAGTTGAAGGCTGCCTTCTGCTCCTCCTGGAGCAGTAGACTACCTTCCTTCATTCTCTTCCTACCTGCAAAGCAGAATGGAGGAGGTTTGTTGGAGGAAATAAACCACCTTGTGGCCCATGAGGCAATTTTTTTCTGCACAGTTCATGAAGTGCAACCTCTCGCCCCAACCCAAAGAATTATAACATCTTCCAAGTTCATCAGATCTCCAGGCTCCCCTTTGAAGCTTTCCAGAGGTATTGCCTAAATGTATAATTCCATTTCCTTTGGCTTTTATCATCTTCTGTTTTTGGGGAGTAAAGGAGCTGCCAAATTGAAACTGTTACTGCCTGATGGGCTGGTACTCGGTGCAGGGGGAGCTGGTTGAGATGCTGGGTAGAAGTTAATGCCACTCTTCATGCCACATAGTAGAAAAAGCCCTGGACCAAAGACCCCGGTTCACTGGGTTCCAATCATAGTTTTGACATTGATTTGAGCCAGAGACAATCTCACTGGAGTTCTTTGTCAACTACACAAAACAAGGGACCCATCCGAATTTGCTCTGGTGACCATCAGCCTACACTCAATGGTGGCTGTCAGCTAGGTTGTCTTTAGTCAATGGCTGCAGGCAGCATGGCACTGCACAGAACTCTGGGAAGGCTGCCTTGTTTTTTGAGTGGCCCCTCTTTATTTTCCTTTCAATTAGTTTTATGTGTCTATTTATTTTCCTCAACAAGTTCATAATTTCATTTCTTTTTTCCGTTTATATTCCCTCTCTGTTTCAGCCCAAACCCTGCCGTGCTCCACACTCTGAAAATCTGCTTGCTTTTAAAATCCATCTGCATTGAATTATTTATAGTTTTGATAAAGTCCTGTTTTGTCTGATGTTTATTTTCTTTAATAACAAGAAACCTGGGTGAACTTTTCCAAAAGACCAAAAAAGGATTCTAGTTTTCAAAGATGCTAGGCAACCATGGCCAAAATGCACAAAACAAGCCTTGGGTGCCCTTTCTTTTGTAATCTGGGTTTTTTCCCCTCTATTAAACATCCTTTCATCTGAAAGTGTTGTGGGGAGGGGAAAAGTAAATAAATCCCTTCAGCATGGACTCTGTCCAGAACATAATTCTGTGCCTCTCTTCACTAGCCAATCCCTTTGCTTCAGTCACTTCTACACCAATAATGGTACTCGGAGCCCAAGAGAGAGACTCCGGACTGTGATTGGCAAATGTGGTCACGTGATAAAGATGCTCCATTTTTCCTACCAGTTTTTTGTTCCATTTCATTCTGCATGAAAACGACTTCACCCTCAACTTTTTGCTCTCCCAATTTTCATTTACTTGTGTGGGTTTTTCCACTGTCCTCTCTCTGGCTAGTTTTTCACGGCCCTCGTATCACTGATTACGAGGAGACTTTGTAGCCAACCAGTTCTCGGATTCCTATCCCCTTCCGCCAACATCCTCTCTCCCTCCCCTTTGCCTTATATCATTTCATCCAGTGTTTCCTGCATTCAATTAATGAGCTTAGGTGTTGGAGGTGTGTCAATAGGGGGCGGGTGGGAGAGGGAGGTTTTTGACCATGAGGACTAGATAAACACACCACGCACACAGACTCCCACGCATCTCACGTGGATCACACACACAATGCAAAAGCAAAACGGAGAGCCAGGGATGTCCGGATGACCAAGGATGAGAACAAAGATCAGAGCGAATGTACAGACCGGAGGGTATAACTTAGCTCTGTCAATCAAAGTAATTTGGAAGGCTGCATGAGGGGGAAAAACGAACAGAAGTCTTCCATCTTGGATAGTTTTTAGGGGATGCTTTTTTATTCAGTTAGGTGAAAAAGAGAAAAAAAGTTTTATTTCTTCACTCGGCCTATTATTTCGTCCTCTCTTCCTTTTGTGCATTTATTACATATATATATACACACACACACACACACACATATATGTGTATATATCAGCACCCTCCTCCACCCCCACCCTTCTTTCCAATCCTTCCTTTAAGGTTTAATTTAACAATAACATTTGCGATCGGGGTCCTGAGCATCTCAAGGGCATTGCGCTTGAAATTGCACACACTCTGCACCATTTATCATAGGCTGACATGTGTCATGTTCCAGACTGCAGCTCCAAGAGGTTACAGCCCACGACTGCTTCTTTGTTGATCAGCTGCCGAGACAACTAAGGCACCTTTCTTCCCTTCTCCTTTCATTTTTTTTTTCTCATTATTAAAGCTGCCTCATCTCCTTTTTGAAGGAAGGCCTAACTCACCCATTCGCAGGAGAAGAAACACAAAATAATTTGTATTGAGTTGGAGGCTCTGTCCCTCATTTCCTGAAATTTCTGATGGGGGGGCCACTCCATGTTTAATAAGATCGGAATGCACCACTATAAACTTTAATCTTTGTAGAGAGAGAGAAACGGAAAAGGCCATTAAAGTCAGCACCGACCTGGCTTTGTTTCCAAGTGGGCAGAGTCCTGCGCAGGATGGGAACGTTTGGAACCCTACCTGGACACCAGCCACACCGACAGAAGCCAGCAGAGTTCTGTTTTCAGGGCGTGCTCCTCCATGGTGTGGTCCTTGCTTCCTGTCATCTTCTAAGCCAGTTGAGGTTTGAACTGCATTCTGAAAGTTCCTTCTTTTTTTTCTTTTTCTTTCTTTCTTTCTTTTTTGTTTTTTCAAACCAAAGTATTCAAAGTCAAAGACACGGAATCACAATTCCGTGTGAGGCATCTGTGGGCCTCACCCACTGAAGTCTCAAGGAGGGTCCAACATTTCACAGGTGCTGGGGCCGACATGATTGCTGGGAAAGTTCTAAGAACAGGATCGCTGCAAGAAATACTTGTCTCCCACCTGGCCAGTTTTGTCCCGAGGTATTTCAGAGGCACTCTCTCTGATTGTAGAGCTCTTTCTTGCTGAAGAACGGAGGTTCAGAGTTGAGTTGTAATTATGGTTTTCCGAGTAGAGTTCTCACATATTCTCCCCATTTTCCCAACCTTCGTCACCATAGGTTCACCTCTGATCTCTCCTGGCTGCCTTTCTTACCTCTCTGTGACAAAATAGGGCAGTCACTCCTCCCCTCATCCCTCCCAACCCCCGCCGTGAACTCCTTTCCATCTGTGGTCCTTCCTCAAATACACCTTTTTCAGGGCCACTCAGACTCTCCTGCCCTTACCCCTCATCTGTGTCCTTTCCTTTTTCCTACAGGACTCACCGGGTTTTATTATTACTTATTACTTATTACATATTATACTCCAAGACTGTACTCTCTCTGTATTGCTCATCACTGTTTTCTTGGCATGCTGTAGGCTCTCAAATCCTGTGTTGGATGAATGAATAAAAGACACTGTTGCAACTCTTCCTTGGGGATTCTGAAAAGGGGTTGTCAGATCTGCAGTTCTGTGAGAGCTCTCCTTAATCACCACCAGTGGCTACGCCACCGATCGCCTCCCTCCCTCCCCACACATCCAGCCATTTTAGATGAACCCTTACCTCAAAGAGGTGAGTCACTCTTTATGGAGCTCAGGACTGGGCCAGAACACACAGAGGCCATGTGGGCATGTTTATAATATACAGAAACACATATGCACACAATTTGCCATCTGCCGCTAAAATTTGCCTGTGAAGGAAGTACACTGGTTTAGGGAAAAGGAAAGATGGAGAGATGGCACTTCCCAAGACTCACTAGCTGTCAAGCCATGGGGAAGTTTTCGGAACTATGAAGGTGGTGAGACATAACCTCTGGCAACAAAGAGCTCATAGTCTGGGATGGGCAATAGTGAATCCAAAACAATATGGATGTGGCAGAGAGTGATGGACAAGAAAAGGTTACCCAGCCATGTAGGGACAGATTCTGAGGTTTGACAGAAATAGTACGGCTGTGTCTTTAGGGAGGGCTTGAAGCCCTAGCCAGGTGGATAAAGGTAAAGGTTCTCCCTGGACGAGAGTATTGCCTGGATAAAGGTCCAAGGGACTGTGAGTGCGGAGTGACTGCATTCTGCCATTGGCATCTCCTATAAGACTAAAAAAGAAACCCCATTTGATCTTCTTTGGGATCCTGCAGAACATAACTATGAAGCAGGCGGGGCTTATCCAACCCATTACAGCAGATAATGCTCTCCTGAGATGTCTATCTGAATTATCTAAGGAATCTGCCCAACAATGGGTCCCTGAGCCCTGAAACTAGTTAATAATGGCTTCTTCCTCCAAGTAAGAGTTAGGTAGAAACTCAATGTGATGACTTCTGTATATGTGTGTGTGTGTCTATGAGAGAGAGGGAAAGAGAGAGAAATAGAACCAAGAGCTACTGAGATTTGCATTGTCTAAGGGAAAGAGTGTGCGTGCTGTTACCAGACTTCTAAGGTGTGCCCACCCATTCAAAGAGAACGCTGGCTTTGCAAATTTCCTGAGGTTGATCTGAAAAATAATTGAGAGTTGAAATCACAGCTCCAGAACCCCTAGAGAAAAAGGTGATTTGAGAAGAATCCCTGGGTTGCCAAAACATCCCATTGAAAGGTGAATAATTCAATGGTCAACTGATTGTTTTGTTTCTATGACACCAAACATCGGGGTTTGTTCCCAACCATTTTTGTGTTTGGCATCATTTAGACAATACATCGGGATGATTCATGTTTCATCCAGATATTTTAACATCCTGAAAGATATATCCTAATTGTCACTTAATTTGAAGTCATCGCATTAGCACAATAATGAATGGGAAAGTGGTAGACTGGCAGTTCTCGGGGAAAGAGGTTCAAGTATAAAATCCAAAAGGCTAAGTAAACAAAAACAACCGAATCTCATTTTTTTTTCTGCCATAGTTTTAAAAAGCACTTTCCATATTGCAAAGCAGAATTATTATTCTTACTACCGTCAAGGAGTGTCATGTCACCTACCTATGATTTACCTTCCTAAACAATGCGTTTAGGAATTGGTGAACGACCATGTAATCACTACTTCTAATGTGTCACCAGTATCAAGTTGGCGTTTTTGTTATTATGATTGGTGTCTTAATTTTCATTAAAACCATCAAAAACAACCTATAACCAATTTATGTTTTACTCTTATTAGAAAAGGATCTTCATCGGGCTGTTGGGTAATAAGAGGGAGGTGACTGCCCCTCCAGGTCGTATGACTTCTGAAAGGAGAGGGGCCAACAAACCAAACAAGGAAAAACGAAACAAAAAAAACCAGATAAGACATAATAATAAGCTGTAAAGTATTTAAAAGCAATCAAATGAAGATGTTGAGAATATTATACAAAAGAATAATGATATTTGTACAGTAGGTAAAATGTAGATTACAATTTATAACAGGATACAGGAAGGAGACAGGAATTGTTTATGGGACCTTGTGACAGAATTTCAACAAATCTCTTTTAAAAGCTTTCTCTTTGCCTTGGCATCGAGTCCTGGGCAGCTCTGGTGGCCACGTGATCTGAAATAAAATGCCCGGACATTATAAGGTCTGAGAACAGAACCTGATCTAAACTCCAGATACTGCTAGGATCCCATCTTGCGTCTAGTTCATGTAGTGTTTGAAGCCTAATCACCTCTCTGTCTGAGAACATTAATCGGGGAGAGGTTTGCTTGTGGAAACTTTCCCAATAGTTTCTTTAATATCCCACGGTTTATGAGAACTTTAAGTTAACCTTTTGGACCTCCGTCCCAAGGTGATCATTTCCTTGAAGGTACTGGTTTAAAAGTACTTGTCTAAATGAAGTTAACGTGTCTAAATGAAGCTGGAGACAATTTTCACAGAAGCCTTCCTCCTGTATGACGGTCCTTTAACTGGAGTTTGAATGAATGGCAGTCTTACTCTGTAAGGTTGTTGTGAGGATTAAATGTATTAATATATGTGAAGTGCTAAAAACAGTGCTTGGCACACACTGAAGGCAATAAAATAATTTCTGTTCTCTTGTTATTATTCTAGAAAGTCAGCTGGATGGGTAAATTAGGCCACCATGTACATTTCCATGCTGTTTGATGCAATTGCTAGTTTCCCTTGCTTTATCCTACCCCACTTTTATTTTTTAAGAGAGAGAATGTGTATGCATGTGAGCTGGTGGGGGGGGGGGTTGGGGGCTGTGTGGGAGAGGAAAAGGGAGAGAGAGAATCTGAAGCAGGCTCCATGCTTAGTGTGGAGCCCAACGTGGGGCTTGATCTCACAGCCCCTGAGAACATGACCTGAGCCAAAATCAAGAGTCGGATGCTTAACCAACTATGCCACCCAGGCACTCCATTTCTGGTCTCATTTATGAATAGTAATCATTAATATTTATCATGAACTCTCAGTGTGCCGGACATGGTGCTAAACACCTTATGTATATCATCATCTCATCTAATCTTTCCCCCCACGTTTTTGAGGTAGGCACTATTATTTTTCTCAAATCACAGGCGAGGAAACTGAGCTTTATGAAGATTAAGAGATTTGAACAAAGTGGTACCACCGGTGTGAGCTGATCTGGGATCTCACAGGCAGTCAAGTGTCGGAGCTGGGTTCTCACTCCCACTCATTTCTGTCCCCATTTCTTTTCTCATGAATGTTGCCAGACTCAGTGGTTGAACCGTGCACCTGATGTTCCCCCTCTGTCTTCCTGCTGGTTAGACATAAACCCAGTGCCACCCAGCCTCACCAACATCCCGGCCTGGTCATCCCCAATGCCCTCATTTTGTAATTTTCTAATTGAATAGTGTATCTCCATAGTTCTGAGGCATATCTTTCTATCATATACATTTAGAACCAGGGAGACAGAAAGCAGTAGTCAAACCGACCTCATAAAATTCACATGTGATTAAGCGGGTAGATATAATTTTTACCAGTCCTTACTAGAAATCATTTTGCATCTGATATATAGTGGAAAACATCAATTCACCAGAATGTTTAGAAAATGGGGTTTCCTAGGTAAGCTGGCATTTCTTGCTGTTAGTTGACGATCAAGAAAAACTCAAACCCTTTGTTCCCATTGCCATGATTATCAAAATTGTTTTCTGAAATAGATAAACTCACTTCCCTGCCTCAGCAGTCACAGTAAACTGAACTTGCCTGGTTCTTTCTTTGATGATTTAGATTCTTATAGTTCTGAAGAGTCCATTTTATGGCTATGAATTGTTGGTATTTATTGCCATAAACACAGACTATGGAGGAGATTAGGAACAGAAAAGGTTTTTTTTTTTTTTTTTCTTTCTGATTTGTTTTCCATGTGCTTAAGTCTATAGTATTTTTTCTCCATTGGAGGTGACTTTTCTCCTTAACGTGAATCAAAGCATAAAAGGAAAAGTTCACAGATGATTGTTGGTTTTGCTCAGTTTAGTTACTTTATTATTTTATTTCACTTATTTCTTTCCCCTCTGCCTAGGAGGGTGACACTGCTCAGTTATTTCTCCCCTCCCTAGCTCTCTTGGTCTTCCTTTCCCTCATTCCCAGGAAAGAACTACTTCTCCATCTCTGTGCCCCTCTAAGCCATAGATAGCATTTAGAATCTTGTCTCATGGTTACTGGTCTACAACCTACTTCCCTGCCTTTCTCTTTCCTCTTCACTCCTTCTTCTGCCCTAACATCTCCGACAACTTTAATCCTTCAACAACTGCAGGTACCACCACATGTGGTCCTAAGTTACCCCACCCCAATCTTAATAATATGGTCTGGTGTGCCAAGGATGAGTACTAGGAATGAGGACACCAGAGTCATGAGGGGGACTCTGCCAATGCTTCGTTACATGACCTCCAGTAAGAATAGAAAGTTTCTACTCTGAATGCAACTTGATATGAGATGGAAGCCCAAGTAGGTCAAGTTTCTTGTCCACTGTCACCCAATCACCGTTTGAGCTCAGGACTTCTAGTTTGGACTCAACATTCTACTTCATCTGTCATATGAGGCCCGCTTTACTGAGAGACATATGTTGACTTTGGGCATAAAAATGAGACAGAATTATAGTTGCGAAGTTACTTTTGAAAACATTAAATGTTAGACATACAAGCACTGTTATCTCATATGTGAACAATACCAATGGGTCTACTCAAAGGTGCCACCCCTGATTCAAATCTGGGCTGAGAACCTCAACAAAGGATAATTCTACTCTTAACCCTTTTGTGGATTCTACCAGAATGAGTGAAGTTTTTGTCATATTTCCATAGTACAGCTTAGCAGACTTCTTTATTGGCCCTAAGGCAAACCAAAGGGATGAAGTTTGCTGATACTAACCTAAAGACTGATCATGTTTCCTTCCTACTATTATAAGTGAAAGAAAAGATGCCAAAGCTGGAGCAAAATAAACGTAAAAGTACAGACTGATAAATAATCTTTCATCTAGTATATCTGTTAATCAGTTTAAGAGAAACAGCAGCAATATTTCAAATAAGTAAGTTGTTCAAAATCAAACAAAGCAAAAGTGAATTAAAACAGGCTGTCAGCAGCATCAGGTACTCCAAGAAGGCCAATGGGATTTTCCAGCTGCAGATAAATGACATGATGAGAATATGGAGGTTGGGGCCTTCCAGAATCATCTGAAAGGCACAGAAGGAGTTAAAATGTGAGTACTAAGCAGAGTCTGGTAAGACAGACTGGGGTACAAACAGAACAAGCCAACTCTGTCCTCACATCTAAGGGATTACCATGAGAACCACAGGCATCATGTAGAAATGAAATCAGGATGGGAAAAGAGTTGTTGCCTCTGGAAACAGGAAGATGACCACGACTCCCTCTTCCTGGTTGCAGGGCATGTGGCCTGGGAGAGAGATGGCCATATTAAAAATTATAAGGTGGTATGCAAATTCCCGAATACTCATTTTGCTCAGAACTCAGAAACTCATAAGTTTAGCAGATTTCCATGATACCTAGATGAAGTATAAACTATACAAACTAAAGATGTTTGTTGCTTTTCATGTTTGCTCTACAAAGGGCAAAAGGACAGACATCCACCCCCAAAATCTCTAGGAGAAAAATACTTATAAAAAAAAAATCCGATGACATTATGGGACACAAACCAGGTTCTTGGTAGGAGTCTTTCATCATTACTGAAAAATCAGTTACCTATTAATATTGTCATTTTTTTAAATCTAAAATATGCTCCAATGGGCTCTAGGGGAAGATATCCTTAATTTGCTTCCCTAGTCGGTGGTCGCCTGAAGAAGGGACGTGGAACTGCTGGTCCCAGGAAATTAAGAGAAGCAGTGTCAGGGAGCTCAGCAGGAAGCTGATTTGAGACTAGAGTAATTGCCAAGATGATTAATTATTCCTTTGAGTTGTACACAAGTGTTCTTTCTCCCCTCTTCACCAGCATGCTGACTTCAGAAAAGGAGCTAGCCCCCACTGGCAGGTCCAGCTGCCCAGGCACAGCCAGTTCCATGGCCCCATTCTGCCCCACAGAGTAGCCGCTGGGGGATGGGAGGCCTTCTTTTTCCACTGGAGAACTGCCCGAGGTGTCACCTTGTCCCTGCTCACACCCTCTGACATCAAGGGACTACTGTGCATTCCTCCATGTTTCTCAGGGCATTATGAGAGTATTTCTATTCAGGGCTTTTCTTTTGCTATTAGGGAGGAGACAGGAAGGTGATAAACTTCAACTGGAGTGCCTATTCTCAGCTAAGGGTTTTACCAACATGACTACATGTGACCCCCCCCCCCCCGTAAAGCCCCATCATATTGGTATCATTTTCTGTACCATATGAATAAAAGGGACTGAAGTCAGCATGGTAAAGAGCTAAGTCTGCAGAGCAGGGATAGGACCAGAACTCAAGTCTCTCCCACCCCAGAGCCCATTACCATTGCATTCTGCAAGATCCACTCCCCAACGGAGCACCCAGTTCAACATAAGAGTGTCTTGTTCTTACATGGGAAGCCACATGCATGATCCTTCCCCAGAAAAGCCAATAGAAGAGTGAGATAAGATAACAAAGGTATGTTTGGAAAATGTTTATCAGTTTCTTGACTGAAGAAACTCAAGGTACTTGGCAGCCAGTAGGATTCCACTGACTACAAAGCACTATTCAAGAGGAGAGATGAATCAAGAAGTGGTAGAGTGTGTAGTCCCTGTAGTCCCTTAAGGTCCCTGTCCCTTGAGCCATCTTGCGTGGGATTGTATCCCACATCTACCAGGTGCTATAGTATAAACTTAAATACTCTTTGCTTCAGTTTTCTTAGCTGAGAAATAGGTATGTTAAATTGTACTTACCTCACATAATTGTTGGGAGGATTAAATGATGCATGGACACTGCATTGCGCTGTTCTTGGTGCCTAGTTATCAGCTGTTATCATCATTGGAGTATCAGTATACACCCAACTAAGCAGCCATTGATGAACTGAAATAAACACAAACTTTGGGCTGAAAATCAGTGGCAAGAGAAAAAAAAATTGGCAAAACAGGGCAGGAAAGAAAAAGAATTGGTTCAGTAACAATTCAAGTAAAGATGAGCTGGAAACTTGGGCAGACCATGAGCTAGATATGAGCTGAAAGTCTGATGAAATTATTTTAAGAAGGTAGGTGAATGCTTTAGGCTAATATAAAGCAGAGGGTCCTCAGAATCTTCTGCTTCCTGCTCTGGTGAATCAGCTCTGAGCTAAATTGGTTCCATTTCTGAGCAAATCTGCTAAGGGGGAAATTAATAACCACAAACTAGAGTGTATCTAGAAAAGAAAGAGCAAAAACAGGAGGGGTTTGGCAACTTCTCCATTTAAAGAGGTTGAATTTAGAAGCAACAAAGGGGAGAATCTTGACTCACTATTTAAGAGAATGTTGTAACTATGACAACTGTCCAAGAATGAAATGGGCTCATTTGTAGCTCACGAGCCCCCTATCTCTGACAACAAACTTCCCATGCCATGGGTTTTGCTAAGAAGCTGGTTGATGGAAATCTGAATTACATACGCTGTTGAAAGACTTCTTACTCTCTCTGACAGTTCCTGATTCTACGACAGAAGGAGATAAATCTGCCCTTAGCCACCAGCCTCCACATTTACGACTCATCACACTCACTGGTGACCATCTCTTCCAGTTTCCATGGTGGGAGGAGTTGTCTCCACCAGGGGGGGTAGGCTGCTCAGTAGGACACCCACGGACTTATGTTTCTTGCCATTGAGCTGGATGTGTCCCAAAAACCAGGTGTATTTGTCCCCATTTCTATTTAAACTAGTTGCATCTGTTACTGTAATTGCTTAGTTTCATTAAACATTATGTAAACTGGTGAAATATTACTGTTAGAAGACAGCAAGATGTTGTGTCTATGAGAACGAAGTTGAATGCTTTGGAAAGATTTGATGAAGGCTATTTGCTAAAAAGTAATTGCTGTTAAATTAGGTGTGAGTTAGACAAATGTATAAGATTGGGAAAGATCATTAAAATTTAGATGGATTCTCTTCTGAGATTGCTGTGCAAGTTTTTAAGTTCTGGCTCCTCTTTGTAGACACTGAAAAATCAGGGATGCTGCTTAATAAGTGTGATTTAGGCAAAATGGCGATGCAGCACTCTGATGGGCAGGCCTGTGTGCAGAAAGAAGGCCTTGACCCTATATCCAGTGGTTGACAATTTATAGACACATTTTAGGTTAAAAAGTTTAATGTATAATGGGGCACCTGGGTGGCTCATTCGGTTAAGCATTTGTCTTCAGCTTAGGTCATGATCCCAGGGTCCTGGGATGGAATCCCACATCAGGCTCCCTGCTCGGCAGGGAGTCTGCTTCTCCCTCTACCCCTCCTCTCTGCCTGTGCTCTCTCTCATGCTCTCTCTCTAAGAAATAAATTAAATCTTAAAAAAAAATTTAATATATGATGTTTCTTTCTTATGATTCTCTGATGACTGGTATTTAAATTTAATATTTAAATTTAAAATTTAAATATTTTAAATTAAATTCACAGAGTTCCCAGCACTTGTAACTGTATGGTCCTTTTATGACTGTTACTGTTCAGACAAGTGGCAGCCAAGTAACTAAAAAAGGCAGCTTCTGCTGTGACTGTTAGAGTGACTGGAATGACAGAGTGTCACCTTCAAATTCAATGGTGGGCAAAGACTCGACAGGGCATTCTGCCTGGGGAGATATCCAGTGTGGTCAGCATTGCCAAGCAAGAGGGGAGGAGGCAACTGGGAGGGTTGGTGGGTCTGGGTCAGAGAAGTAGCTTTAGGATTCAAGCCCTGATGCAAGGGGTGGGGGTAGGGGAGGTCACTGACAAATATTGAGTATTCCCATCATAAGATGAGAGGTACAAGTGTCTAGATGTGCAGTCAAGAAACAAAAGCCAACCATCAGGTCCTTAGCCAAAGGGCAGAGAGAGGAGAGAGGGGTGCAGGAGGCAGGCACTCTGTGCCTTGCCTTAGTCAGATGGTGCAACTTGGCCCTCACTGCTCAAAATGGCCTCATATCAGTGTTGGTGTCTCAGAAGTTCCACCAAGCACCTGTCAGTAGGATCGGTTTTTTTGTTTTGATCTACAAAGGTCACTTGATAAGAGGCAATAGAACTGGACTCTGTGGTCTGGCATTGCCACAATCTTAGACAGATCCTGAGCTAAGACCCTTGACAGTACTTCCTCTCCCTACTCTTATCTGTCAAGAGACATTTTCATCGTCCTTAGGGTGAAGTCTGAGGAAATGGCAAGATAGTATATGCAAAAACATTTTGACAGCAGTAAATAAATGTAAGCTTTTACTATAGTTGGCAAAGATCGGGTGGCTGGACCAATGTTTTGCAATTTTTTTCTAATAGGATTGGCTTTCTGATACGGAAAATATGAATTGAGGTAGGGGTAGAAGTTGGTAGAACTGCAACAATGAAGAAATTCCAAATAATTTATTTGTTTAATTATTGATATTATGGGGGCATCTGGCTGGTTCAGTTGGTGAAGCATCCAACTCTTCTTGATTTGGGCTCCTGTTTGAGATGAGTCCAGGGTGGAATCTGCTTAAAAAAATATTGATATTATTTATTTATTAGAACTAGTTAAACATAATATATAAATATATATAAATCTTATATATGTATTTCAGATTTTATTTAATTATTTTTTAATTTATTTTACTTATGGGGGTGAGGAGCAGGGGGAGAGGGACAAGCAGACTTTGCGCTGAGCACAGAGCCTGATGCGGGCTTCAATCTTAGGACCCTGTGATCATGGCCTGAACCAAAACCAAATGTCAGATACTTAACCAACTGAGCCACCCAGGTGCTCCACAAAACATATATCTAATGCATCCAAACTGCAGAGTTGGATTTTAGATTTTTTTCTTGAGTGTTCTTTTATCAGTTCTTTCGATTTAGTTAAAATATTTCTATTTTGTCACAGGGATAAATATAATGGAAGATATACTACAAAGTGACGTAATAGATGGAGTTATAAGACAAATCTGGGGTCCCAATCTCAGATTCAGCATTATTAGCTGTGAGATCTGGAACAGCCTCAAGTAAATTCCCACCTACACTATCCTCAGTCTCTAAACCTCTGAAAGAGGAGATAACAAGGCTAACCTCAATGGGTTCTATGCAGATTAAACAGGTTCATGATAACGCATGCAATTTGCCTAGTTTGATTGTGGGTACTAAAGAAGAAGCAGGCATCAAAATTAGTTTACATTGGTATTATTCAGTTGGCAAATGAAATTTTTATATATTCAGCATTACATAGCAGGATTATCCTTCCAAAGTTAAATGTTGAGTTTATCTGTCACTTTACAAAGTGTATTATCATTGTCTGTAAGGCTTCGCAATCAGGCTAGTTTTAACATATTATTCGTCTATAGCACTTCAAATATTATTTACCTAATAATTATCAGACAAATACCAATTATGTGCAATGGTGTTTAGTGGGACCGCTTGAAGAAGGGAGATACAAACACTGACACGATTTGTCTGTTTCAGCC